>OY744543.1:57742163-57942163 GCA_963556195.1 Sepiola atlantica | reverse complement strand
TATTTTTCAGAATAAATATACAAAGGAAAAGTTAACAATACAATCTAAGTTGACTGTCGTCCGTTGTTGACTAGATCTGTTTGGTTTCTGAAAATATGTGAGAGTGGATGAGATAAGTGCATAGATAGCTAAGTGAGAGATGGGTGACTTGTTCAGTTAAATTTTGAAAATATAACTCATTCCCAGAACTAAAGAATATTTTAACATGTATTTTGTGTCATAAATTGATACAGGACAAACAGTCTTAGGGAACCAAATCTTGATGAACTCAGCTTTCGTATAATTCTCCACTTTATAACAAAAAAACAATGGTTATACATTTGTATGTATATAAATATATATCTGCCCATCACACAAAAGTTAGTGAGTAAAAAACTGTTGGACGAAACCATTTCAAGTGTTTAGGAGAAGGGAGAAATCAAATAGCAAGTTCGACCCCCTCTCCAGCAGTCTTAAATGAATTCAGAAAGAAATCCTTCACTCTATTTTTATAATGAGACGTTTTTTCTTATACGTTTCTATACCGACTGGACGCTTTTTTCTTTCTTCATTTTTTTTAATGTCACCGATTGATCTGTATTATTGTGATTATTCGGACTACTGTCCTCATTTCGAATGTTATTCTTACAACGTTTCGGTCAATGTAACCTCCGACCTTGTTCAAGTGCCATCTTGTCGAACTCGGGAATCTTTTTTATGTCGAACTCGGGAATCTGTATGGAACTTCAGAACGAACCCTTTATTTAATCCACGAGAATAGCTTGTTCATTGACGGAGAGGTTAAATTATAAAAATATGAATAATAGCGCAAACATCATGTTTTTTCTGACATTTTTAGAGAGGGTGTTCACTCTTAATAAATAATCACTAAAATTATGCAGATATGTGAACAGAAAAATTGTTAGTGTAGACAGTGTGACATAAGATGTTTACTCGATGACCACTGCTGCCTGATAATCAAGTGAAAAAGCAAAATGAGACTGAATGAGTTGAAAGAAATCTATAAAAAGAAATAGTTACTTACTTGGTCAGACCAGAAAGTAGGAAACAAGCACCAAAACTCTGTATACAAGAAAAGAAAATGTATATATCAGCCATTTTGAATCATATTACTCTCTACACAAAATACAAACTTAATAAAACATTTATAAATGGAAAACTTTAAAAGCATCGATTCATTTTTCTCAAACATTTAAATCTTGTCCCACTGGGATTTTCTACAAAAAGAACATAATAATAATAGAGGAACAATTACCAAAACTTCATAAAATATCACACGGCTCATTTTTGTTCCATGAAAATAATATTTTTACAGACCTTCTCGATGTGTGACAGCGTCAATGAAAGTGAATAAACTGAATCCATTACATGTTCTTTTCTATTACTGGATTACCTGTCCTTATATTGTTCCAGTGTTCTTATTTTGTTTGATTAGTGTTCTTAAAGTGAATAAACTGAATCATGTGTGCTGTATTGCTGCATTACTTGTTCCTCTATCGTTGTTAATTTTTCATAGGCGTAACAAGACTTTTGGACCACTGTAAGATCATATGCTGCCCTCTTGTCGACCGCCGACCCCAACGTCGTGTGTGCTGTGGTTCTCTTCTCCTTCTGTTCTTGTTCTCATTCTGGACGTGTCGTCGTCTCACATCTTGGCGAGCACTGGTTTACAAGTTAATAAAGACAAAACAACACAGACTCAGAAAAAAGATTACGAACTCTGAGCCAGTGTGTATGAATCAGTTGTACTCTGGTTGTGTGTGACACCGTCGTGGACTGTGGAGGCCCCCATTGCTCTTACTTGCAATCGTCAGCTCATCTCATCATCTGATATGGCAACTGCCGCAAAACTGTCACATTGACTAAAACTCGTCAACTGCCGTGAACTGAACCGTCGTAAAACTCAACTTTCATAAATTAAACTAAACTAAACTGCCTCGAACAGCACTCCTCAATATCTTGACCTTGACCGGAAATCCTAAACGTCTCGTTTTTGCCTCCTCGGCCACTCCCAGCTGACTGTTTATTTTACTTCCAATACTTTTGTTCGTCTAATGAATCATTTCCTTCCATTGCTTTTTTACTTACCCAGTGGATGTCAGATTGGTGCTCTCCCTCTTCAGTCTTTCCATCACCCTTGACCCTATACGACCACTTTATTATTATTATTCTTATCATCATCATTATTATTATTATTATTATTATTATTATTATTATTATTTCTTAGTCACTAGGAGTTTTCACACAAGTCATTACCAGTGTATTTTTATCTCTGCCAAGTGTTGTCCTCCAGCTGTCAGCTCCTATCTCCATGTTTCCATTGTTTTCTTCATAAAGTTGATAATTTTGTCAAATATCATGTACATCCTTAAACATTCAATTATCCATGCTTGGGGGATTGTGTCATCAGATTTCTTGTAGTCGATCCATGTTATGGTTAGGTTCTTTTTTCTGCTTTTCTAGTGTTTACTTCCTTCAGTATCATTTGGTCAATGTCGCTTTCCAGCACTCTTTCTGTCCCTCGGGGAGTAGTCCATGGCTATTAAGAAAGGGTGGTGGATCTCTTTGCTAAGTTGTGCTATTAAAATTTTCCACATGTTTGGTAAGCAAGTTATCTGCCTGTAGTTGCATGAGGTCGTTCTCCTAATGCTGTCTTTTTGAATGTGATTCTCTCTTTAGTCATTCATCCCAGTAAGTCAAATTCACATATATATTTCCTTAGGTTTCGTGTTATTTAAATCAAAATCAAATTTATTGGCAACAAAAAAATATCAAAGTGCAACAAGCCATGTAAAAGAACAGTGAGAAGATGTGTATGTCTATATTATACCGTCTGAATGTTTGTCCAACTAATGTTTAAACTTGGATATGATAGATATCGTCATTATCTCTGGTAAACTGTTCCATAGAACAGAAACATGGAGAATGATGTCTTTGTTTTAATGAGACGAAAGCGACTATGGTACGTCTTTTGCTGGGTCCCGTAAAGACCACGATTTGGTGCTAGGGTGAAAAACTGCTGGAAAGGTGTATTTAAATTCTGATTGATGATTACATTAGAATCGTATCCCCAATCATCCTCCACTGCTCAAGTGGGGGTAATTATCCAAAGATCAGCGGCCATGATGCATCCTGTGCTGCCTGGAACTGTTTGGTCGTCTGCAAGCTGACCACAGATTCTAGCAGCCTGTTCAACTGTGCAGCGATCAAAACCGAAAAAGATGCCTTCCGTCTCAGGTACAGCTTCTCTGAGTGGTGGTGGTGGTGGTGGTGATGTTGTTTTTGTTGTTGGTGGTGGGGGTGGTGGTGATGATGTTGTTGTTGTTGTTGGTGAGGGTAGGGGTGATGATGTTGTTGTTGTTGTTCTTGGTGATGATGATGATGATGATGATGATGATGATGATGATGATGATGATGTTGTCGTTGTTGTTGGTGTTGGTGGTGGTGATGATGTCGTTGATGATGATGATGATGATGATGATGATGATGATGATGATGATGATGTTTATGGCATTTCTGAATTCAACCCTCAATGTTTTTATTAATTATCAATTTCATTACTTTTTTGCACATAAATTTTACACTAGTAATCCAATATAAATATATAAATCACATTTTGTTAAATATTTAATCTGATACTTCCCAAAAATGTACTTCTAATTCCATTGTTATCGTTATTTCTGATTCATCTAATTCCACCTTCAAAATTGCAGTTCTTAATCTTATCTGTCAACTTGTTTCCAAAATATATTACTCTATTATCAAAAAAGATTTAATTGGTTAATCAAAAGATTCAATACATTTAGTTTTATTTTAAATCTGCTTTGCCAATAACCTTCCAGATCGAAGAAAAATATTTAAAAAATTATCCACTATAGTTTGAAATGGTATTAATTATTTTTAATATTTTAATTAAATCATCACCCAATCTTCTCATTAGTAAAGTAGTTAATCCTATTTTTTCCACCTTCTCCCTGCAACTGTAACCGTTTACTCTTTATATTAGTTTTCTAACTCCTCTTTGGATTGCTCAAGTCATATCCAATTACAAATTGCCCTGTCCTTAAAACCGAACAGATTGAGACTAGAGGGTAGAACCGGTGTTTCCAGTTCAATTCACAATGTAAACACAATTCACTGACTTTGTCTATTTGTATTACACTGATTGCCAACTCAATTTCTGCAGACGAAAATACATTGATTCACATAAGCAGTTATTAATTACACTTCTGTTTTATGGCGAATATTCACACAGTAAATATTCAGTTGAGTGAAGATAAAGAAATCTAGACGTCATTTTTAAGATGATAATTATAACATTTTAATTTAAGTTTCGGAATTTTTTTACATGAAGACTAATACTTCCTATCATTTGGATTATTTGGACTGCTGTTCTCACAACGTTTCGACCGATGCATCCTCCAACCTTCTTCAGTCGAACTCGGGAAGAGCAAGCTATCCTCGTGGATTAAATAAAGGATCTGTTCGAAATTCTGTACAGATTTCAAAGCTCGACAAGGCGCATTTGAAGAAGATCGGAAGTTACATCGGCCGAAACGTTGTGAGAATAACATCTGAGATGAGAATAGTAGTCCGAATAATCCTAATAATACGAACACTTTTAAAGTTAAATTAAAAATTTTGTTAAATGTTAACTATTTATTTTAGTTCGAAAGTTTTTTCAGAACACTTTTCGGTTTCCAATCAAATATAAATAAAACTGAGTGTTCTAATGACGTCACATTAACTAATTGTTATTTTTTTACAGGCTTTTTGTCATGATAACTAATTAGAAACTTATATATTTTAGCAGCCAATGTGAATATTGACTAATTATTTTAATTATAAAGCACCGCATGTCGAAGGACGGCTAAACTTCCCTTCAAAACAATGCTGCCATGAAGATGCCTTTAGTATTTCAATATAATCTGCTAAGCCACACGTTTTGATACAATGGAGCAAGTTATGCTCTCAATCTCCGGAGAAAGTACAGGAGTTAATCTTCGCATAAATTATAAGACTATCTCCTATAGTAATCTGTTAAAAAAGAATCGCTACAGAAAGGAAAACACGGTCGGCCTTCTTTAAACAACAATTTATGCAAATTTATTTATATGGCATACACAGTCGAGTGTAGGTTACCATAACTTACTACACTGAATTTTGTCTTTTAATTGAAAAGAACTTAAGTTTATACGTGTCGGCTGTACTCTGTCGATGGATGGCAGTAGAGAGTTTCTTTGTCTTTCTTTATGACTGCCTGGAAGTTGTTTGATTGCTTTGCGAACCTATAAAAGTCTTTGGATTGAGTCCTTACATGTTCTGGTTGGAATTACTATGCTCTAGTGCAGGGGCGGGCAACCCCCGGCCCGCGAAGGCTTAGCGTCCGGCCCGTCACCCTGCTATGCTTTATTATTGCAATCCGGCCCGCAGACCTCCCAGTAAAACTCATAAAGAAAAAACGGTTAAGTAGCCGGAGCAATCTGTGTGGAACACAACTTTTAGTTTGTGTAGTTATAAAAAAGTGAAAATTAACAGCTCATATCTATTACTATTTACATCAAAATACAAATACAAGTACGTAAATGTTAACCTGCTTCTAGATAAAAAGAAAACTCGAATAATATAAGCATAAAAAAGTATAAGTGTGTACATAAATACTACACATGCACACGTCATATAATTTCAATTTCATGCTATTGAATTCCCATTTTGGCAGTCAGTTATGCATGTGCACATTTAGACATGCAGGCACCTCCTTGCAAGTAGCCTCCTTTAGCCGCCCCCCTCCCCCTGCCCCGTCGCCTTCTAATTATCAGAAGAAAGCCTCAAAATAAACAATAGATAATATGAAGCAAACATTGATGTGTACCAGGAATAGTGCAATTTGAGGCTTAAATTTAGCATGTACACGTTGAAGAACTAGCAATGTTTATTGATTTTTAAGTAGTTTTACTTTTCATAGCCATTGTATCGAAAATGTTCCAAATGTTTCGCTTTGTGTTTTTGTTTAACTGGAGAAATCCAAACAGAACATTGCTCATTGCTTACTAAGGAGGGTAAGCAAAACAAATAAGTTAAATAAAAGTTTTAAATTTATGACATCGAAATATTTCAGTAAAGCAGCATAAATCATAAAGATTTGACTCGGAAAAGTTTATAGAAAAAAATACAGTCATAAAAAAAAAATTTTTTTATTTAATAGCGGTTTGAATATGTTAAATATGAGAGAGGGGAAGGGAAGGAGAGAAAGAAAGAGGGAGATATAGGAGAAAGAGAGAGAGAGGGGAGTGGGAGAAAGAAAGAGATGGGGGGGCGAGAGAGAGGAACAGAGGGAAGATAGAGAGACAAGGAAAGAAAGAGAGGGAGGGAGAGAGAAAAAGAGAGAGAAAAAAACTAATATACACACATTTATCTGCACTAAAAGTTGGTCAATTATTTTATTTGTTATTTTTTCTTATTTCTTTACACAATTCATTTTCTAATGGTCCAAAGAAGAGAGCAATGGGCAGAGAATGTGACTCAGAGGAAGCAATAAAAGGGGTAGAAAACGTGTAACGGGGGGGGGGGGGCAGATGGTGGCAGATGACAAGAAGAAAACAGACAAGGTGACAGTCATGACCTCCAATGTTTTGGCGGTTATTTGTTGAATAAAAATTAAACATTTAAAAAGAAATTCTTAGAATTAAATAAAAAATACTTATTAAAAGTTTGAGACCATTCTGCTAGAAAAAAAGTTCATTCTGGATTTTGAAAGGTATTGCCTCATATGCCTTTTCATGATGCAGTTAGCTGCAATCAACATCTGGTTTACAATAAAAGCTATTGTGATGGTTAATGCGCCATTAATGAAATTCAGGAAATGGGTAGAAACATGTTTTTAAATTTTTAAATTTTCGAGAGTAATGAAGGACTCAAATTGAAGTCCTTTTTATGACCATTGTCATTGCGAATTTAAAAAACAAAAAGGGGGTCATCTAAGGAAAACCAGAGCTTGTTAAATTGCTACAAGTTTCTTGCCGATTTATTGCAAGATGTGTGGCATGGCTTCAAAAAGTCTACAAATATTAATCGTAGATTTGTTTCAGGCAGTCTGAGTTTGATCTTTAACCAGCCTGCAAATCACATGGAACAACTGATATGAAATATCAAATCATCCAGAATTTGACTGTGCGGTATGAAGCCTGAACACCTAAAAAATGGATGATCAAGTCTTCTTTTCAGATGTAACTGATTATCATTTAGATTTCAATTCTTTAGGGAAAATAACAGCACATTTAAATTTAATGAGAAAATTGATGCTTAATAATAAAAAGTTTAGTGAAGTTATAAAGATAAATGATGCGGATTTATAACCTTTTACACCTGGCATAGGTGGGTCTTTCAGCGAGTATGTTAATATAATGCTTGGTTGGTTTGTTTGTTTAACGCTCAGACACAATATAAAATGTAAATGATTGTAGACAGCCGTTGCATGCTATTTACTGTGGACGATCATTGTCAAGTGGTATGGCAAATTGTAGATTACCATTGCAATGGTGGTTGATCGTTGCAAACTCTTCATTGTGGAAAACTACCAACTATATTTCTTCTAAAATCTTTTATGTCGCCAATAGTAATGTTTATCCATTTTTTAAAAGCAACTTGAACTTAAGAAATCTTTAAAAGAATACAAATATATAAAATGTTCTATTATGAAATATGTAATAATAAATACAGAAAAAAGCAACAAAAAAAAACTTGTTCGATTATTAAAATGTCTACTCCTTTTCTTAAAGAAACGGCTTAATTGTTCTAATGGCATCATAAACCAATGGTTCAGTTTCCTGTGAAAATGTCAAGTAAGCAGAAAGCCAATTAAGTTTAGCATGCTGGAAGGTGGAACCATAATTGGAGAGACATGAATAATCTATGCATAAGATATTAGCCACTCATTGAAACTCAAGGAGGGAGCTCAATTGAAACTTATATCTGAATCCAAGCAAAGACAATTAAATTGAAATGGTTGTGAAGCTTTAAAATGCAGACAATGATAAGAACGTGAACTACACAAATATGTCAGCCTTATTATCATTAATAACAAAGACTTTTGTCATAGGGTCTTGATCGACCTAAACGAGATGATATTGAACATTTTTCCTTTCTTATGAATTGGACAATCACTCGGTTAACAGTCGAAAGTGGAATTCTGAAGTTTGTGGCGATTTGATTTTGATTAAGTCCGCCTTCAGATTAACCTATAATACGGCTCCTCTGAAACTGAGAATTCTAAAGCTTCTTTGGCCTGTGTCATACTTAAATGGTGATAATATGATAGCTATTTTATTTATCTTCCTCCCACAAGGTAAGATGTGACACAAGGTCGGGAAAGTGGGATTTGAAAAGCCAGCACCCGAGAAGGTGAGCACTCTGGCCTACAAAAAATGCCTGGTAGGTAGGGGCGCCTCAGGCAGTAAGAGATAAACTTACTCCACCCCAAAGAGGGGAGGCAAAGCCTGGGAGGGTGGACCTCCTAGAACTGCACAGGACAAACCCACCGACCGGCGGAATCAAGACTCGAAGGCCAAGACGACACCGGTCTATAGGGTGCAGTATCCATCGGAACAGATACTACACTTTGATCTTGGCCAAAAGGCCATATTTTCATATCTGAAGCACAAAACATGTCAATTAGTATAAAATATCTATGTTTTAACCTTCTACTGCTGCTGTGTATAGCTCTTGGTGCTAGCCGTCAGTGAAGGAAGCAGAAAAAAGACTATAGGTCGTAGAGAAAAAAATGTTGCTTTGGACTTCCGGTTTGACCAGGCTCAACTATGTCCAAAGTTAAGCCGCTCTCAGACAAAATGAGGGAATATCGTTTTTGCTTTTACGAACATGTAATGTACAAAAACAACGACACCATCGAAAAAACGAGATTCAGGATGGAGACCCCTGGGAAAAGGTTAAGAGGAGGGCTGAAACAAAGGTGGTTGGATACTCTACAATAAGATCTCAAAATGATCATACTTAATCCTGAGCAAGCCCTTGCCCGTGTATTGTGGAGAGAGAAATCCAGTGCAGATGGCGCTTCATGCGATAAACACAGAAAGAAAATGGCGATCAATGTTCCAAACTTTAAACATGTATGAATTATTTTTTGTGAGGTGTCTATTTACTTCTGTCATGGCTGTGTACATAAGCAAATCAATAAATCCATAACCAAATGATGCAATAAAGATTTACTTTTCAAACAATGTCTTTCTTTATGATTGCATTTCATTCAGTAGTGAATATTAATCATCATTATCTAGAAAATTCCAAAGAAAAATTCAGCTTATTACTGTGCCAGGCAGCAAACGTATTGATGTACCTTCACATACAGGTTAATATATACAAATCCATAAATATATAGTAAACAAGCCGCGCGTGCGTGGTCCCCCTCTGTATGTCACTCGATGTGGCGAGTGTAAAATGCAATAAATTTGGGCAATTTGGGGCATTTTTGACCCCCCTTTGACCCTCTGGGGGCGCGAACCAGAATTTTCTGAGGTCAAGGATGCTCATTTTATATCCAGAACAATTGCCTCTACATTTTGGCCAAGTTTCAGAAAAATTGAATGGATGGATCAAACGTTATGGGAGAAAAGGGTCATTTTTTGCAATTTTGGGGGCTTTTGACCCCCTGGGGGCGCGAACCAGATTTTTTCCAAGGTCAGCCATACTTATTTTCTATTAGACACAATTGCCTCCACATTTTGGTCAAGTTTTAGAGAAATGGAATGGATGGATGAAAAGTTATGGGGCAAAAAATGTCATTTTTTGCCATTTCAGGGCCTTTTGACCCCCTGGGGGGCTAACTAGATGTTTTTTCAAAAATTGGAGAATGTCACTTTCTAACCTGACCAAAGTTACAACTTCATGCAAAATTTCAGAGAAATTCAATGGATGGTTGCGGAGAAAAATCCGGACGGACGGACGGACATGCCTCAAAACATAAGTCCCCCGATTTATAAAATCGGGGGACCAATATACAGAGGGTTAGCAAAATCGATGGTATAACTCTGGGATCATGTTCTAGATGTGTAAAAGAGCCTCTTTGTGTGTGTGGGGGGGTGTAAGCACTCCATTACTAGTCTAATTTTCTTTGTGGTTCATTTCTTCCTCTGCATGATCTATGATGTGTGTTGATCATATTTATTTACCTGTATTTGGTCTGTTGTATTCTGTTATCTAAAATAAGAAGGGCCAACATTCGCAGGATACCGACCGGGTCCCCCATGTTGGCTATCAAAGGAGCACTTGCCGATCATTACACCCAGATTTTTCTTTTGAGCCCCATTGTTTTTATGTTTGTTTGGTGCCAATTTTTCATGGTTTTGTTAGTATATGTGGCAACACCAGGCCCAGGCTTATTTTACCTGTGTTGCTGTCACAGAGATAGTGTTTATTTATCTTAAATGTAGAAATAGCAGTGCACTATCACACACAGTGTACCTGCTAGATGTTTACAATAAAGAATGTTGATCAGGATTTGTTTCAATGGCCTATAACTTAGAACCCAAACGCTCGCCGAAAAAGGTAAGTATGATGTATTTAGAACTATTATGTATAGCTACGTCTGCAAATCCAGGTCTCATGATCAGCTCACGATTAAAAAGTAAAATAATATGGATTAATCAATCATAATGTTTCCTGAACAATTTATCGAAGTAAGTCTAAGAGCCTTAGGATTTAGATAAAAGAAAGAGATTACTAAGAGAGAGTTTTCTAGCTGATACCAGAGTGTTGACACAACTGAATGCCAAAGAAAACATGTGGTCTTCAAGCTACATCCGATGCAGCTGAATATTAAAGACAATAGCAATCTTTCATATGAAATATTAACAAAACTACTCCAGAAAAATGAAAACACCATAGCTGAACGTATATCCACACACATTGAACTTACACAGTCATTAACACCATAAAAAAATGATGAGATCAATCTTTATCACATAATAAAATAAAAAATATGTAAATCTCAATTCATGTTTTTTCGTTCCTATTTTACTTGTACCCGTCGTTCTTCATTACTTCCAACACTTTTTAAGTACACCAACATCCTCTGCATATAACAGTCTAAAATTTCTTCGATAAAGTATTTTCAATTAGTTTTATACTAAAACTTTTATTCATTTTATTCCTTTTATTTTTATGTTATCAGAAATGTTCGACTAGATTCTATAAATATTAATGATATAAAACTAGAAGAATGAACGGATAAAATTAACGCCAGTTGTGGCGTCCATTTTAAGGTTCTCAGGAATCCCTTACTGCACCTCGTCGCCAGTTGTTGTGGGCTTGTAAAAGGTCCGGAAGGGAAACACGAACTCGGAGTTTAGAGTAAACAAGTATATTTTTAAAAGTGTAATACAACAGAGAACAAGAGTGGTTGTGCGCCAGTCTTTACTGCCAGTATTGGACTGGTATGGTTTCAAAACTGAAAAGCAGGTGCTCTCAGTACTTATGGTGAATAAAAGAGTTCAAGTAGTCCGTATCGGTTAGGTGCCATAACAATAACTTTATATGTTAGAAAGAAAAGAAAAAGATAGAACATATGTAGTGGTAGTGTCTGAAGTAATAATCTATATATTTCTTAGATAATCAATAAATTTAATGGCTTTAGAAAAAGCGAAATGGTCAATATAAAAAAGTAACAGAATTGAAATAAGAAGATGCTAAACAACAATGACTAAGTTTGTTCGAGAGTGAATTAAAAGTTAAACCCACAGACGACTTTTCTAACACTCATATTTCTGATGATATTAATACTAAACCAATACAATATCCTTGGCAGAAATATCTCTATTTTCTTATTGCATCGATAAGTTTAGGCCATCCGATATCTTATCAGCTAATGACTTTGTTTCTCTTCTTGAACATCACAATAACAAACACTCAATTGAAATTACGTAACCTAATCTTCTGAACATAACACTTGAACCTTTATTAAAGTCATTCACAATCTCTGTTCTTGTTGCAGCACGAAATCAGTTTACTTATATCTCTTAATCTGATATTCACAACTATCATGAGAAAGTAGTTATTCTTGATACATATCAATGATTTTGCTTATTTTTATATATCGATATAATAAAGTGAAGTCAGTCGGATTTTCGATTTTAGTCATCGATAAGTTCTCTCCCACAAAAGCAAAATTCCATTCTGAATAGCCAATTCTTCTTGTGGATCGTGCCACCATGTTCTTCCATATAATACAATGTAATTCGATGTAATTCCTTTCAGAAAATACTTTGTTCGACTAGGATGCCATCTTTGTTACCAGCAGCAAATTAATTTAGATGCCATATTTCTTATCAGTAGAAAATTTGTATAATACTAGATACTTTTTATAACCTCGTAATTTAGGTTATAAAAAATAATAACTTGTAAATAAAATCTATGAACTATCAAGATAAACGTTTAACAGATTTATTAAAACTGAACAGAGAATGAATTAATGAATTAATTTGCCGCTAGACGCGATTGACATATTAACAGTCTGAAGCTGTGATCTGTGTTTACTTTCTCTCTGGGCAGAAGACCATTTCCAAGGGCGATAACTCTTAACTCCCGAAATGGTTCAAGGAAGGTAATTCGTTTTCGTTAGTTGTCCTAACAATACTACTAATACATTCTTTCATTTATTATTAATAAATAACAGTTAAATAATATTATATTTTCCCATATAGAAACAGAGGTGGAAACGAATCGGAAATCTCTGGAATGTTTCAAATTTCGTTTTGGCATCAGCTGATCTCACAACTAATGCCTAAAAATCTTTGCCACGTACAAAGCGTATTTGATGTTAAACAATAACCTTCTTCGATATAATGATAAACGACTCATACTTAACATTTCACTTGTATATTTGCTATTTTAATTAAGATTCAAGTGGCTCTGCGATGATGATTAAAGTTTTCTTTCCTTTTCTTATGTAAGATTCAACTTAGTGTGAGGACAGTAGGAAATCAATTGTTGTTGTTAGACTTAAATTGAAACACTTATTCTTCATCCACTGCACTCCCATGCTACTCACGCTGCACTCCCATGCTACCCACGATGGGTAGACTTGCCAGTAAGCAATGAAAGGTTTAGTTTTCTACAAAACAATCGTCAGATTTTTGTATCATTAGAAACTTTTCAAGTATAAAACACTATAGTGAGGAGTCTTCTTTGGAATTTATGTGAGAGAAATCCTGTTCGTACGGAGGACAGAGTTGTGACTTTCATGTACTAACACTTGATCCCTATATGAGATACATAGATATCCGTGTGTTCGATTTAAGTTCTCTTTGTCTCTTAAACGTTGAGTTAGTAAAGAGGTTAAGAACATAAAGTTTCCTCTCCCCAATTGACCAGTTAACTATGTTATAGTATATCTTTCTTGTGGTATCTTGGTCTTACTGTATTCCAGGACAAGAATTAATCTAGTCTGGTGGAGTATCCAACTAAGTGCTGCTACTTGAGGTAACATTACTAGGAGAAGGTGCATCATTCCTCGTATGAGTCAGTGTATAGCCGTGTCGAGGGGATCTTATTTGGGTTTCAAATACTATGTTATTTTGAATATTTGGTTAGGGTTTACTTGTAAAGGGGGGGGGGGGGGTATACTCATGTCAGGTGATCCTGACAAATCCTTGTACAAAGAGACCGAAGACACTCGAGGATTGTGTCTAGTAAGTAATTCAAACTCAAATTTAAATCTAGTAGGTAATTCAAACTGATTATCTTTATGTCTGGTGACATGTTTATTGTATATGTGTGTGCCACTTTTATATGTATATTATAAAAAGTGACCATTTGGACTTGAGTTAGATTGTTTGAATCAAGAAAAAGAGAGTTTGTGAAGTCAGTTAAATTTACAAAAAAAATAAAATAAAAATACAACAATACAAAATTAGTCCCTTTCTGCTCACTATCTCCTCCTCCCTCTCTCTTTCCTTTTCTAAATATGGGTGAAATAGTATAACTACCTGTAGTGATATTTCCTTTTGTTGATATAAATAATGGACTATTTATATCTTGAGTTCTACCTTTGAATGTTAATAATTAGAGAGAGAGAGAGACGGAGAGAATGGTGGAAGCGAGAGTGATAGACACCATATAAAATAAGAGAGAGAGTTAAACAATATATAATGACAGAAAGTGAGAATGATTTCGAAGAATTAAATGGATTTTTTTCAAACATACCTCAGTCCCAGAACTAAGTATGTTTTAGCGTGTGTTTTGTGCTATTAAAGTATATAGGAAACAAACGTTGATTCATTCAGCTTTAATAGTATAGATAGATGTATACATACCCGAAACATTGTTGCTTTTTGTTAATAATGATGTAAATATTTTTTTACATGCATCCATATCGTTTGTCATAGCGTGTCAACATTTTTTATAATGCATAAGCTGAAGTAACTCCTACACCGAGAGAAAAAATTATAATATTAAATAATAAGGAGAGGTAGTTTGCTTGAAGCATTGTGTGTAATACGTATATAGAGGAGTATTAGAAGGCTATCACAATGCAAGAAATGGAAATATTTCGGCGTTGAGAAGTAAGACAAAAGTAAGTGATTTTAATTGATATATTTTTTCCTTTTTTCCAAAAAATTTAAATTAAAATCACTTGTTTTTGTCTTACTTCTCAACGCCGACATATTTCCATTTCTTGCATTGTGATATCCTTCTAATACTCCTCTATCTAATATTAAATGTTAACTAGCTGACTTACTCGGGGTTGGCCTGATGTCAAATATGTTGAATATAAGTTAAATTGTATGTGTGTACATATATAAAACTGACACACTCAGCATTACTCTTGTGTCAAATAAAACTGTGATTTTCGGGAATCCTATTCCCCCTTACCATCATCATCATCATCATCATCATCACATTCGGTTTAACATCCGTTTTACATGTTGGCATGTGTTGGACGGCTTTTAGAAATTAACTTTCAAACTAACCTATCTCTGACCAGGCTTTTATTTATCCCCCTTTCTCTCAATCACTTATCACTTCCTCCCATGTTTTCTTTGCCATTCCCCTGCCAACTGATTTTGCTACCTCAACTGTTCTACATCTACTAAACCAAGAACTCTCATCAATTATTTCAATGTGACCATACCAAAGAACTCTCCTGTTCTGCACACATCTTCCTATACTGTCCAGATTTAATCTTCCTATGATGTTATCAGATCTAAGCTTGTCTTTAACACTCACATTACACACCCATCATATCATTTCTCTCCATGCAACGCATGTCCTCAACCCTCACTGGTCAGGTTTCACTTACATGTATCATCATACACATTACTGATAGACTCTTTCCTTGGTCGAGAGTGGTAATGCTCTGCTGATTAGTAATGGCAGAAGTTCCCTGAACTTACTCCATCCACTCTGAACTCTACCACTAAAGAAAAAAAGACTATCTGTATTTGAACGCCATTTGAATGAAAACGTTAACTACTACAAATAATCAGTCAATTCAATGAAATACTGAATGTGAGCTCGTGCTGTTTCTGTCAACGAATCAGATTTTGCGATTTCTCCACGAACAGACAAAGCCAGAAAAAAAAAACTATGACTTTTTAAATAGTTATTATATTTTGCATATCTCTTAATGTTGCCTTACTAAACTGCTTGTTGACCATCATTGCACTATTGCAGATATTTAAAATGCCACCAAGATATCATAATAGGCGACGTAGGTAGGTAGTGGCAATGGTATTCAGATATATATGATCCGGTAATCTTGCAGTATAGTTAACAGTCGAGAAATCGAAAATTAAAAAAATACAATAACTTTCGCCAAACACATTAAAATGTAATTTTCTACCAACCTGTGTACTTCTAAAGTGTGGAAACTGATTGTAAGTTTTATTATCTCTGAATTTGTTATCGCTAAATTGACTTATCGAAAATAAAAAATGATGATCTTTTGTCACATAAATAGATTGTGTTATTTTATCTATTTTTATTTTTCATAGTTAGGCTTAGGGTAATACAATTGGCGACATAAATTATTTTAAAGGAAATACAGTTGGGAATTTAGTCAAAAACAATTTATTTTTGATTACCTACTCATGTTTGACATATTTGTGTTAAAAAAAGTAAATATTTATATAAGTTATAAGCCTTTAAAGTTACCGTAAATATCAATTCTGAGCAAAGTAGGCTTTTTTTAGCCATTTTGTTTAGCCAATTGTTTACGTTATGGACCTCTTACTGAAGATGGTTACTTTGCTCAGAATCAATATTTGCAGTAACTAATATCAAATATTTATTTTTAACATAAATAGGTCACAAATAAAAATAATCTATGTCGCCAATAGTAATGATTATCCGGCTTAGATTGTTTAGTTTAATTAACTTCCACATCTCGTTGTCTAGGTGACTGGTTTGATGTACTACTGATATTACATTCGATGATTGAGAAGCGCATGCATGTGAACACACATACAATGTTTCGTTTTGAACATTTCAAAGCAAATTAAATGAATAAAATTACTAGGTGACTGGTTTGATGTATTATGGCCGAGGTGTGGAAGTGTGTTTATGGCGGGAGATTCAAAAGAAGAACAAAGGGTTTTTGGATTTTAACCACAGTCGCGAAGGATGTCACAAATGGTTTTGCGATAATGAATCCCCCAACCATAGGTAGTGTGATAGATGCCTTTATAACGGCATGTCATCTCACTGTTAGTTTCCACCATCGGACCACGTGGGGATTAAATAAAACAGTTTAAGACAACCAAGAGAAAGGAAGAAAATATTATTTAAACTTACCTTAAAGAAAGCGAAGGAATGATGAAGCTATATACATATACGAATAGGCCTTTTATAATGGTTAATAAAAAAGGAAAGGAATAACATTTTTATTAACAAAACAATTTATTTAATATTTGAAACATTTTAAAGAGTTCTTAGGTTCGTACTTGTAAGTGTATATATGCGAGCATGTGAATGTCTTTTGTGTGGCTAATTTGTAATTGATCATGTGTGAAGAAATGTTCGTCAAATTGAAAGATCGTGAAGAAATGTTCATCGAATTGAAAGATGTGAATAAGATTATCTTTTTCTCCCCACCCTCCTCCACACAGCTCGTTCGAGCTGGTGGGGGGGGGGGGAATCGCCGAGAGTTCTTGGTGCGTTCTTCTCAAGACGCTGAGGGAAAAAGAGGAAGAGGAAAGGACCGTCCCCTTCTTTATAGATTTAAGATCACGTGCGGCCGAGCTGACCTGTCGGCCGCTCATTGGTCAGAAACCTCCGGCCAACGTGATTAGGCGAGATTTCGCGAGTTTCTCCCTTCAGAGGCGAAGAAGGGTTAAACAAAGATAAGAAAGAAAGAAAGAGAGAGAGTAAGAGAGAGAGAGTACCTTAATTGTGGTGTTCACCACAGTACTACTGATATTACGTTCGATGATTGAGAAGCGCATGCATGTGAACACACATACAATGTTTCGTTTTGAACATTTCAAAGCAAATTAAATGAATAAAATTACTGTTAAAACAAAATGGTTAATTTGGAAAGACGATTTTCAAATGTATTTTCATATTTTATTATTTTGCTAATGGAGTTTGACATTATATAAATAAACACAAGTTGAAATGATGAAATATAGCAACAACAATGGAAAACAAAAGTTCAAGATGTCACTTCCAATTGTTATTCCTTGTTTTTCGTCTAAAATATATTTAGCCCTCTTTGATTTCAACTCTAATGGTGGAAATGCCATTTGTTAGTTGAAAGAAAGTATAAATAAAAATAAAAATAGATTTTCAGCATTTTCAGATTGGTAATAGTGGAATTAAATTTGAAAAAATCCAAGAAACAAAATTTAGAAGAAATACTCGTCCCGGGATGGGTAAAATTAATTCCCTGAATAGAAGTTTTGTACCACTTTTATGTCCTTTTAAAAAGATTCAAAGTAAGATACAATGCTACTGAACTTTATATCTAGAATCCTTATTTCAATTTTGATCAACATCTATTACATGATTTTTATTCTAGAAAATGTCTAAACTTTAAGGCTGAAGCTTAAGGGGTCTTGAGAAAAAATTAAAATTCCAGGAATTTTGCTTAATTACTATGGATCAAATTCAATGCAAATCTGAAATATTTGAATTTTCAAATGGAGTTTGTGTCCATATTATGCCCTTTAAAACCCCTTTTAAATACTCCAAAGAAACTGACATTTGGGGAATATTTATTAACCGATGTCTAATATCTTATTGTTAAAATTTCACAAAAGTCAGAGGTATCTGAATTTTCACGAAGAGTTTCAACCCCCTCTTTGCCCTGTTTGCATAAAACTAAATTAAACTAAATATAGCCCACATTATCCACCCTTACGTCTAGCAGCTGTGTTCCAAAATTCATAATGATTAGTTTATTAGTTTCGGAGTATGTATGTACAAACATATAAACATTATATATAGAACAAGTACAAATGATGAAATACAGCAACATAATAATGGAAAACAAAAGTTTGAGATGTCACTTGCAATTTTCGTCTAAACTATCTTTAGCCTCCTTTGATTTTAACTATAATGGTGGAAATGTCATTTGCTAACTGATGAAAGAAAGCACAAAGAAAAGAAAAACTACATTTTCAGCAGGGGATATGACATTAGTAATTATTTGAATGAAATTATGACATTAGTAATTATTTGAATGAAACTATGACTTTAGTAATTATTTGAATGAAATTATGACATTAGTAATTATTTGAATGAAATTTTCAAAAGTCAAAAAATAAAAACAAAAAGAGCATATGTTTTGTCACAGAATTTTTTAGATGAGGATTGATAATTGGCATTATTTGGATTATTCGAACTACTGTTCTCATCTTTGATTTTATTCTCACAATGTTTCGGCCGATGTAACCTTCGACCTTCTTCAGTCCATGTGAACCCATACTAGTGCTAAGTAATAATCAGTTCTAAGTTACAGTCTTCTGGAGGTTGAAGGTTCAATCCTCGGTGCGGGCGATACTAACAGTATAATTAAGAGTTACTTAAACCTTCTACCTGGTCATAGCTGATGGAACGAGAACAAGCTACCCCCGTGGATTAAATAAAGGATTCTGTTTGAAATTCTATACAGATTCCTAAGTTTGACATCAAGATTCCTGAATTCGACAAGACGCATCTGAAGAAGGTCAGAGGTTACAATCCGAATAAACCAAATAATACAATATATGTTTTATGTATCATAAAGTTTTCATTTTACAATTTAAAACACAATTCATAATGGAACAGTTGATTCTATCTACAGATGTCACCCAAAGAATCGTTAATAAAATGCACAATCCTTTCTGAAATCCAACCACATTTGGTACAAATAAACTTCGGTCTCTGCCTGACTTGTCCATCAAGTTTCAGTCATAAATGTCCAACAGTCTTTGTGTTATCGTTGTTCAATGATCCATGCTTCAAATGTGCACCTCTGCATTGATCAATACTGAGCGCTACCTAGTGGTCGTTAAGACGTTTTCAAAAGCCTTTGGTATACGACGAGATGTTGTGAGGGATGAACAGTGGTTTTAACAGGATGGGGCAACTCTCCACACTTCAAATAATTTGTTGGAATGGCTGCGGGGACACTTTGGTAATCGCTTTATTGGTAGGAGGTGTGATCCTGGATGTTAACCGACCAGATTTTTATCTGTGGCTTTACCTCAAATACTTACCTTGGCCTTTTGGCTAAGATCAAAGTGTAGTATCTGTTCCGATGGATACTGCACCCTATAGACTGGTATTGTCTTGGCCTCCGGGGCTTGATTTACGCCGGTCTATGGGATTGTCCTGTGCAGTTCTAGGAGGTCCACCCTCCCAGGCTTCGCCTCCCCTCTTTGGGGAGGAGTAAGTTTATTGCTTACTGTCTGAGGCGCCCCTACCGGGGAATGCCGACGGGGCTGCCCAGGCAATTTTTAAATGGCCAGAGTGCTCACCTCTCGAGCGCTGGCTTTTAACCCCACTTTCTCGACCCAATCTGTGGTCACATCTTACTTGTGGGAGTAAGATAAAACTGGCCTTGTGCCTAACTCCTGGGGAGGAGTAAATACCCTTTACCTCAAAGATAATGTCTATCAAAACAATCCTCAGACTCAGATTCCTAAACTGAAGATGACTATCAAAGACAAAATCAGGACAGTGCCAAGAGAGAGGAGCATGTCAGGTGGTATTTGGAGAGGGGGGGGGACACCCTGTAGTTTATTTTCAGTGCCATGATTGGTAAATTTGCCAAATTTCTGCGATATAACATGTCTGTATGAACACTTACAAAAAGACTTCAAGTGTCCTACACTCTTCTTCCATATGTACTTTTCATGGATGATGGTACAGGCTGTAGCGATAAAAACACCAACATCTATCGAATCTAATGTGCTAGCATGCTTCGCACTTATGGAAGCACAAGTCAGCATAACGAACTTAAAACATTCCAGGCAGAAATTCTACTGCATACTCTCATCGCTTGGGAAACTACAGAACACTATCCTACACTCAAAAGATTACGATTTGTCGTACTGATTGATGACTGCTTCTTTAAAGAAGCAGTCATCAATCAGTACGACAAATCAAAGCCTGAGATGCTGGATAAATTAATGTCATCCTCAGTTATAACAAGACGCCCTTCCATGTACCTGAACAACTAGCAAGCCGAATTAGTGTGAGAGAAGATATTGACTATATAAATTCATCCAGGCATTACTACATGCAATCAAGCAAGTGGTAGTAGCACAGATCGATCTCGAGTTAGAAAAATGGCCGATGACCTGTTATATTTTAACAGGCAGCAAATATCATGGGAACAAAAATACTGAAATCAGATGATGATGGTAAAGAAGAAGTAATTACTCACAAAAAGCGTACATTGGTGTTCGCCCTTTCAAAATCAGCCGATCTTATCTATATTTTGCGGAACACGCAAAATTTTGCAAACCATGGTGCCAATGGCCAGAAAATGGATTGTACAAGTGCAACTCAGTTCCCGCCCTGCTTCTTCTGCCCTTGATAAGGCAGCAGAAAACAAACTTAGCAGCTAAAAAATTGAACTTTGTTGTGGATACACGAGCTGCAATATCTTTAACCCCAAAGAAATATGTAAATGGTGTAATTATATACCTTACTAACACCTCCATTGTGTCAGCTAACGGCCAGAAAATTGGATGTTTAGGACAAGCAGTATTAAATCTGGCATTTCATAACTTGAGACGTGATTTCACTTGGACTTTTCTCATTGCAGAAACTACCAGACCTTTTCTAGGTTACGATTTTCTAAATCCTCGGACTAACTTTCACAGATGACATGAATTGGAATAAATACATTGAGAACATTGCCAGGGCTGCTGCAAAGAAGGTGGGCTCCCTCTACCGTGCCAGTAAACTTCTTACACCTGACATTATCTTATATCTCTACAAAACCACCATCCGCCCATGCATGGAGTATTGTTTCCACATCTGGGCTGGTGCACCATCTGCTAGTCTCTCCCTCTTAGACAAGGTCCAAAAAAAGAGTCGCCAACTTGATAGGTTCTTCACTATCCACCAAGCTCCAGCCCCTTTCCCATCACTGCAATGTTGCTTCCTTGTGCCTGTTTTACAAGTACTTCAATGGATTGTGCTCTGATGAGCTTGCTGCTCTGGTGCCCCCACGACGTAGATTCACTAGACCAACCCGACAATCTGCCAAATCCCATCCATACACTGTGGAGGTCCCCAGATGCCGAAGAGCTTTCTACTCCAAAAGCTTCTTTCCATCGTGCTGCTGGACTCTGGAACTCCCTCCCTGTTCCCTGCTTTCCTGACGTTACTGACATGCAGAAATTTAAAACTAATGTAAACAGACACTCTCACTGCGCAGCTCCCAAATTAGGTTGACACGACCCCCCCAAACCGTCACCCTTTTTTCTCAGTAGCCCCTTACGTCTACACTGATGGCCTGCCTTGTTTGGGGTGAACTATGTTAAAAAAAACATTTTTTAAATCATTCTGTGTTGATGGTTGATGGTTGATTGCGCAAACAGCAAATTGATCGATAAAACAACTAACACACATGCCAACGCACAACCATCACTGATAATTATGAACATTGCACTATACCACCTAGATAATGCTGCAGACATGACGATACAAACAATTATGGAGAAATATCTCAACCTAATTTCTCCCCACCATAGCTCTAATGCATTAAAACACAAAGTATTTCACCGAATTTAAACTTGTAGCATCCTGTCCTTTATTCTCTAACGCAAGATAGTTATCAGTCCAGAAATACAGGATAGCTGAAGAAGAATTTAGGCAACTCCAGAAAGCAGGAATTATATCCTCTCTAAATCAGAGTGGAGTGTAGCCTTATGTATGGTGTCTAAATCAACCAGAACTTACAGACCCATAGGTAACTAAATACAATAACAACAGCAGATCGCTACCAAGTTCCAAATATAAATTCTTTGTCATCTAAACTTCGCGGTAAGAAATTATCTTCAAAAATCGATTTATCGTCAGCTTCAGACTAATGCAATGATGTATGCATGAAGCTATATGCGCACAGACGATTTTGAGACCTTTCATTTTGTGCCTCACGGGTAAACTTCCGTCGCCACAGACGTAGATGAAAAGAATCTCCTGTGTCACTTATTGACCTGCTTAACCTTACAAGCAACACAAGAGACTGAAGTAGTTGGGCAATTCAAACTCTTTCTCCGACCATTCAAAAAAACTTCATTATCTTTTTTAAGGTTGAACAATAGTAAAGTATGTTCTTATTGGAAACAACTATTAAACAACTGATGAAGAATACACTGGTCGATTTGGCCTCTGCATGTAATAAAGCTGTGTCAGTTCTGGGCCAAACCTTCGCTGACTCCGCATGCAATCGCTGAGCTCTCGCTGTCAGGAGTAAAACCTGCAATCCTGCAGATTAATTAATAGCTGCAACTAGGCAATAAATGATTGCAAAGTAGTGATAGATAAAGCAAAGAAAAGGTATACAGAGATAACCAAAAAAAGCATTCAGTCACAGAAACTAGGTACTCGTAATTTCTGGAAAATCTACAATAGTGCGATGAACAATGGACAATAGACAATTACCCGCTATCAAATCACAACAATGTTGTTTGAAGTACTTGCCCAGCATTTCGCCTTAAACTCTACTTTGGACTCAACAAACCACTCCCTTCCTAAATTCCCATTGCGGACTCAAGTCACACTTGAAATGGTAATTTTTAATGCCGCAAAGACAAAGCTACTTTCCTTCAATAACTACAAGAAACCTCTTCAATCACTGATCAGCATGGCAAATAACACCCTACCTGAGAGTTGATCATTCAAAATCCTCGGCCTAACTTTCACAGATAACATGAATTGGAATAAATACATTGAAGACATTGCTAGGGCTGCATGGAGTATTGTTGCCACATCTGGGCTGGGGCATCATCCACTAGTCTCTCCCTCTTAGACAGCGTCCAAAAAAGCGTTGCCAACTTAATAGGTCCCTCACTATCCACCAAGCTCCAGCCTCTGTCCCATCGCCTCAATGTTGCTTCCTTGTGCCTGTTTTACAAATACTTCAATGGATTGTGCTTCGATGAGCTTGCTGCTCTGGTGCCCCCCACAACGTAAATTCACTAGACCAACCCGACAATCTGCCAAATCCCATCCATTCACTGTGAAGGGCCCCAGATGCCGAAGGGCTTTCTACCCCAAAAGCTTCTTTCCTCATGCTGCTGGACTCTGGAACTCCCTCCCTGCTCCCTGTTTTCCTGACGGTACTGACATGCATAAATTTAAAGCTAATGTAAACAGACATCTCGCTGCACAGCTCCAAATTTAGGTTGACCCCCCCCCCCCCAAAAAAAAAAAAACTTTCACCCTTTTTCTTGGTAGCCCCTTATGTCTACAGTAGCAGTCTGCCTTGTTTGGGGTGAACTATGTTAAAAAAAAAAAAAAAACAAGGAAGACTTTATGCAAACCAGGCAATCCTGAGGCACAATCTTCGTGGGCTCTGTGCAGAAGTCCAACTTTTTTAACAACAGTAGCAACAGCAAGGTCCGACAAATGTTTCCATCTCATTAAGTAATTTGCAATGACCAGCCATTCTACACTGACCAGATTGATCATTCCATGTCAAATACACAAATCAAATACCCCAGTTTTTGTTCTAACTTTGCTGACAGGTTCTTTCGCATCTAAAATAAAGTATTGTAAAGAATTCTAGACCAATATATTTATGTATTCAGCATCCAAGAACCAGGAATAATTCGGTTAGTGTGATTTGAAGCCAAATTATTTTTCTCTATTTTTTTTTCCAACTTGCCACCATTTTCCAACAGGAAGTTCTACTGTACTGCAAGGTTGTTCTTGGGGTCATTATGTAAATGTTATCAATTTAGCTTTAGGAAATATCCTTTTTCAGGAAAACAAAATAGTGTCAAAATGAGCTTTTAATTTCATTTTATATCAGGACTTGGCTCACATTGTGAAATAATTTTTATTCATTTTTTTGTTGTAAAAACGAAAGTTTTAATATATTAGAAAAAGGCACAGTTTTTCTCGACACTGGTGTACTGTTTCAAAAATATGTGAATTAAAGGCAACAAAAGTGTGTCATTATTCAAAGCAAAAATGAACTTTAAATTTCATCTGCATTTCATACTTCACTTTGTTCGTTTTTCATAAATTTTAGTTAATATCATTTTGTTTTTGTTGTTTATCACTGATTAAAAAAAGACATTAAAAAATAAATGGTGCCTGTTTTCTTCTAATAAAGCAATAAAAGGTTCTTTATAATGTCATAATAAATTTGGTATTTTATTTATTTATATGCAATTCTTATCTCATAGTTGGTTATTTGTACAAATTCAGCTTTCACTAACTGTGCAGCAAGTTTTTTTTCCAGATTTCCAGAACTCTCTACCTCTTTCGATAGCTGTTGCAAATCATTTTGCGTTATCGCAACAGCTGTTCACCATTGATTTCTTGCTGGCAACAACCATTAATCTTCTCTGAATTTGAGTAGCAATAAGCGACTCCAAAGTTTCAGTACTCTCTGCACTCTGCCAGTAGAATTCTGGTTGGTGCTCTCCATCCTCAGTCTTTCTATCCTCCTTGACACTTCATGACCACTACATATGTGTGTGCATGTGCATGTGCATGTTTTTTTTTGGTGGGGGGATCTAAGGTTATCATTATTAAAATGTTTGCAAGCCTGGAAGGAACATATGCTACATTACCCATCCACCACCCCCCCCAAAAAAGAAGGTAATGACAACAGAATAGATAATTCACTATCCCCCCACCCCCAAGGAGAAGGTAATACTTGGGAGGGTGGTATCATGACCACAGAAAAGATACACTACCCCTATCCAAAAGTAGAAGGTAATCACTGGGAGTATGATATAATGCTCACAGAACAGATACTTCACTATCCCCTTGAATTGTGCATTGAAAGATAATATATTAGTCTGAAATATTATATAGTAAACTGAAATGAGCATTTAAAAAGATAGTACAAGTTAATAGAAGTAATAGTATAGTTTCAAATTCAGACAGACTGATACCAAATTTCCATTAGATAGAGATTATTAAATTATTATTATTATTATTATTAAAATCATCATCATCATCATCATCATCATCTCCTCCTCCTCCTCCTCCTCCTCCTCCTGCAGATTATTACCAGTTATTTGCATCTACCATCTCGAGGATTATTTACTGTGCTGGTATAACTAAGATAAACTAATAATACTCTGTTTTATTTGGCTTAACCTTATTATAACTTTCTGATTTGTTCTATTTTGGTGGTTGCTCTATATGGTTATCACATTCATTTTGATTCTAGTTAATCTTTCTACACACAAGATTCAGTTTTCTTAGATGTTGCACACTTGGATGTTTGTATGTGTGAGCTGAAAACAAGTGAGAGACTATTCCAAAATAACCGTGATTTAACGCTGGCTGCTTGTGTGCAAGTAGAGAGACAGAGAATCTGATAAAATACATAAATAGATAACTATGTATTAAAATAGATAAGTATAAGACTTAATAGTCGGAAAAACACAGTCTATTAAACTAGTATCAGTCATGCATATGTTATTACCTCTGCCAAGGAGATTATGCTTTCGGTCAAATCGCTTGACAAATCGTCACCAAACTTGGTCAAAATATCGGTTATGGTCTAACTTAGAATTGATTTAATTTGGGGATATCTAGGTTAAAGGTCAGTGTCAAGGTCACAGAAAAGGTGAAAGTCACACTTATGGCAATAACTTTGGTTCTATTCAACATAG
This sequence comes from Sepiola atlantica, assembly GCA_963556195.1. Lineage (NCBI taxonomy): Eukaryota > Metazoa > Mollusca > Cephalopoda > Sepiida > Sepiolidae > Sepiola > Sepiola atlantica. The sequence goes on along the minus strand of OY744543.1, from coordinate 57,915,854 downwards.
AAGTTGTGCATCTTATAAGACCTTGACCTTTGATCATGACAAGTTGGGTTATGGTAAAGATTTTGACGAAATTTCAACTTTCAATCTTTCTAAATTTGATGCATGGATCTGATGCTCTTTGACAACAGTAATATCATCATTATCATTATCATCATCATCATCATTATCATCATCATATTCGGTTTAGGTCCATTTTACATGCTGGCATGTGTTGGACAGCTTTTAGAAGTTGACTTCCAAACTAACCTATCTCTGGATAGGTCTTTATTCATCTCTCTTTCTCTCAAGTCCATCCTTATAACATCCTCCCATGTTTTCTTTGGCCTTCCTCTGTAGGCTGGCCCTGCTACCTCAATTGTTCTACATCTAATAACCCATGAACTCTCATCCATTATTTCAATGTGGCCATACCATCAAAACCTCCTATTCTGCATGCATCTCCCTATACTATCCAAATTTAATCTTACTTTGAGCTCATCAAATCTAAGCCTGTCGTTAAGACTTGTTTTACACATCTATCATATCATTCTCATATCATTTCTCTCCATGCAACGCATGTCCTCAACCCTCACTAGCCAGGTTTCACTTCCATACATCATCATACACTAGCACCTACCTCACTCTGTGCTTCAATGGTATCACCAAGGTAATACAATTTCTGAACAACCTCAATAACTTTGCCATCCACATATATTTTCTCTACATCTGAGTTCACATTAGTCTCTTATATTTTACACTTCTTGCACACAAACCGGTTGCCCTCTCTTAACCTATCAGTAATTCCACTACACTTCTTGTGTGCCCAATGCGTACATGTACCACAGAAAATTGAGTTGCACCCGACTCCTTTACCACAAACTGAGCATGGGAATTTTTCTCATTCCAAGGGATTTCTAACGCTACAACCACTAATCAAAACTTTTGTCTTGGTGGCATTCACTCTCAGACCTTTACTTTCCATAGCATTCCTCTAAGTTTTGAATTTTGTTGTTTGTATTGAAAGAAAACCAAACAGATTTTTTTTTTATAACATCGGTGGATTTCACTTCTTTGTTGGATTAGTGTCGCCGACTCGGAAAAAAAAACGAATGTTGCTGCTGTTACTGCTAGACCAGACTTGGTGGGCAATCATGTAGAGATGCTGTCTTGATAAGGGCACTGATCCCCACTATGCAAAATGGTGTCTTGATCATGGCATTGATCCCCACCATGCAAAATATGTAGAGATGGTGTCTTGATAAGGCCACTGATCCCCACCATGCAAAATCTAAGCTTGATCAGATAAATGTTTTTTTTAGTTATAAACGTTTCCATAGCATAATTTCGGGAATACTTAATAACATATGGAGAAGTAAGATAAGACTTTGGCCCATTCTTACATTGTCAGCCAGAGGTAAGAAGTATAAGAATTCTAATGCTTCTTTGGCCGGTGTCATACTTAAATGATGATATATCTAATATATAAAGTTAAGACAATTTTTCCCCTCTACCTTCTTGAAGAATAGGAAAAATAACCACATGCATCACAGGTTACTAAACTCACCACTATATTACACTTATTCACTCGAGCGTGTTTTAGTAAATGTATTATTATTTTTCTCCAGCTAATACTAAATATTACTTTTGGCCGACCATCTTCGACTCTCCTCAAAACTCTATATAGGTGGTAGCAAAAACTTTTCTCCCTAACACTTAAGTACTGACACTCCCACCATCGACACCGGGAATTAATAAACAACGTCTACTTTACAAACAATTGTTCGTTATTATTTCCTATTTGTCTTCTATTAATTTACTACATAACATTATGCACACATTTAATGGACGCTCATGCTAATTCCGTTGAATTTCGAGAATATCGGATTACGTTTTTTCTACCTATTACGTATACATTTATAGTCATTAGATAATGCAATTAACGAACATAGTTCTTATGGTTGATCATACGATAATACACAAATGACCTATTTTTTCGTAGATTTTATACTTGCTTTTGTGGCCGAAACGTTAGCAGCATAGATCCAAAACCCAGAGGTTTATGGTTCGATCCCAGTCGTCTCACACAAGTTTTTGTTTTTACATTGTTAAACTTCTGCCTACGAAGGAGGGGGGAAGAGAGCACTCTGGGCCGGATTTTTTTAAATCAACGTTATTATGCAGTCATTTGAAAAGAAATCAATGTAATATGTAGTACTTTAACTATTGTGAATATCATTCCGATGTGACCTATTTGCGTTCGGTCAGATGTTGACAAATTTCCATTCATTTTTTTCAATTCTTCCCGGGCAACGCCGGGGTCCGGATCCAGCTAGTGATATATAAATTTATGTCTGAAACACAGAAATGTCAATTAGTATAAAATGTTGATATTTCAAACTGTTGCTGCTGTTTTGTACCGCTCTGAGTTCTGGGTTTGTCAACGAAGGAAACAGAAACTTAAACATGTATGAATTATTTTTGTGGGGTGTCTATTTACTTTTTTCATGTATATCTAACATATAAAGTTATCTTCTGAGATTTTAAAAGTTGAACCTAAATAGCATTCAAGCTAACATATCAAACTTTGATTCTGAAGAGACAATTTTCGGTACTGGTACAGCTTTTGAACCAGACAAAACAAGCATTTTCCGACTGTTTACGTAAACAGCCGGAAGATGTCGAAGTGCTTATTTAATAAGAAGCGAGAAAAGCCGACGGCAAGTTAACTTGTAAATTGATTAAATCGTAAATTGGTGATTGTCAAGAATTTCCAACAGAAAAAAGGGGTGAAAAAACAACAATAGTCAACAAATAACTGTTACCAAAGGCAATAAGGTTAGGATTAGTTTAGGGTTAATTTAGGGTTAGGTTAGGGTTACCAGTGTCGAAGAAAAAAACATTTTAATTTAATTTTCTTGTGAAAACAAAAAAATTATAAAAGTGGTTTCATTAATTATTTTCGTCAAAAAATAAATAAGTTTTCATAAAAATAAATATACTGTGAGTGTTTTTCTTGCTTTAAATGTTGTTTCATTATTTTTTCTGTTGGAATGCCGCCTCGTTTTGATTTTGATACCGGTTCGTTTTCATTCGGCTTTTTCTATCTGTTAACGTAATTCTGCATCGGCAAATGTCGTTTCGTCGCGTTCAAAAGCTGTGCCAGAATCCAATGTTACGCTGTGATTGTTGTACCACATTGTTGGTACGATAATAACATACTTGGATACAATTTAGTTAAAAAATCATAAAGTCTCACTCAAACAATTAGTAATATGGAAATATTTTTTAATTTTAAAAAAAAAATCAAAATCAGCAAGAGGAATCACTTATATTTTTGATTGAAGTTGTCTCCCTTACAATTTAAATTTTATTTCTTTTTTCTGTATAAGTTTATAAACTGTGCAAAGAAATATAAATTAAAAACTAAAATAACTTTGCTGCATCCCAAGCAACGCCGGATAGATACAACAAGTAAATATATATATATATATATATATATATATATATATATATATATATATATATATATATATATATATATATGGAAATTGAAAAAGGAAAACCAAAAAATATTATTTATGTATTCATCAACGTTTCGTCTTTAGACTTCCTCAGGATGATTGTATAATAAAGACGAAACGTTGATGAATACATAAATAATATTTTTTGGTTTTCCTTTATCAATTTTAGGACAATATACATAGGGAGATCATTTTTATCAAATTTCACATTCCTAGCTCTAATAACCTAAAGTATTTAGTAGCCAGATAGACATCTCTCACATTAGTATAGATTTATAAATGTACAAAAGAATAGTGGATTTTTCCAATGAACTAAGCAGATCAAGAGAAGATAAGAAAAACATAAAAAATTTAGACAATAGCAAGAAATGTAAGATCAAGGAAGAAGAACAAGTAAAAATGGAGAGTAGAATTGAGAAGGAGAGAGGAGATGAGAGAAGAGGAAGTAGACAGCGACGAGATGGAAAGATGAAATAAAATTTGCCAGTTATCATCAGCCGAGATAAGAGAATTAGGTTAATCTCTCCTAAAGCCAACTAACAGAACCACCGGCTTAGAGAATATTGCCATAGCTGATAAGTGCAGCAATCCATCAGAAGATCCAAATGACTTTTCCTCCGAACTCGGTAAGGGGGTTGAACGAGTTTATCAAAATCAATTCATCATCAATGCAACAAGTTAGAAAATAAATAGGACCATCAAACAAAACGGGAATCGGGCAAGTAAAGAATCCATTTAGAAAGCAAAACAGATTTTACTAGCCAACAAACGTACTAGAAAAGAGCGATCAAAAGTTGTTACAATCAGGGGTGCTTCTGCAGTATTGCGTACATATGAAATATTTTCGTCTTTAATTCAAAAGGGTTATAATTAGGTTATAATCAGGTAATGAACAAACATTACTTATATGGAAACTATTGCATTTGAAATGTTTTCTGAGCAACAGATTACATTTTTTATAAACTTTTATTCACCCCAAACAAGGTATATATTGCCACGGAAGCGTAAGGGGCTACTGTACAAGGATCCAGATTTAATGAAGGGGGGGGGGGGCAACCTGGGTGAGGAGTTGGGCAGCAAGATGTTTGTTCACGTTACATTTAAATTTCTGCATGTTGGTACAATCGGGGAAACAGGGTACAAGAAGGAAAGAAGCTATCAGAGTAGAAAATATTCCGGACACTAGGGACCTCTACAGTGAAGGGAATTTGCTGATAGTCGGGTTCGTTGGGGGTATTTTCGTTTTGGGGATTTTATTGTTCCAACATTATTATAAAATGATATAATTTTCAAATATATATATATATATATATATATACATATATATATATATATATATATATATATATATATATATATATATATAAACGTTAGGACAAGAAGGAGATTTCCTCCTTGGCCTTTTGGCTAAGATCATAGTGTAGTGTCTTCAGGCCTTGATTCCGCCGGTTTGAGGTATTGTCCTGTGAAGTTCTAGGAGGTCCACCCTCCCAGGCTTTGCCTTCTCACACTTTGAGAAGGGGTTAGTTTATTGCTAATCGCCTGAGGCGCCCCTACCGGGGAATGCCGACGGGGCTGCCCAGGCATTTTTTGTAGGCCAGAGTGCTCTTCCTCTAGGGCGCTGGCTTTTCAATCCTACTTTTCCGATTTTGTGTCAAATTTTACCGCTGTGGGAGGGAGATAAATATAAGGACATCATTTTTACCAAATTTCACATTCCTAGCTCTAATAACCTAAACGTATTTAGTGGACAGATAGACATCTCTCACATTAGTATAGATTCATAAATGTACAAAAGAATAGTGGATTTTTCCAATGAACTAAGCAGATCAAGAGAAGATAAGAAAAACATAAAAAATTTAGACAATAGCAAGAAATGTAGGATCAAGGAAGAAGAACAAGTAAAAATGGAGAGTAGAATTGAGAAGGAGAGAGGAGATGAGAGAATAGTGGATTTTTATAATGAAATAAGCAGATCAAGAGAAGATGTTGGTACGATCGAAGAAACAGAGAGCAGAAAAGGAATTCCAAAAGCAAGCAGTCTGAGGAAAGGAGCTAATAGAAAAGAAAAGAAATTTATTCCGGCATGTAGGTACCTCTACAGTGAAGGGAGGGTTTAATGCTTGTCAGGTTGGCCGGGAGTATTTTCGTTTAAGGGATGCAAGTGCAGTAAGTTCTACCAGAGCACATTTCGTGGAAGTACTTATAAAACAAACACAGGATGCAACATTGTGGCAGGGGCTGGTGTTTGATAGATAGTGTGAGACCTATTACGTTAGAAATTCTTCCAAGAGGGAGAAGCTAGTGATTGGTACACCAGCCCAGATTGTGTTTGTTGCAGCAGTTTAATGAACTGGGGTCGTTTTATAATAGGAGGGGAAACAAAAAGACACCAAATCCTCTCATAATTCATTGAACTTTTATTATTTTACTAGCTGTATTCACCTGGCAATGCCTATGTGCTGGGCAGAAATAATTTCAAATATAGTCATATTTACAATTTTTGCCTTGAGAGAAAAGTTAAAATTTGCAATATGAGGTACAAGAATACAAAAAAAAAAACACTGTTAGCATGGTGGTGTTTTCTTAAAAAACCTTCTGCATTTCTTACAGACAGCTGTAAAATGATGAATGGCTTTAACGAATCAAAACGAATTTAAATAGTTTAAATCAAAAAAATACCCATAAAATAATTATTTAAATAATAAGATGTAGATTGCTTGAAGCATTGCGTGAAATATGTATAGAGAGGAGTCATAGAAGGCTATCAAAATGCAAGAAATGGAAATACGTCGGTGTTGAGAAGGACAAAAGCGAAGTGATTTTTTTATTTATAGTAAATCTTACTTGTTTAGTCAAAACTTCTATACAGTGATCTAATGTTTGTGACTGTGTTCCATAATATATTTTGAAGTAAAAATCTCTTTATCAAATCTGAAACTCGTGTGAACTGGTAATGTTGTTTTTATGGCTATACTTCAGTAAATGTCAACATGGCCTGCAGCAAATGAAATAAAATAAAATTACATTTTTTAAATGATGAAATTTATTTGCAATTGATTTTAGTAAATTGTTATATTAATTAACTCCAATATTAACAACAACAATGACTACTTTGCTGGAGAGAAGAATGAGAGGTGATATGATTGAGACTTTCAAGATAATTAATGGCATTTCTAACTATGGTGGGCATTTTTTTAGTATTTCTCCTAGATCTGGAAGGTTATTGTCAAAGCAGTTTTCAAAAACTAGATCTGTTAACCAGTTAAGTTTTTTTTTGCTCACAGAGTAATATGTTTTTAGAATAAGTTGCCAGATCGGATTAAGAACAGCAATAACGTGGATCAGTTTAAGATGAGGTTGGATAAATTCAGAAAAAGTAGTAGGAGGGAGAAATTGAGGGGGCACTTTTGGGAGTTGTCAAATGAAATATTTAACAGAATTTGATCTGGATATCGATACTGTACTAAGAGTTTTTTTTTAACAGTTGAATTGAGAAGATAGTTAAAGGGTAGATGCCCAAGGAGCCATAACAAACAAATAATAATAATAATAATAATAATAATAATAATAATAATAATAATAATAATAATAATAATAATAACCTGCAAAATCGTGGACTTTGCCGTTCCAGCAGACCACAGATTGAAGATCAAAGAGACGGAAAAGAGAAGCAAATATACTGAACTTGCCAGAGAATTGAAAGGAATATGGAACATGAAGAAAGTCAGTATAACACCAATAATTATAGGAGCACTAGGAACAGTCCCGAAAAACATGGAGAAAAGACTAGGAGAAATAGGAATCAAAGGGATAACTGAGACCATACAAAGGACAGTAATGATCAAAACAGCTACAATCCTGAGAAATGTCCTCGAATGCGGAAACCAACCCACATAAGCAACGAATGGAGAACAAAACAACAGAACCGGGGAAAATACAACCGCACGAATGAGGCGCAAGCATAGGCTGACGCCACAAAAATTATGGACAGAGGGTCGAGGAGGGAAAGCGCAAAACCAGACCTCCACTGGAAGAGCGCGGACAGCTCTGGGACCTTGGGAAGGCTTGTTGCCACTCGGGCCCCAGAGGGGACCGATGGCCCTTATCAGCGGGAAATCGTTGGTAGGTGGCTGTTGCGATTACCGCAAGGTCATCAGCGGTGATGAACGAAAAGAGGTGGAGCATACTGGAGGCCTGAGGAGACTTGTTGTCACTCGGACTCCAGGGAATACCACAGGTTGTCGGCAGTGGGCGACCACTGACGATGACCAGTGTGATAACTCCTAGTGAGTAAATAATAATAATAATAAATTTAAAAATTCAATCTGTTAAAGATTTTTTTAATAAAATATTCAATTTTGATAAGGGGAGTTAATTACTTAAAATTCTGTAGTAAGTTGCATCGGGAAATACTTAAATGCCAGTAAAGTCAAATCCACAACTGTTGGATTTTGTATTTTTCAAAAAAAAATTGTAAATATATATACTAAGTGTGTCATTAATATATATATATATATATATATATATATATATATATATATATATATATGTATGTGTGTATATATGTGTGTATATATATATATATATGTGTGTGTATATATGTGTATGTATATATATATATGTGTGTGTATATATGTGTATGTATATATATATATATATGTGTATATATGTGTATGTATATATATATATATATATATATGTGTGTATATATGTGTATGTATATATATATATATATATATATATATATATATGTGTATATATGTGTATGTATATATATATATATATATATATATATATAAATGTATGTATATATATATATATATATGTATGCATGTGTCTATGTATGTATTATTTATTTTGAATTCTCATCATTGCAATGTGTTTGGATTAAAGTTAAATATATATACTATATTATAAATGATTAATAAAATTTAGGTCTGCTATTAAGTTCAGGACGTAACCTAGAAATAAATAAAGCTTCCTTTATACAAAGATTTCCAATGTTCCTCTCTGCGGTCAAGATGCTAATGTTGATTAATCTGTTAGTGTTATTGCAAGTGTTAATGTGCTTAAAAGTGATGATGCTTAATCCTGATGTGTAGGTACCTCATAGCACTACCCATGTAAAATTTGTTGCAAGTGATGCATTCTAATCTGTAAATAGTATATGTGCGGTAGCAAATATCCGTAGTATTAATTGGACAGTAAGCCAGGGTGCATGGTGTTGGTTTGTTTTTGGTGCTTGTGTGTGTCTAGCTGCTGTCTTAGTGATAGTTCAGAATGAGCACAAGCTGCATATTGAAGCCCTCCCTTCCAATGGCCTCGCAGATTGCTGTCATGATTTTATCACTGAGGTGAGGTAGTTTTAAGAAGCAGGTGCTGGATGTAAAGCACCTCATCTGTTTTTTAGGGTTCTCGAGGTGCCTGATGGTGGTGTTAGGGTATACATTCAACACTAGCACCTGATAGAACTACTTAGTGCAGGTGGTTTTGTCTGCTTTTACACTGCACTTGTCCTAGATGCAGGGTATTTTGTTCACTGCATATCCGATTTTGACTTTTATAGGGAGAATCGATTTGTAATGTACAAAGATGTTTCTGTTGGTGGCCTTCCCATAAAATTCGTTACGGTTAAAGTTTAAAAGTGATAACTATCCAAAGACCATCAGGGTGCTCGATTGTAAACTGTATACATGGGTCCGCGTTAGAAAATATAGTGAAAATATTCTCAGCTTCCTTGCATGACGATGTTAGGACCAAAACGTTGTCAACGTATCTAGTTAGAAAATATGGCTGAGTATCAGGTGTTAAGGGCTTGACGCTCTAATCTATCTGTGTACAAGATGGCGAGTAATCCTGATAGGCTGGATCCCATTGGTAGTCCTGTGATCTATTTCTAGGTATGTTGCTTGAAAGTGAAGTAGGTATTGTCAACTATTATTTGTAGGAGTTTGTGACTGTCGACCGAAGCAGTATAAGTCATTGCAAGAGATGTGGTCAGTAATTAAATCAACCATTGGGTGTACGCGTACTGAGGTGTAAAGAGCAATGACATTCAGGCTGAAGACGTATTGGTTCTGTCTTACTTGTTGTAGTTGTAGTATGTGTAAATGGCGGATGACCTCATCTGAACTTTTGATGTTCACGGGAAAGGTAGGTAGTAACGGTTTAAGTATTTGGGAGAAGAGCCATGAGATTTTGTATAGAGGTCCTTCAATACTGGATACTATAGGCCTTATCTGTGTAGTTGTGTTGGTATTATGTGTCTTGATAGGGTGATAGAAATTTTGAGTCTACTGTTTCTAGTAATAAAATTATATTTGTATTTATTCGAGAGGTTCCTTCTTCTACATATGTCAACCCAGGCAGAGTTAATGTGGTTTTGGATTTGCATAGAAGAGATGTTTGTGACCGATATGTAGAGTGTGTCATTACTTAGGTGTGTAAGTGCGAGGTTGTCGTAAGTGTCGAGTGGTATAACACAGAATTCTTTCCTTTTGTCAGAAGGTAAGAAGACAAAGTGTTTGTTTTTAAGGTTCTTAAGTGTTAGACGTTATGAACTCGTGATGTTAGGCACAATGCTTGCTGGTTTAAGTTTCATGATGGAAAATATGTTGCTTCAATCTTGAGAGTCTAATGTCCAATTCGTGGTTGTTGGGTGGTGAGTGTAGTGAGTGATCAGTTGGTATACAGGGAAGCTATTCGTGGTGTTGTTTGTGGTGGTGTTGTTTGTGATGGTGTTGATTGTGGTGGTGTTGTATGTGGTGGCGTTGTTTGTGGTGGTGTTGTTGTTGTTTGTGGTGGTGTTGATGTTTGTGGTTGTGGTGTTGTTTGTGGTGGTGTTGTTTGTGGTGGTGTTGATGCGGTGGTGTTATTTGTGGTGTTGTTGTTTGTGGTGGTGTTGTTGTTTGTGGTGGTGTTGTTTGTGGTGGTGTTGTTTGTGGTGGTGTTGTTTGTAGTGGTGTTGACTGTGGATAGCCATTTGAGGTGGTAAGCTGCTCTACAGAATTGCGTTCCAATATTGATCAAGGTTTTAACGTTAACTCTTCAAGTGGTGATGAATTTAAAGCCGAGTCTGATTAATTCTTTTTCCTCGTGTGTAAGGGAATCTGTGAGGTCTGTGGTGCATAATGGTGATTTTATTTAAATGTTTAAACCTTTTTCTAATACATTCTTCACTGAAATATATTTTGTTTAATTTTATTTCTGTTTCATGAAACGAAGAAAATCTATTTTTAAAAAATGAACTTTGTTACTTTATGTTCTAATATATTTCATTTATTTTATGGACCTAACCGATAATTGTCCCTAGTGACACCAGATCGAATCGAAGGAAAAGGTGTTTTCAGATTCTATGAAAAATTTACTCCTGATTGAAACTCATTGGAATGTTCGATCTGTTAACATATCGATTTCTATAACACACAAACAAACATTGACTTTTATATATATATAGTTTTTTCCGGGTTCAAGAAAAATATGCAACAGTTCGCATGTATTTCATAAAAAGGGAGATCCATTTATTTTGGGGGGCTGGAATCTAAAATATGATTTTTTCTTTGTCTCGTGATATTAGCTTTTCTGCGTTCTTTCTACACAATTGATGACCAACTGAAATCAACACATTCCTATTCTCTCTCTCTCTCTCTCTCTCTCTCTCTCTCTCTCTCTCTCTATCTATCTATCTATCTATCTATAGTTGGTGCACTTAGTTCAGTAGAAATGAGCACCTGCAAAATTGATATGTCCAGACTCTTCTGCAATAAACCAATAAACATTATATTTTCATAGATTTCATAAATGCACAAAATAAAAAGAATAATAATGGGCACTACAACTCATCGAAGGTGCATGTACATGTGTTCACGTGTATGGGTTAGGGTGACATCAGATGTAGTTTGGGCGAATTTGGGAAAGCATGAAGGTGTCGCAGAAGCCAACAACTGATGCAGGCAGTTTGTTTTATGCTTCGGCAAATCTGAACCTGAATATATATATATATATATATATATATATATATATATATATATATATATATATATATATATATTATACGTACATAAAAGTAATCCATGGACACGTGTTTCTGGCTCACAGCCGTCATCAGCATGGCTAACTTACACAGAGATCGAACCTTCGATATTGATGTCTATAGTCTAGCGTTTTACCATCGGACCAAGACGTCTAGAAATATGTACGATTTTTATCACCTAAATATTTAATATATTTTTATGTAATTATTTTTATTGGTGATTGCAGCGTTCGTTGTTTTTTGTATACTATTATTTCGATTGTCTCACTTCCTAAGTGATTAAGATTCAGAAAATTGCATTATTAGTCGCCCATAACTTTATAGGATGTATTTTTTGTTAATATATATATTTTTATTTATTTTATACGTACATATATATATATATATATATATATATATATATATATATATATAGAGAGAGAGAGAGAGAGAGAGAGAGACAGACAGACAGACAGACAGACAGACAGACAGACAGACAGACAGACAGACAGAGAATATAGATATAGAAGAATCAGAAAAAAAATGGAGCTAGTTCATATGTCTATTATTCAAATATAAGCAAAATATTCACTAAAGGTTTGATCTTTTTCAACTTTTGGGTGAATCTGGGTTGAAACCAACATAAAAGGAAAGTTAAATTTATATCCATTTATATTTATAAAACAGTTGCTGATCAATCCACTAAGATAAAATTAGCCGACGACTTTGGCAAAAAAATTTGATTAATAATCCAACCAGATTTGAATCAGCTATTTTGTTTGAGAGCTTAAATACTACTAATATGATTCTTTTCCTAAATCCAACAATCTTTTCGAATGTTCAGTAGTTAAAGTCAAACGATGACCAATTTTATATAATTAGAACTTGCTAATCAAAACTAACTCAACCAAATCATTTTAAGTTAAAAAAGAGTCAGTTTTCTTTTTTACTCAAAAGAGAATCAGTTTAGAATATTTTTATTTAAATGCAGTTTGAGAACAATAAAATGAGAGAAGAGTTTCAGAGGAGCCATAGTATATAGGTTAATATGAAGGTGGGTTTAATCAGCATCAAATCGATGCAAACCTCGGGATTCCACTTTTCATTCTTAACCGAGTGATTCTTCCAATTTATCAGCGAGGGAAAATAATCAATATTATTTTGCCTAGGTCGATCAGGACCCTTTTACAGCAGTCTTCATTATCTATATAATAATACATGAAGCCACTTCATGTTTATATATACGTTATCACCTTTCACACCCATTTAAAAAAATTAAATCGTCCTATTAGCAAAGATTGGTGATTAATTTGATGACGCTAAAGTAAAAAAATTCCAACTTTACCCATTTTAAAATGAATTGTTCCAAAATCAAGTCATGTCCTTCTGTCGACTAAAGCAGTACAATTTTAAATAAATGTATTTTTGAAAGTGACATTCGTTTTATTGTTTTGAAGAATATTTAGCTGACAATTATTTTTACGTTAAGAAGATGGAGAACATGTATTATTTTTAAAAGACAAATTTTAAAGAAATAAGGAAAGAAGAGACATATTTGTTTTATTTATTTAAAGAATATTTAACTGACAATGACAATTATTTTTTATGGGAAAAGAACGTCATGTTTTTCTTAATAGTATTGAGTCTGACTGACATTTATTATTTCAAAAGGAATATTATTATTAACAGTTAATTATACCGATTGATGTAGAAAGCACCGTGGAATTTCCATGAGGTCCCACTAGTTAATGATAATACGGCTGTCTATTTACTTTTTTCATATCTGTGTAGAGATATTTGTTAGAATTGCTGATAGTTCATTTGAAACATAACATGAACAATTTATAAGATGCAATTATATTTAACTCTTTAAAAAGCATTTAGAGAGAAAGAGAGAGAGAGAGAAAGAGAGAGAGAGAGAGAGAGAGAGAAAGAGAGAGAGAGAGAGAGAGAGATTCTGCTGAGCGAATGCTTCATTAGAGAACAATCATGAAGAGTTTGTCGTTAAAATGTCCACATTATCGTTGAACGCATAGAAGATTCTCAAAAGAAAAAAATGTTAATGTGAATGTAGTTAGTCTCATTAATAGCCTTCAAATAAAAAATCAAAAGGTCACAATGTCGTTTTTTTATTCTTGTTAATAACTTTAACAAATATCTGTACATAGATATGAAAGAAGTAAATAGACACCCGTGTAATGACAAACGAGAACAGTCGTAACTTAAGAAAGCTTTATTCGGCATAAACTGTCAGTACAATATTAGTGCTGCTATTTATATTGTCAAGACGAACAGGAGAGTTCTCCAAAGGGGAGATAATTTAGAATAGGGAAATTATTCGTAATTGTTCATTACAACCCGTATTATCATTAATAATGAAGACTGCTGTCAGAGTGTCCTGATTAATGTAGGCAAGATAATATTGATTAATTTCATTCGTTGCTTTAAAAATTAGGGAGTGCAGGGGCTTGGCGGAGACATTTTTCGAGAAAATGGTCTCGTCAGATGGAGTTGAAAGTGTTTTTCACATCAAAATTAACTAGCAAACGGTCCTGTTGCCATTGTTGTTGGTCTAGGATGAATGCCTTAATAGCATGAGCTGTAGTTTTACCTCCACTAGGGACCCCAACACTTAGTTGGATGGAGGACAACTTGGGGGGCAGCGTGCAAATCACAGGATTTGTGACCACTTTGGAAGCGAGACGATAAAGAGCGTTTCCGACGGTGATCAGTCGTAGTCTGCCATCATTCTTTCTTAGCGCTGTCAGTTTTTATGAAAATAGAAAGTCCTTTGCACTCAGAGGAATATCACCGGCGATGATTATTTCTCAAAGTCTGTACAAGGCAGACACGAAACGACGACATGCTTCAGCTGTTGCGAAGGATGTCAAATCAAGCAAATGTCCAGGTTGTCATCACAGGATACACTGACTGATACAGATGGTTGATTGTGGGAAGACAAAATCCTGGTATCTGGTTGTGATGGAGGCTGTTTTAATTCCAGCACCTCCAACATCTCAATGTTTGAACATACAATGGTATCATCTGAAGTAACGAGTCGAACGACTGATAAAACGTCGCGCTTGGCCAATTTTGTATTGGCAGCTCTCCTTTAATCTGCTGTAGGCTTGCGTTAGCAAAGGTTTCGGTCAATATCAGGTGGTAATCAAGAGAGTTTGGGAAGAAGCGAATGTTGGCTTTCACATCGCAAGACAATGATGTCTTTGCTCTCATGGGATGGAGATCCAGCACAATTGGAGCAAAGGCTAAGAGTCGTTCCCAGGAATTGATAGAGTTTTCAGTGCTAACAGACTCTATGGCGGAGGCCAGTGCTTCTGATGCACATATCCTTGCCACTTTTTTATTTATGTGGACTGGAATTTTGCGGCTCCTCTTGAGAAAGGTGAGTTTGTAGATGGTCAGATGGTCAGGGAGATCGCTCAGGGAAGCCACAGGTGGAAAACTGGGGGTTGTATAAGAAGTTGGAGACAAGGGAAGCACTTCCATATTTGGGTTTCAGCAGAAATTTTTCGCTTAATGCCGACACAGAAGAAGCGATGACATGCATGGCATCTTCTCCCCTATCTCCAGTTCACTGATTTGCATCGGTAGCATTCCTCAGAGGAAGCTCCCCCTTTGGAGTCAGGCAAGAATTCGTTGGCCAGCGTCTAGTGCTCAGGCATATCGATAGGTTGGACATCAGAGCGAGAGTGTCGACACGGCTGTGAGAATGAAGTCCGGGAATGGCCCGAACAAGCCAGGACGCTCATCCACTGACTGCTTTTAAATAAAACACCTTACTTGTTTATGATATTCTTTCAAAGTGAAATTTTAACGTCCGTCTCTGTTTGTACAGAGAAATATATAAATACATTTTTTTGTTGTTTTTTTCAAAAATGTCGATGTTGCCAAACAAACAACTTACTTTTTCCCGATAATCTTTCAAAGTGAAAACACAGTAAATTTAAAAAATAAACTATCTCAAATTAATTCAACTTTACAATTTATTTACCTCTCCAGGAGGTTAGGCACAAGGCCAGTTTTATCTTACTCCCACAAGGTAAGATGGAACCCAAGGTCGGGTCGGGAAAGTGGAACTTGAAAAGCCAGCGCCCGAGAAGGTGAGCACTCTGGCCATTAAAAATTGCCTGGGCAGCCCCGTTGGCATTCCCCGATAGTGACGCCTCAGGCAGTAAGCAATAAACTTACTCCTCCCCAAAGAGGGGAGGCAAATCTGAGAGAGTGGACCTCCTAGAACTGCACAGGACAGACCCATAGACCGGCATAAATCAAGCCCCAAAGGCCAAGACGAGACCAGTTTATGGGGTGTAGTATCCATCGGAAATGATACTACACTTTGATCCCGGCCAAAAGGCCGGAAACGCACCATCTTTTTTACATACTGCTTATGTATATGCGATATCAGTCGCAAGGTTAACTAATTTGCATATTGGTTTTCTAAAACCACATTTTATTAATTAACTATTATTTATTATTGTTTTTAATTCTATGATTATTTTGAGTTTACTATAACCAATAGTTCTGTTTCGCAATATTTTATTTCCTGGACAAATATTGAACATTTGTGTTCAAATGTTCCTTCCTTTAGAGCGACCGACTTTTCAACAAGTTACAATCTATTTCTAAATTGCAAGTGAAAAAGGAAAATTGATTTCCTCTTTCTTTTCTTTGTTTACGGTCACATTTAAAAGATAAATACATTTTAATGTTTATCTATTTATATAAATAAATGAGTTTTTTCGTGTTTACAACAAAGTTATGAATGAAATGTTTATTATTTTTAATTAATGTTTCAAGTAGCGAACTTTGTGAAGCGATTGCAAAGCGATTGCAAAGCCAGCTAGTTATATATAAATATAAATATTTGATTTAGAGGATGCTGAGTGGCCATAAAATCTTTTCTGCCGAATCGTCATGTGGAAGAGGTCCAAGACGCATGCTCGGTGTTGGGCTGTTTGCATATGAGGATAACCACCCATTTAAAAGGCGGTATACAACAACATATACATTCCTGCTAAACTAGACAATACATAAACAAAAAATGCCCATATTTCTTCACACAATACAAATGGGGAAACACACTTTTGTAAAGTTATAATTGTTTTTAATTAGTCTATTTCTTCTTATTCCGTTATTTTTTATTTTTTATTTTTTATTTATTTTTTTATTTATTTTTTTTACATATTTCACCCCAAACAAGGCAGGCCACCACTGTAGACGTAAGGGGTTACTGAGAATTAGGGTGTAGGTTTTGGGTGTCACTCCAAGTTGGGAGCAGTGTAGCGAGATGTCTGTTTACATTAGTTTTAAACCTCTGCATGTCGGTACTGTCGGGGAAACAGGGAGCAGGGAGGGAGTTCCAGAGGCCAGCAGCACGAGGAAAGAAGCTATTGGAGTAGAAGGCTCTCTGGCATCTGGGGACCTCCACAGTGAATGGATGATTGTCGAGTTGGTCTAGTGTATTTACGTCGAGGGGGCACCAGAGTAGCCAGCTCATCGGAGCACAATCCAGGGAAGTATTTGTAAAACAAGCACAAGGAGGCAACATTGCGTCGCTGGGACAGGGGCTGGAGCTTGGTTGATAGTGAGGGACCTATTAAGTTGGCAACTCTTTTTTGGACCTTGTCTAAGAGGGAGAGACTAGTGGATGATGCACCAGCCCAGATGTGGCAACAATACTCCATGCATGGGCGGATGGTGGCTTTTTAGAGATACAGGATGATGTCAGGTGTGAGGAGTTTACTTGCACGATAGAGGGAGCCCACCTTCTTTGCTGCAGCCTTGGCAATGTCTTCGATGTATTTGTTCCAATTCATGTTACCTGTGAAGGTTAGGCCGAGGAGTTTGAATGTTGAACTCTCAGATAGGGTGTTATTTGCCATGACAATCGGTGGTTGGAGAGGTTTCTTGTAGTTATTGAAGGAAAGGAGCTTTGTTTTTGTTTTGTGCCTTTTAATGTTATTCTCTGATGAAAACATTTGTTCTTCCTCTTCGTCTTATAATACTACTATTTTTATTCTAATTATTTATTTTTAATATTATTTATCTTCTTTCTATTCTTATTCTATCTCTTCCTGCATCGTATTATTATTATTATTGTTACTTTTCACTCTACAGATCTCCGTGAGAAAGTATGTTACACAACTACGTCTGAACTAGTACGGCCATGTCACCTGCCGTCAGTCATCCGAAACGTTCCAAAAAGTATGTCTGTGGTGGATGGGATGTGATCCAAACGAACGCCAAAAATCAAATGGCTTGAATTGCTACTCTCTTTCTTTCTCTGCTTCGTTTGGATACGCTTTCCTTTTCACTCACTGGAGACAGGGTTCGTAACAGAAATGTTTTGACTGAAGAATTCCAATCAATCAAAATCTAACATGTCGATGTAAAATTAGTGGGCAGACGCAGGCTCAATGACCCCTATAAAGGAACAAGAAAATAAGCAGAGTTCACCCAGACATCCCAAGAGATGCACCACGAAAGAACACCCAAGAGGTATTCTCCCACTTTAGCCCGGCCTTTTTGACCAGAGTGACGAGAAGAACCGGACACTTCAAAAGTACATACAAGCTTCCCTTGCCTCGTGTGCACATACACACATACACACAGTATCGCATTGCCACTTATGCACATACACGGTGTATGACTCACGCACTAACAAATATACACATACGCATTTTTAGCCCCCATGTTTGTCTAAAATAATGAACATTTTTTATAAAGAACACGAGTTGAATAAACTTTACCAGAGAACATTTCTCCATTAAAACTAATCTTTATATTCTTGTAAAATTGTCGTTCTATAAATGTTCTGTTGATTAATCATGTTTTATTTCATTTTCATTCACAAAACTCCATACATGTTAAGTTAGCACTTGCTAGCTGGTGACCCTAATATTTCTCCTCTAATATATCCTTCCTTCGCCATAACCCTCATAAGAACGAGCAAATAAGCAGAGTTCAGCAAGCAGACCCCAAAGACGCACCACGAAGAAACACACAAGAAATACACCTTCCACTCTACCCCGACCTGTTAGCCGTGGCGACAAGAATAAAAAGACATTTTAAAAACTTACGTACAAGCCTTCTTTGCCTCGCACACAGCTACTTAACCACAGACAAGAAGTCCGGCGAATAGAATCAAACCGCTATGAATCACACACAGTAACACCATAAGGTAAATCTACCCCCACACAGTATCACACGCACTAACAAATATAGACATACACATTTTTAGCCCATCGTGTCATGCTTATTCACTGAACATTTTCTAACAAAGAACACGAGTTGAATAAACTTTACCAAAGAACATTTCTCCATTAAAACTAATCTTTATATTCTTGTAAAATTGTCGTTCTATAAATGTTCTGTTGATTAATCATGTTTTATTTCATTTTTCACAAAACTCCATACATGTTAAGTTAGCACTTGCTAGCTGGTGACCCTAATATTTCTCCTCTAATATATCCTTTCTTCGCCATTTCATTTCATTTAGCAACAAATGTCACAGTATATTAAATATTTATTTACAATCATAATAAAATAACATTTTAAAAAGTACATTATTTATTAAAAAGTTTTGTAAATAAAACTAACAAAACAAATAAATATTTAAAAAAAAAACATTGTAGAGATCGTGTCCCTATTGCCTCCCTACAAGAGCGGTTTCTAATGTAGTGAACAATAAAAAAATTTTTTTAAAGTTTGTTTGTTTACAGGTTCAACGAACACAAGTGCGTTTGTTTATACATTTTGTAAATAAAATTATGTATTTTTAAATGTTATTTCGTTCGTTTACAAACTGTTTTATGAGCAAAATACACATTTTTTTTTTAATTTTAAGTAAAAAAAAAAACAGATTTTGTAAACGAATAGTTTTAATTAAAAAAAGACGCACATTTTTCATGAAAAAGGTGTTTTATTAAAAACACGAAAAATCAAACAACGCAGAATAGTTTTAATTAAAAAAAAAAGGTCGGATCTTTTAAAGCTCCCCGCCACTAGTGTTAAAGTTAGTCGGCCGCTAAGAATAACCGCACTACCAAGGGAGACAACTTTTCGGCTTGTTAAATTCTTTACGCGTTAACCCTTTTCACACGTGTTATGAATTTTCTAAGACTCACAACCCTGGTCCACGATAAGGAGTCTTTATTTACTCCTCTCCAGGAGTTAGGCACAAGGCCAGTTTTTATCCTACTCCCACAAGTAAGATGTGACCCACGGTCGGGTCGGGAAAGTGGGGTTTGAAAAACCAGAGCCCGAGAGGTGAGCACTCTGGCCATTTTTAAGGAGTCTGCTGTAGTTTTTATCCCCCTCAATAAAATAAAAAACATGCCTTATACATTCTTATTTTGTTAATTTTTTTAAGCAAAAGTGGCTGAAAAGTTGTCTCCCTTGAATAGCGGGGCTTTATTTAGTGGCGGAGAGCTTCTTAAAAAGATCCAAAAGGTCTATTTACAAAACGAAAACAGAATAGACATACACATTTTTAGCCCCTCGTGTCATGCTTATTCACTGAACATTTTCTAACAAAGAACACGAGTTGAATAAACTTTACCAAAGAACATTTCTCCATTAAAACTAATCTTTATATTCTTGTAAAATTCTCGTTCTATAAATGTCTTGTTGATTAATCATGTCTTATTTCATTTTTCATTCACAAAAATCCATACATGTTAAGTTAGCACTTGCTAGCTGATGACCCTAATATTTCTCCTCTAATATATCCTTCCTTCGCCATTTCATTTCATTTCCATTTATATTTACTATGCATGCCAAGCAAGACAACAGGGGCCACATGTCTAATATTCATGATGATGGCCCAAAGCCACGTAGTAAGCCACTTAAAACATAGAGGGGATCAGTTGATGACGAACTGAGCCTGGCGGACACACAAGCAAAATAGAAACAAACAGGAGAAGCTGGAAGTCATTCATGAAACGTCTAACCTCAGCATGAGACAAGAAGACGAACAACAACATCAGCGAACAACAAACAACAACAACAACAATATCGAGATGTCCACCAAACCGTTCTCTTGGTATTCACCCACATTGTTTTTTGTTAAATAATTTTCTATTTTACCATATAAACGTTTGAAATTTTTAAATTATCACCATTCTTTAATCGGTCGTGTACGTTTTCATCAACCTTATTTATCTTTGCGCTTATTACATTTCTATTTTTAGAATTGCAATTGCAATCACTTCTTCATAATTACACTTCAGTAATCGATAATTTAATAATCTGTTTTTCCTTTTAAATTCAAATTGCTATATTTTATTTTATCTATAAAAAATTAGACATTGACAGACATAAGAGGTGTCGCTTTTCATTTCATTTATCAGTCCACACATTCGTACACATTCATATTACCTCAAGCAACAACACTTAGCTGGATACTCCACCAGACTAGATGAATTCTTGTCCTGGAATCCGGTAAGACCAAGAGACCACAAGAAAGATATACAATAACATAGTTAACTGGTCAATTAAGGGAGGAAAATTAATGTTCTTGATTCCTTTACTAACTCAACGTTTGATAGATAAAGGAGAACTTTAATAAAATATTTGAATATCTATGTATCTCATATAGAGATTAAGTGTTAAGCCCTAGAAATGGGCGCTTGATTTCTGAGAACTTCGACTGAAATAAAATGAAATACACTCAATTACTTTTACTTAACAAAAAATAAAATGCATATTGAGATTTTCTTCTGTGAGAAAGAATACAATACTAAAATAATTTTTCAATGTAATCATATCTAAAAATATTAGCTTAATAAATGATTACAATACAATTCATTAGTGCCACACGTTGTAGGCCGGAAGTGGCCACATCTACAGGCTTTCCATTATTGCTTTTCTATGACAGATTCATTTCCGGTTTGGTTTCATAAGGACTGCTTCACTAAGACAAGCAGGGTATTTCATTCAGCGAGATAGATGGAGAATGAGAGAGAGAAGTTTTGAAATAAAACAAATGATTTCTTCTTAATTTACATTATTTCTTTAAACTTAAATGATGATAATAGACATTGTTCTATTATCATCATTCAGATAATTTAATTGATAAAAATTAAT
This sequence comes from Sepiola atlantica, assembly GCA_963556195.1. Lineage (NCBI taxonomy): Eukaryota > Metazoa > Mollusca > Cephalopoda > Sepiida > Sepiolidae > Sepiola > Sepiola atlantica. Next base: position 57,894,233 of record OY744543.1, on the reverse strand, counting down.
CCAACTGGATTATTATTTATTTATGCACGAAAATATCACAATATTAAGCAAATCTTTCACTTTAACTTTTACCTTTGTGTGTGTATATATATATATATATATATATATATATATATATATATATATATATATAATAAACTGAAGCAGTTATATTTCTCAACCGTTGTCATTGATATCTTCTGTCCTACAAAATCAATATTTAATTATGAATAGTTAGTCAATTATGGCAATTATCGGTCTCTGTTAATTAAAATTGAAAATTCAAATTCAAATTAATTTCATTGATTAGATACTATATCAGGCCCGATATTTTCTCCAGTAAGAGACATTTCCCGATACACACGTTAATTTTCATTGGCTAATCATCTATGTTAATTAGCCAATAAAATCGCTGCCTTTGTTACAAACAGAAATTGCAAATGGCGTCCCAAATCGCTGGGTAGGTATTTGTTCACAACTTTCATTTCATCTACATTGATACTTCGTTTTGAGAGTTAAATTCAAACAATTATTATATATGTTATGGTGCCGTACCTACCTACGGAGAACTAATGGACTCGTCCACCTTATAAATACGGGAAGCACGTGACACTTGTTCTCTTCTTCCCAGGCAAACCGGCAATGGCGGTTGAGAGCACCATCTCCTTGTATCTCTTTCTTTCTATTATATAATATATACCTTTGTTCATTTAAACCATGTGTTCCTGTGTCATTCATTCGGCCTTACCTAGGTCCACAACAATATATATATAAGCTTATTTATTCAAAATCAAATTCCTATATTTATATATCAAATCTGATTCTCAATTATTCACATATTTACTTTTTTGTCTGCAAAGTTTATAAGACGAGCTTAAAAAATATATATTTCAATGTGTAATTATCAAAGTCACATAGTCATGCAGAAAACGTGCACATATAGAAATAAATATAGAAATGCTTAGATATATTTCTATATTTTATTAATACAGAGAAAAATGAAAACGTTTCACAAAAGAAAAGCAACACTTCTTTTATAACAACAGCAACGAAATGTTTATTGGAATAGGGAGAAGTAAAAAGTCTGTGGCCGCTTAGTTGATGAATATATCTTCGGTGAAGATAGCATCATCAGATGTCGGTGACAAAAGCGGAGGAGAAGATGAGACGATCCGTTTTCGTTGGTGCAAGGAAACCGTCTGCCGATCGTCTGCAATTTCTAAAGGGGCTGAAGTAGTTCTTTCGGGAACTAAAGATATCAATGCGCCCTGCGAGCTGATTGGCCAACATTTGACCAAACCCCCCCCCCACAGGGACACTGATACGCATTAAGAAGTATACATCATTTATGACTGTTATACACATACATAAACACTAAATTTGTTTAAATAATTTTCTTACTTAAACATTAGTAGCACTGTTTTTATGTCCCGACTAAAAACATACCGGGCTGTTCGTTTTCGGAAATTGAAATCGTTACAAACAAACAAATGATTGTCAAAAAACAATTAATTTATTAAAGAAAAGAAACAGAAAGTTTTTTGAAACGAAAAATGTAACAAATGTGTTTTTTTTCCTTTTGAGTGTCAAAATTGATTAAATGTATTTACAAAAATAGAAAATAAACAAAGTTTTCTGAAACGAAAATGGTAACAAATATGGTTTTTTTTCCTTTTGAATGTCAAAATTGATTAAATGTATTTACAAAAATAGAAAATAAACAAAGTTTTCTGAAACGAAAATGGTAACAAATATGATTTGTTTTCCATTTTGAGTGTACAAAATTGATTTTTCAAAAAACAGTTAATTTATTAACAACAAAAAATGAATTGACATAATAAAATGTGGAATCTGTACTAGCAGATTGGTGAATGTTTCAATCTCTGTGCGACCATATTGGTTGGCGCGACATGTACTCATCCAAATGGAATGGTAATAATGTTGATGATGTGGGACCATGCATGGCTTTGAATCTTTTTTTTGTAAGGACATAAAAACGGTGCTACTAATATACAACGATTTAGGGTACCATACTCGTACACATTCACCACGAGTTGTTTCACGGTCTAGAAAATAAAATCATTTGTTTTATAAAAAATGTTAAAAACAAAATAAATTCTCGAGCCGGTTGGCCTAGATAAAGACAATGGTTGCCGACACGACAGCATGACACGGTTTGTTTTCCGAGCAGGAAAGTAACTTATATGGGACGCAACTTTCTCTGCTATTCATGGTTCATATAAGACATTGGACGGATGATAGCCACTTGTAGAAATGAGCCCCGGGAGATCGCTTGGATGTTCCAGTACATCTCCATAGCAACCATCCGAGGCAACGCCATGTCCATCATGACGTCATCACGCAAGATCTAAGTCTTGATGAAGAAAACAAGATTTAATTAACTTTTTTTACAAATAATTTTAAAAAAAAATAAAAACTGAAATTTTGCCAGAATAACCAAAATAAATAAATAAGGCTAAACGAGGAGGACATCATGCAAACCAAACAATTCTGATGCAGTAGTTAACCGATAACTATGAATTTTGGAACAAAGCTGCTAGGCGCAAGGGGGCCATATGTGAGCCATATTTAGTTCAATTTAGTTTTATGCAAAAGGGGTAAAAAAGGCGTGGAAACCCTTTGTGAAAATTCAGATACTTCCGACTTTTGTGAAATGTTAACAATAGGTATTAAACATCAATTAATTTGGAATATTTTAAAAGTTTTTTAAGGGGCATAATATGGACACAACCATCTGTTTAAAAATTCAAATATTTCAGATTTGCATTGAATGTGATCCATAGTCATTAGACATCAATTTAGCAAGATTCCCTGAATTTAATTTTTTTTAAGACCCTTAAGTTTAAACTTTAAATTTTAGACATTTTCTAGAATCAAAATTACTTTGATCAAAATTAGAATAAGGTTTCTAAGCATAAAGTTTAGTATCATACTATTTTGATTTTAATTTTCATAAAGGCACATAAAATTGATGCAAAGCTGTTCTGTTTAGGGGATTCATTTTACCCATGCTGGGACGGGTATTTTTCTAGTGCAATATATATTTGTATAAAAATGAAGGTGAGAATGAATCCTGAAAAGGCTGTCTCTCTGAGAAGTTTCTATTTCTAAGACTGATAGCACCTGATCGTTTTCAACATTTCAAATCTAATTATTTCAAAATTGAATGCGATGATCCATCAAGTTTAGCTAATTCTGAGTCCCCTTGAGATAAGGACCATTTTGAAAAAAAAAACGGAATTATTAAAATGATTCAAAAATTAGCTGAGAAACACATTACAATAGTTACAATTATTGAAAATAAAACATGAAAAAGTAATAAATATATAACATCGAAAATAAAAATAAAATAGAAAACGAATGCATTATTTTCTATAAATCTTTTTTTTTAATAATGAGTCACCACTTATCAAAACCAAAAGCCATTCGAGGATGAGGATTAATAAGAATGAAAATTGACAATTGAATGATGAAGAATATAATGAAAGGATTGAAAATAATTAATGATAATGAACAAAATTTGATGACTAATGTGGACGGTTTATGACAAACATTTGACGGCATTTGATTTTAAGACGACCATGCTGCAGTCTGCATATTTTTTTTTTTATTTAAAATAACGTAACATATCGATATTTTTAAGTATCATTGATTTTAAACAGTTAATATATTGCAATGGGTATAAATCGTCAGCAGAAAAGTTTATAAAAAATGTATATCAGGTTAAAAAGGTAAAAAATAAATGAATAAATAAAAAGTAGCTTGTCAATCATAATCTTTTAAAAGTAAAAATAAAATTAAAATAAAAACTGGCAACCTTATCAATCTGCCTGGGGGGGAGAGGGGGGCAGCCTCAGGTGTTGCTTGTGTACATTTTTAATAGAAATATTGACTTTCAAGGCAGACGCATTAGGAAAGTAACCAAGTAACCAGCTGGCAGCATCACACATTGGGAACCTGTTCAGCTATTGATGTTGATAATGATGGAAAGCACATGGCTTTTAAATACCAACTGGCCTACAAAACGACGATGTGAGCAATTCATTCTTTTTTGGTTCACCCCATTTTGGCTGGCTCTATATCCGTCATGGGTAGATGCCAAGTGGGTTCGCACAGACATTTTCAAAAGCATAACAACCGCTAGGGTTACAAAACAAAAGTTGTATAAGAATAAATACTCAAAACTGAAATAAACAGGTTTCTTGTTTACGCGTATCATTGTTATGCATGTTTGTTATTGCAACCCTTTGGTCGTTTGTTAGGGGGGGGGGCGTAATCACTGACTTGTTTGTTTGGCCGCGGTGTGTGAATGTGTGGGGGAGGGGCTTTGTTTTAACTCACAATTTATAACTCGATCGTAACTTGCTGAAAATTTAGTAAGTTCACACAGAAGTAAATTGACTATAAAGTACACGACAGACTGTTTCCACCAAAACTGCCCAGCCTTTATCCGCAATATAAAAAATATCCGTAAATAGAACTATGTGTTATATTAAAATAAAAACAATCATTGAAATTAGAAACCGCTGTCAGAGCAAGAAATGGCATAACTTTTTATAAAGTTATGAGAAAAGATGTCATTTGTTGGCACATCAGATGTTATCAGCCAAACAAGCAAATAGTATCACATACTGTGTTGTAGGCGACAAAAAATGTCCACTCCTCATGTGATATCCTCTATTCTATTGTAGCAATACTCAAATGTTAAATATTTTATGTCTACTAGTTTAGACTCGCTTCTTGAGTGGTGTTAATATAGTACCTGGGTATGTCAATTTCCATCTTTACCGAGCTTCTACAACTTTATAGTTAGTACGAAGAAAAATATTTGTGAAATTTTGTAGAAAAAAATATACTACTTAGTATTTGCATAAGAGAATAAGTAACTACGATGAATGTATTTACGTATTGTTTTTATTGGCAAAATAATTAATTTTGAACTAATGCCGAATACTCTTTTTCAGATGATCCACAAAAAAAATAGTCACTTCGTTTAAACAAATATTTATGTAATTTGTTTTGTCATGTTAATTTATTTAAATTTATAAAATACATATCCTCCATCATCATCATAATCATCATATTCGGTTTAACGTCCATTTTACATACTGGCATGTGTTGGACGGATTTTAGAAATTGACTTCCATCTCTGACCAAGTCTTTATTTATACCTAACTTCTCTCTCATCCATCCTATCACTTCCTTCCATGTTTTCCTTGACCATAGGGAGACCTATAGGCTGACCCTTCTATCTTGATTTTTCTACATCTACTAACCTAAGAACTCTCATCCATTCTTCCAATGTGGCCATACCATCAAAGTCTCCTGTTCTGTACACATCTCACTATACTGTCCATATTTAATCTTCATCAGAGTTCATCAGATCTAAGCCTATCTTAAAGACTCACACTGCTCATCCATCATGTCATTCTCATATCATTTCTCGCCATGCAACACATATCCTCAACCCTTACTGGCCAGGTTTCACTTACATACATCATCACACTGCGCACACATGCTTGATAGACTCTTCCCTTGGTCGACAGTGGTAACGCTCTGCTGGTTAGCCATGTCAAAAGTTACCTGAACTTACTTCATCCACTTCTAATTCTAGTTATCACACTACCACCTGATCCACCCTGTGCTCCAATGGTATCACAAAGGTAACAAAATCTCTGAACAACCGCAATAACTTCTTGTACACAAACTGGTTGTCCTCTCTTCGTCTACCAGTAATTCAACTGCAGTTCTTGTGTACGCAATGCCTGAAATTGAGTTGCACCCGACTCCATTACCACAAACTGAGCATGGGAATGTTCCTCTTTCCATGCTACAACCACTGATAAACACTTTCAGACCTTTACTTTCCATAGCATTCCTCCAAGTTTTGAACTTGACAAATAAACCTCCCATTGCTTCACAAGCAAGTATTAAGTCATCAGCATACAATATCTCTTCTGGACAACTCATACAGAACTCTTTGGACAATGTTTCTAAGACACACATGTAAAAGTAACAGACTCAATACAGAACCCTGATGTACTCCTACATTAACATTAAAGCTGTCACTAAATGTACTGTTAATTCTAACACGACTTTTAGCATTTCTGTACATTGCTTGAACAATCTTCACAAACCACTCGTTTGCCGATAGTTCATGGAATGCTCACCAGACATCTCTTGGAACTCTGCCAAAAGCTTTTTTCCAGATCCATAAAAGCAAAACACAGGTTCTTCTTCTTACTATGGAACGTCTATTGCATTTGTCTCAGAATAAATGTAGCACCAGTGGTATAATGCTTAGGCATGAAACCAAATTGCATTTCATCTATGCTTATCTGACTTTTTATTTGCTGCTCAATTATTCTCTCAATCATTTTCAGGATCTGATCCATCAACTTTAAGCCTCTGTGAGATTCAAACTCGGGTATTGAGATTGTAAAACTGATTAGGTTCATTTCTCACTCTCGGCATTACTCAAACTGACATTGCATCTCTCGTAGATCCCAATCAAAACAAGGATGGGCAATGAGAGTAATTTTTTTTAACTTAAAAATGAATACCCCTGATTGAAAAAAATCCACCAAAAATCAGTGAACTTAATGAAATTTTCAGTATTTATTAATTAATAGAGGAATTTTAATATAAAGTAATTTATTTTATTTAAAAAATATAGAGATGTTTTGGGGTCACTTAAATTTCTTTCTCTTCGTTCCAAGAACGAAGTTCTTCTTATTATGCAGATAATCGAAACTCAGTGACCACTTTTACAAACTTGAAGGTGGGACTGAAAAGCATTTTTTAAGACAGCTAGTATTTAAAGTATTTGGGGTGTATGGGGTGTCACGGAGGTGTAGTACCTTTGCAAACCTGACAGCCGCATCTGTCACCTGCAGATGGTATGGTTCACTGGTCACCATGTGATGCTCAAGTTACACCAGTGCCTCCTAATAGCTGTTTGGGCACAGCAATGAGCACACCCGGGCAATGGTCTCGGCTAACTAGCAAAATCTTGTGGTGCAAGTCGATCTGCGGATGGGAGCTAACTTTCAGTGAGATGGACACTGTGAGTCTGGAAAGCAATTGCAATATATCAGACCTAATCTCTCTGCCTAGATACCTCCATCACAACTCGACATACTTGCTGTGTGGGGTTTTTTTACATTTAAATTTTCGATTTTTAGTATAATTTTCTACCTAAAATCATGTTTTTGAATATTCCATATCTATATTTGCCATTATTGGGAACAATGGCGAACCTATAGAATGATACCCATTTTGAAATAGACCCCTATTTTGGTAGCTTCTACAACTGACTTTCATTCTAGACCTGAAATGGAAATCTTACATCAAATCTATTACTAAGGTTGCTGGAAAAGTGGTTGGATCATTCTACTGCTCCAGAAAATACCTGACTCCTGATGCAAGCTATATAAAAGCCAAATTCGCCCTAAAAAGGGGAGGTACTGCTGTCACATCAGGGGAGGTACCACTTGGAGCATTCTTTTTTGTCTTGACAGAGTACAAAATTGACCTTGCAATTTGGTGGGGGTGATCTCTTCTCGTATCTACAGTGTCTTTCACACAGAAAAGATGTTGCCAGCCTCTATCTATTATGCATATGTTAATGGTAGGTGATCGACTGAACTGCAATCCCCGGTCCCCCCCCTCTCCGTAGAAGATTCACAGTAAGAACTCGCCTGACTACAGTTTCTTTCCTAGAACATCCAATCTGTGGAACAAAATACCACGAGTCTGCTTCAAAACCAACTACAGCATGGTCGTCTTTAAGTCTAATGTAAACAAATACTTGTCGAGCTGTCCTTCTGAAAAATCAAGTCCTCTTAAATAATCTTCTGCCCGTTCTACCCATTGTTTCCGACCCTCTTGTAACGCAATCATCGTCCAACCAACAATCTTTATCCTTGAGTGGCCCTCGGGCCTTAATAAGCAATGACCCATCAGTACCAAAAACTGGTGGTTTCTATGCAGAAGGTCAGCATTTCCATTAAGTTGGGAAATGGTACACAGCTGCATTCATCTAATGACAGTCAGTGTGTCCTGAATCACTGTTAATACTTCACTTATTTGGATTTTAGTAAACAGACCGACTACATCAAGGCTCACCATCTGGTTTGAACTAATGGATGTCTCTTTTATCAGTTCTTTGTAGTGGGAAGAATTCTTTACGTGTCTTGATGACTTGTTTACTACCAATGAGTGAATTCCAAGGTGGCATGCTGAGCCTCAACAGCTCAAAGAATATACTTTTTTACATAATTTATTTATATTTCAGTTTTTTATGTTAGTATGACTAAGATTTATTGTAAAGAATTTTCTAAAGTTAAGACTATTATCACTTGACAATGATCAGATTGTATGAACAAAATTCAATAGTAAAACCCTTTTCTCAAACTCTACATTTTCCACAGGTTGCCTTTTTTTCTAACAAAATCACAAAAGATGTCTTTTATGCATTTATTTAAAATAAGAATACATCTATTATCATACTAAAGCTGACTTAAGGCTTTTTTATATATATATTTTAGGGTTAGGGTTAGGATTATACATTTTAATCACATAAAATACATGTTAAAATATTCTTCGGTTCTAGGGTTGTTTGAAAAAAATAAATCTATTTTAGTTGCTCTAATTAGGCTCGATTTATAACTAACTCACCAAGTGACCCATCTCTTACTAAGTTTCTGTCTATAACTCTCTTCCTCTCTCTCTTGTTTGACCCCCTGCTCTTATTTTATACCGTTTTTCTCTCTTGCCCTCTCAACAGTCGATTGTAATAAAGAATAGAAAGAATAAAAGAGTGGAATAGTCCATTATAAACAAAAGGGAATAACACCACAAGTAGTAAAACTATTTAACTTTAACTTTTAATTATTTAATATTCGTTATGTTGATGAAACTGTATTAATAAAATTGACTTAAATGGTAGATGGAGAAGTTTGTCTTTATAACGAAACTTGATAACGCATTTTCTTCATATCCAGCAAGGTCAGAAGGATTGAGATCTCCCGTGTCCGTCGTAATAGTAAACCAAGAACTGTTCACTGGAAAATGACGTCATGCTCTTAAGTAACAAACGAGATCCGTCGAACAGTCAGACTATGGGCATTTTGACCCCTCCCTTCACTTAAAAATTCACTAAAATTCAGGAATTCAATCAATTTTAATGATACTTTCAGTATTTATTAAATAACGAATGTGATTAACCCATTATTTTATTAGAAATCTTAGTGAAAATGTATTATTTAGTGTAATGTGCGTAGGTTAGACAGCAAACATTAAATTAATACTTAATAATAAAATGGTGTTGTCATAAATTTTTTTAATTTTGAAAACATGGACGTTTTTCTTTGAAAAATAATTTGTCTGATTTAATATTCATTCTTTAAATGAGTTCATTCTTTCCGGATTATTTTTGATGTTTGAGTTGATTGTTATGACAACCTGGTCTACATCGAATGAAAAGACTAGTATGGAAATATCTCTTGGTTGATAAACACAAGACAAATCCCTTTTCTTAGTGAGTTTTATTCTTTATATGAACATTTTATTATCATTAGTTTTAGCTAAATAATTTGATAAGAGTTGCTCTCATTTCCCCCCAAAATATAAATGATGTTTCTTGTTAACAAAAAACACCTTTACTAAAGTTATATCACAGGGTACTAAAAAAGCTCTAACCTTCATCTATAAAACGGCGATTCTGACATCTCCCAACGATCAGTCCGACAAAGGGTGGGCCGTTGTGGCATCTTCTGGCCTTGTTCTGTCGGGCAGAGGTATGGTTTTCTGCAGTTCTAGGAGGTCAATCCTCCCAGGCTTTACCTTTTAGCACTTTGAGAAGGAGTTAGTTTATTGCTAATCGTCTGCCGCGCCACTACCGGGGAATGCCGATCGGGGGGCCAGTCATTTTTTGTAGGCCAGAGTGCTCAACCTCTTGAGCATTGGCTTTTTAATCCCCACATTCCTACCTTGTGTCACATCTTTCCGCCGTGGGAGGAAGAGAAAAAATAATAATAAATAAAATAAATATAAATTGGTCTTTAGAAAAATTTATAATGATAAAAGGCTAAAATATAAAAAGATACTTTTTCACTGAAGTTGCCTCAAAAGTAATCATTCCCCAAACATTCACATTTCGAATAACAATTGTTTAATCCTATTTAGTTCAGTCAGTACTTGACATGTACAGAATTACATCACATAAGCTGTATTTTCATAATCTATTTGAGAATCGCTCATTTCTTTCATGTACACTCTGAGCAGAGATAATAAGCATAATTGTTGATAATGACAAAATTGTTGAATATCAACATTAAGACTCGATATCTGTCGGATAGATGATCCTTCTAAATATAATCCTTTTCGGCAGAGAAACTTCAATTTAGTTGTTTTCTTATTTATATTCTTTCATTTATGTAAATGTTTGGGCGAGAGAGTCAAGCAGTTGTATTAGCCTTTCATTTTACTGTCTATGTTGCACGTTTCAATCCCAAAAGGTGTGTTCAAAGTGAAGCGTCTATTAAGCATTTTTATTCGTATCAGTTTACATCAATAGTTAGGCAGGTAGGTGGGTAGGTTGGTAGGTAGGTAGAGTTAACAATATTATTATATAATAGATATAGCAGGGGGGAGGAGGGAGGGGGGTGCACGCTAAAATTTAGAACATTAAGGAGGGTCTAGTATACAACTAAAACTCTGTGAATCTTGTTATCTTATATGTGTGTTTGTCCTCTTGCATGCTGGATGACAGCACAAGATATTTATCTACCTCCCACAAAGTAAAATGTGACACAAGGTCGGAAAGTGGGATTCAGCACTCTAGAGAAAGAGTACCTATCACCTTTAAAAATTGCCTGGGCACCCCCGTCGGCATTCCCCGGTAGGCGCGCCTCAGGCGATTAGCAATAAACTAACCTCTTCTCAAAGGGTAAGAAGGCAAAGCCTGGGAGGGTGGACCTCCTAGAACTGCACAGGACAAACCCATAGACCGACATAAATCAAGCCCCAAAGGCCAAGACGATACCGGTTTATAGAGTGTAGTATCCATCGGAACAGATATTACACTTTCTTCTTAGCCAAAAGGCCAAGAAGTTCCTATGTCACAAAGGGATGTCATCACCCAATAAAACAGGTTGAAAACGTCAGGAATATCTTTTATGGTCTCATAAATTATGAGGTAATAAAAGGATGACATCATCGATTTAAAGAGGGAACATAGACAACCCGTGACCTAAAGAGTCATGGGTCATCGATGTGTTCAGTGACTATAGATCGTATATATATATTAGACGAACTTTTTAGATCTTGAGGGTCCTGTATATTATTAAAATTCTGTGGACTTATTTGCTTGCTATCCTATATATTTGTCTCTGTGCACACTGGATGATGTCACAAAGGGATGATCTCATCCACTAAAACAGATGGAAGACATCAAGAAGATCTTTTATGACATAATTAATGAGGAAGTAAGAAAAGGATGACATCATCCATTATAACAGAACATAGACGACCCGTGACACTTTAGGTCACGACTCATCTATGTCGACAGTGACTATATATATACTACATAAACCGTCTAGTATATATTAAAACTCTGTTGATCTTGCTGGCTTGCCTGCTTTTTTTCTTGCTTGTATCTTGTCACCGTGCACACTGGATGATGTCACAAAAAGTGAATAACATAAATAAAGGATGAATGATAAGAGAAGTAGTGGCAGGAACCAAATTGTGTAAATAATAAAAAGAGAAAGAGTAGAGAAAGAAGAGAGAGAGGGGGATATAGAGAGGAGGGAAAATAGAGGGAGAGAAGAAAGAGCAGATTAAAAAGTGAACGATTATTATCAAGAAAGAAATATATATGTATATTAATAACGTGACAGTTTCTCGTGGCCGAGTGGATATGGTGACTGCTTGCAGATTCTAGACTGCCTCTGTGAACCGGGTTCGCGCCTCCCAACCATCTGAAATTGTTACTTTCCTGCACTGATGAGCGCAATAAGCTTGAAACGCTAGCGTCTGTAAGTATTAATAATTTAATATTTATTTATAAATATTATATATATAAATATATATATATATACCAAATGCTAATTGTTTGTGAGAGACTTAACAAATACTGACCCAACGGGTCACTAGTGGTTTAGTTTTATTTATAAAACTTTGTAAATCTTTCCCAATACATGCTTGTACTTCCTCCATCGTTAGCTTTTTGAACCTCACTCCTGTCATACCTTTTCTCAGATTAAACATGAAAATAAACCGTGTACATATTTCACATTCATATTTTTCAATAAACAAATAATTGTTAGCGTGTATGACCGGCCCATTTGGCATGATAGTTAGAATGTTTGCTAATGGGCCGCGAGACCGGTGTTCAATCCTTGGTCGAATCATACCAAAGACTCAAAATGATACTTTATGAGACTCCCTTGCTAAAGACTCAACATTATAAGGTGAGGATCAAAGGTAAGTGGAGTTAATCCTGAGAAAGAAGTAGCGTCCTCCCCTACATCTTGATGTGATAGCCAATGAAAAACATGACTATGGTCAACAGCTTTACTTTACCTATGCATGCACAAGAAATAGAATAAACAGAATGCAAATTTTCAAATACAAACTAAACCCACCAGCAATTCCTATTTACCCCCCCCCCCCACACACACAAAAAGGAACACTGCGGATAGGAACAAAAATAAACTAGTCCTGTTAGCACTCCCTCATGAATGGGGGCGCTTCAGGCAACAGTCAATAAATACATTCCTCTTCAAAAGGAGGAGGTAATTCATCAGATAAACTATTTTATACTAGTTCAAAAAGCCGAATCGTATCACTAACATTATTGGATGATTTCAAAGATTTGTTATGCAATAAATTATGTAAATTAATATATATTTCAGACAGCTGATAACTTTTTTTTTTATTGAAGTCTAAGGATAACATAATTTGTTTGAATTCGCTGCTGAACACATAGGTCGTTAAGGCTCATGCTAAGTCATCAATGGCATCTCTATGACATTAAAACTAGTTTTATCACTTTGGAAAATGTATTTGGCAGACGACAATCACTTTCATTCAGTGAATATATGGATACCCTGTTCCAGCAGTAACAACAATAGCAACAGCAGAATCAGAGAAACGATCTCTGAAATATTCAATGGTTTTTTGGTTGTAATACTTAATACTGACTGGTCAGTTCTATCAAAATACTCAATCTTGATTGGTTGCCTATATCAGGCTTCAACCAATCAGAAAAAGTCTGCCATAGGAGCCGGACATCTGTCCATATTGATTATATAAGAGAAAATCCAAATGCTGTCGCTAGTGAGAGCCGTTTTTCATTGTATATATTTTCATTTATTTTGTATATAACACTTTTATTCCCCCAACTCGCCACTTCATATTGTATATCTATATGAGTTTTAAGTCGGGTGATCATTATGCAATTGTGGTTTGGTGAAGGGAACGTGAATGTTTAGTATGATTGTGATGTTATAGTGAATGACGGTCAATGAATTAGCTAGGTTAGATAGTCAGATAAAGTTAGTGAAGAGCAGACTCTCTCCACATCCCCCTTTTTGACCTTGTACTACATTTTATATATCTATTTTATGTATATAAATAAATATTATGACACCCAGTGAGAGACTCAACTTGCCACACGAACACTTATCAGTCCACATCTGAGTTCTCATTCATATCCATTGTCTTACACTTCTTGCATATAAACTGGTTATCCTCTCACAACCAACCAGTAATTCCACTGAACTTCTTGTGTACCCAATGCTTACAAGTACCACAAAAGATTTAACTGGACCCGACTTTCTTTCCACAAACTGGGCAGGGGAAATTTCTTCTTTTTTGGGGAACTTTCCAACACTAGGACTACTGATCATCACTTTGGTCTTGGTAACATTCACTCTTAGACTTTTACTTTCCATAGCATTCCTCACAAAGTCTTTAACTTAACAAGTAGGTCTTCTATTCTTTTACAGGCAAGTGCTAAATCATCAGCATACAGCATCTCTTCCGGAACAACCCAGATGAAAATCCTTGGACAATGCTTCGAAGACACAAATGAAAACAACCGACTTAGTACAGAACCCTGATGTACTCCTACTATAACATTAAAGCTGTAACTACATGTGCTGTTAATTCTAACACGACTTTGAGCATTTCTGTACATTGTTTGAACAACCTTCACCGACCACTTGTTTGCCCATAGTCAACGCAAAGCCCAGCAGACAAACTCTCTTGGCACTCTGTCAAAAAATTTCTCTAGATCCACAAAAGCAAAATACAGGTTCTTTTTCTTATTAAGAAGACTACTACTACTACTACTACTACTACTACTACTACTACTACTACTACTACTACTACTATTACTACTACTACTACTAGGAAGAAGCCTGACATATGTGTCAACGATGTGTTAAGCTGAAGGATTACTAATAAAAATAATCCTTGGCTTAATCTAAATATTCACACTTACCTAATGTAATCATATGTAACAATCTTCCAGGGGATATAATGATATAAAGAGGAGCTTGATAGACAAGAAGTCTGGATTTTCATTGGATGAAACAAATTATTTCAGTGAAATAGAAATCATTTGGTTTCCAAGTTGCTGAACCATCGGAGAAGAATGAAGATAGTCAGGAGGGAAAGTATATAAACAACTATAATGATAAAAAAATTAACAGGTTCAAAATGAATCCTGTTTAGAAATATCTGGTTATTGAGATCTAAAAAGCTTACTAATATATATATAATAGTTCAGTGGTATTGGTAGGATTCTCGCTTTTGATATTTATTTCCCTCCCATGGCAAAAAGATGTGGCACAAGGCCGGAAGGCGGGGAGAATAAACCAACACACAAGTGCACTCTGGCTCCTTAAAAATTGCCTCAGTAGTTCTGTTGGCATTACCAAGTGAGGGCGCTTCAGGCAGTTAGTTATAAACTAACTCCTTCCCAAAGCGAGAAAATAAGGCCTGGGAGTGTGGACCTACTAGGACTACCCGGAATGAATACCATAGCCTGACAGATAAAAGGCCACCATAATGACTGATTTGTCGAAGACGGATCCTCGGCTGATATGCTAGGCATAGGAAAGAAGGCGTCTTTCTTCGCTTCCCTTTCGTCTTCTCTTTCACGTTTTCTTTTTCCTTTCTTTATTTACATCGAATCTTCCCTTCTTTTATTATTTTCTCTTCCTTACTGCAGCTAAAACTCTCAGATTTCAAGGGGGGAATGTCACTCCATGAATCACTGTAATAACACAACAGTACATGCATTCATAAACAAGTCAAAATCGGAGCAAATTCTTATCATCCAATCATAAAAATCAATGACACACTTAAATAATTACTTTCCGTGCTGAGATTAATCTCCATTAGTTCAACTTAACAAGGAGACTTATTTAATGCGTCTTTCTCATCTGAATAAATTGGTTAAGACAGAAAATAACTGATAGTTCAATCTCTAGAATCAAATAAGCCATTCTAAAAAGTTAAACAATTATTATATTTTATTTTATTATTATTTTCATTTTTTTCATCTTCTTGTCTCATGCTGAAGTTAAACGCTTCGTGAATGACTTCCAACTTCTCTTGTCTCTTGCCATTTTCGCTTGTGCCGCCCGCCAGGATCAGGTCATCATCAAGTGATCACCTCTATATCTAAAGATGCCTACCACGTTGCTTTGGACCATCGACATCAATGCGGAACACACTTTGGAGCATTTTAGATGACTGACGGCAGTTGAGACGTCGTTGTGCACCATAATTTCTCATGGAGACCTGTAGAGTAAGACCGACAATTTTTTTCATCCAATGCACTGCAGCCAAAATCATTTTGTTTTGACGTTTCGGTGTCGACCATATCTTGCAGCCATACAAGAGTACAGGTCGGACATGTGTGTTGTATGCTGTCACTCTTGCATACAATGGGATCCCTACATTTTGCAAAATTGTCGACAGCTGAAAACTTTCCATATGCCTAATATACGTCTTTTTATAGTTGTGCCAGTTCGCCCACTCATCAAAAATAAATGTATTGGCCAAATATAATGATAGAACGAAGGAAAACAAAATTGATATTTCAAAGACTGATTAGTGTGTAACATCTGTGAAATCGTAGACAAGTTGGGTTGATTGCATTTACTTAAACACAAATGACCTTAAGGATGAAATATACGAATGCACCAAACTATCGATATATGAGTAAAATCAGAGTCAGAATAAGTCGTAGAGATGTCCAAAGCGCTTAGAAGATTATGATGCCCCCCCACCCCAAATATAATGTCTACATTTTTCTTTCTTCTTTTTTAAACAAAGACATTCAATTTCAATAAAACTTATTACACGAAAAATTAAATAAATCATTCATTTACTTGGAATATTTGCCGTTTTAAAGCCCAATGTTAACAAATTCTTATTGAGTCGTCTTTTTGACTAATTAAATTCTGTCAAGTTTCAATCATCATCTCCAATCCTCTTAAGGTATTTTCTCATCGTCTACTTGACAAACACATTGACCCTTATCCCCGAGTGGCCTCTGGGCCTTGATAAGTGGTGACTCATTAGTACAAAAAAACATTTTCGATAAAGTGAAAACCAATGTTTGATTCATGTATTTCAACTTAATTTATATTTGAAGTTTTCTCCTATTTTTGAATTGCAAACTCTTTGATCAGATACTCTAAACTCATCTGCTTC
Source organism: Sepiola atlantica (assembly GCA_963556195.1). Taxonomy (NCBI): domain Eukaryota; kingdom Metazoa; phylum Mollusca; class Cephalopoda; order Sepiida; family Sepiolidae; genus Sepiola; species Sepiola atlantica. Next base: position 57,877,496 of record OY744543.1, on the reverse strand, counting down.
TATACGTGCTTGATATACATGGATAATGCACCAAGCCACGGCCGTCGTAAATTATGTCATACTCTAAAGTGACAAACGAGATTTGTCGAACAGTAAGACTATGGCAATTTTTACCCCTTCCTTTCACTTAAAATTCATCAAAATTCAGGAAATAAGCCAATTTTAATGAAATTTTCAGGATTTATTAATTAACGATCACGGAATATAATTAAACTATTACTTTATTTAAAGTCTTAGTGCAAATGTATTATTTCGTGTAATTTGTGTAGGCTAGACAGCAAACGTTAAATTAATACTTAATAATAAAATGGTGTTGTCATAAATCTTTTAATTTTCAAAACATGAAAACTTTTCTTTGAAAAATAATTTGTCTGATCTAATATTCATTATTTAAATAAGTCCATTTTTTCCGGATTATTTTTAATGTTTCAGTTGATTGTTATGACAACCTGGTCTACATCGAATGAAAATACTAGTATCAGTTATACTGCATAAAAATATCTCTTGGTTTATAAACACAAGAAGACAAATCCCTTTTCTTAGGCAGTTTTATTCTTTATATGAACATTTCATTATCATTAGTTTTAGCTGAATAATTTGATAAGAGTTGCTCTCATTTCTGAAAAAAATAAATGATTTTCCTTGATTTTTTTTAACTTTTAAGTTTGATTTACTTTTCATGTTTGATTTACTTTTAAGTAAATCAAACATGAAAAGTAAATCAAACATGAAAGATTACAAATTCAGTAAAGTAACACAAAATCAATAATTTAAAATAATTAATTAATAGAACATTTATTAAAATAAATTAAAATGTAAAAATTTGTAATAAATCAAAACAGTCATGTTTTTGGGGAAAGGGGATTTTTTTTTCAAATGGACAGTTTATTTACAATATTATTATTATTTGAATATCCCACTTATTTCATTGGCTTTTCGCACACATTTTGGATGAAACTTATTAATTAGTCTAAAATTGTATTTTTTATCCCAAAATAAATTCGAACTTTAATGCAATGCCTTAATCGTTGGAGGCCTTGTTGTAATTTCCTTTTATTTTCTTTCGTGCTTGAAATCTATAAAAAAAAATTCATTTGAAAAAAGGAACAAGTTAGCAATGATTTCCAAGTGAATGAATAATCTTTAGGTGGATAGCCGTGTTCTTAGCAGGGGAATAAAGTCACAATAGCAGGAACAAGTTAAATATGATTTCCAAGTGAATGAATAATCGTATGGGTGTGAGTCTGCTCGCTCTGATTACTTGCTCTGATTACAGATAGACACATGCTTGTTAGTGCTTTCGGGCACTTCTGGTCCTCATTGATAGTGGTTCTTACTCCCACTATCAATGACGTCACCAGAAAAACTCGACTCAGTTAACAGGCCTTATATTACAACGGCCGTGATCAGCCCCACCTCGTTGTCTCCCTTGATGTCTTTCTCTCACCTGCTTATTTTGCTTAATGGTTAATCGAGACTTGATTAAAATAGAAAAGCAAACAAATCAAATCCAGATTTTGTTCCTGGTTCTATATAAATTTATTTCAATAAAGCTAACAGTATATATGCTAACCATTCATTTGAATTTCTGTGTTTAACCAAACGTGAAATTGTTTTCTTTTACAATTTTTGTTCAGATTTTTAGAATATTTTAGTCATGTTGCTCATGTGAATTGTGGTGAATGTTGGTGAATGTTGGTGAATTGTGGTGAATTGTGGTGAATTATGGTGAATGGTGGTCAATGGTGGTGAATTGTGGTCAATGGTGGTGAATTGTGGTGAATTGTGGTGAATGGTGGTGAATTGTGGTCAATGGTGGTGAATTGTGGTGAATTGTGGTGAATGGTGGTGAATTGTGGTCAATGGTGGTGAATTGTGGTGAATTGTGGTCAATGGTGGTGAATTGTGGTCAATGGTGGTGAACGGTGGTCAATGATGGTGAATGGTGGTGAATTGTGGTCAATGGTGGTGAATTGTGGTCAATGGTGGTGAATTGTGGTGAATTGTGGTCAATGGTGGTGAATTGTGGTCAATGGTGGTGAACGGTGGTGAATGGTGGTGAATGGTGGTGAATTGTGGTGTCGCTTTGGCATTTGGCAATTAATACACGTTCACAAAGCTCAGTCGGTCTGTGTCCGATGAAGCGTAAGAGGGATATGAAGCACAAACTTGTATCATTCTATCAGTTTGTATAGTCGCATCCACCATCAGTACGACAGTTACTGGAAATTTTGCAGAGATTACTGGGGGGGGGGATTAATTGTTGCCGGTTGCGTTCCAAAATAAACATTTTGTGAAAAGGTAAACATTGGATGCTTATAGCTTCACAGACCAAAATGTAGGTATTAGGAATGAGGGGAGATGAGTAATTTGTTGTTATAAGTAAAACTGTACAAGGGTACTGCTTGTATTCTGACTCCCACGGGATACAGAAAGTCAAAGGTCGATCAGCCTTTAACTGACTTAAACTTCAACAGATGGACGCACCAAGAGCTACAAGCCTTCAATGAACACCACCTTCAACAAACATGGGTTATTTCTCTCTTTTTTTCCATTTTCTTATGTTTTTGTTTTCGCTGGGGATGGGGTATTCTAACATCCCTTTAAGCGCAATTGTTTGGATCTCTCTTGCTCTTGGTTCACTGGGTATATTCAATGGGTTTTTGAATTTTTTTTTCATAAGCCCGGTTGCTCATATGATTCTGGAATGATGAAGATATTCCTAAAATTCCAGTTTCTTTTCATGCCGTACATAAGACTCCTTGCTATTTCGTTATCTTCTCCATCCCAGCCCTGTTTAAGCCAGCAACATTAGGAACACTAACTTAAAATAGGGTTGCTACTTTCTCCCTCTTGTCCCATATCACTATGTCAGGTTTAGCAGCTCCATTTTCTAGGTATGTAACTGTAGAGATTCATAGTCATAGTGGATGGTGTAAGATTTATTTCCAATGGTTCTTTCTGGTATATGTTCCCAGGACTTGCTGCTACAGATGGTCCAGTGGAAATATTTACACACTCCACTGTGTTGCATAATCACAATGGAGAGTGAGATCACAATGGAAACCGACTAGAACTGAGCGGCGGGCTAGTCCCCAAACTAACTCACGGAATAAGCGAAATATGCCTGCTTATATGGAGCCCAAAATTCTATTGATTAGTAAGTAAAACGAATCATTTCCATAATAATAATAATACAGCTCACTTCGTTGTCTTAGATATCTGCCTACAACTTCTTGTTCGGGGCAGCCATTGTCCCCTTTTTACTACAGATACAACACATAAATCCGTGGCGCTTCGATTGGCATGACCATCCATTATCACCGGGAGTAGTGAGCAATTCATTGTTCATATCAACTGCATTGCTAATAGTCGATACTAAAAATGAGTGTGCTTGAATTAGGAAGTAAACATCTGCAGGGAGAGAGGGGGGGGTGAGGGGGGAGACTGAGTGAACGGTTGTTGACCGATGTGTATGGGAGAGAGAAAGTATAACATCTTGAGGGTTCAATAATAGTAGTTGTTATTTACCTTCTTTCCCACGAGGGATGGATGTGAGACAAGATCGAGCTTAATGTGGGGTGGGATCATTTCTTAACAACCCCAAAGACATTCATGGGTGCAAACAATTGTCTCGGTCTAAAAGGATTTCTCTTCCTCGGACAGAATAGATATTACTCTTTGTTCCTAGACCGAGAGCCGGATAAAAATGTAGTAGTTAGAGGATATAAACGCTACTGAAAGTAGATGGCTTATATCATAATTATCATCATCGTGGTAGTGTCATGGATCTTCCAGACTCTCTCAGACCATCTCGCTCTATTCTTCATCACAACAGATAGGTCTTGATAGGTGCATTTTGAGTTCTCTGTTAATTACTTGATGTAAGTTCTATGCGGTCTCCCCCACTTAACTGCACCTCTGTTTTGGCATCCACAAAAAACCATCGCTGACGATTTCATCTTTAGCCCTTCAGAAGTGACCAGCAAATCTGCTTCTTCTCTATCTTATCAAGGTTGAGAGCTGAGAAATGTGTCCATAGAGTTGCTCCCTTATGGGGAGCTGTTTCCAGGAGATATTAAGAGCAGCTCTTAGCATTCTGGTGTACACACTGTCAAGTTTCTTCCATAAATTTTTGGTAAAAGTTCAGGTGATACTTCCATATACAAGAACAATGGCTTCAAAGAAGTCACGTTTCATCTTTGTAGGAAGATTTGACTTCCGGATTGCTTTTACCTTGTCCAGTCCAGCCTCGGCTTTGCTGATTCACACTCATCATCATATTCGGCTTAACATCCGTTTTACATGCTGGCATGTGTTGGACAGCTTTTAAAAATCGACTTCTAAACTATACTATCTCTGGGCAGGTCCTTATCTATCACTTTTTCTCTCAAGTCGATCCTTATCACTTCCTCCCATGGTTTTCTTGGTCTTCCCCTGTGAACTGACCCTGCTACCTCAACTGTTCTACATCTACTAATCCAAGAACTCTTATCATTCTATGATCTATCATTCTCTGTGAAATTTTCTTTTGCAACTTTACTGCCAATTTGGCAGTAAATAGCTTGCACATGCATGTAAATATATATTTTAACAGATATAACAATTATTGTTTACAATAACAAACAAAAGTTAACATTTCGTTTTTACTTACATACACTGCATGCACTCTTTTTTTATCTTTTTCTCTCTCTCTCTCTCTCTCTCGTCTATATTTACCCGAGCGATTGTTATGTATTAAAAATAAGCACGCGCTGCGATTTCATGGTGGTGGAATACAATCTTGTGACTTGAGGATGGATAATCAACCAGAATGAAAACCATTTTTGAAAACTCTGCGATCAAAAAAGTGGTGCGCACGATAAAAGCATAAACGCAAAAAAAAAACATATGTCAAAAACCAGATCAGAGATTTAGTCCCCTCCCCTTGCCAGACCCCAAACTGAAACCAGAGCGCAAACAATCGGGTCCGCCAAATCTCGCTCCACTTCACTTAAGTGAAGCACAAATGCACACATGCGTGCGCACATGCAAAAAAAATATTTTAGAAGAAAAAGAAATATTTTGTTGTTATACAATGAATCGCTTATTCGTCATTTCTAACAACACAATATATTTTTCACGCATTTAATAACACTATTATTCTAGAAATGTTTTGAATCAACCATTAACACACAATGTCTATTCTCGGCGTTCTCATAATGTAGAAGTAATATCTATATTTGTTTTTAATGTGGTGAAAATCAAGCTTCCCAAAAAGGGGTACTCCGGACAGAAACAAAAATATCTGCATAGTACCGCTGACACTGCCTCATGAATGAGAGACAATAAATCCACCCCCCTCCAAAAGGAGGAGGTGGTGCCTGGAGGGATGGTCTCCCAAGACTGAATAACTACTACACTTTTGTCCTATTAAAACAGCCGGATTTGTTAAGCTGCCTTCCATAAAAGTCAAGGTTAGATACAGGGTCAGTTTATGAGGTATTGGATGAGAGAGCCTTAGATGACAAGCAATAAACCCATCCCGTTCTAAAGGAGCAATAGATCCTTTGCCACAGAGAAGAAGGAATTGACTAGGAGGATGGCCTCCCATGATAGGGCAGACACTATACTTTACTTTGAATTATTTATTTGCAAAAATGGAAACAAATTTTACAAATTAAGCACAAGACCATCAAATTGTGGAGCGAGAAGGGGGGGGGGGTGATTCTTTGTCTATCCTACTCTTGTAGTATCTGTTCCAATGGATACTGCACCTCATAAACTGGTATCGTCTTGGCCTTCGGGGCTTGATTCCGCCAGTCTATGGGTTTGTCCTGTGAAGTTCTAGAGGTCCACCCTCCCAGGCTTTGCCTCCCCTCTTTGGAGAGGAGTAAGTTTATTGCTTACTGCCTGAGGCGCCCCTACCGGGGAATGCCGACGGGGCTGCCCAGGCAATTTTTAATGGCCAGAGTGCTCACCTTCTCAGGCACTGGCTTTTCAAGTCCCACTTTCCCGACCTGACCTTGGGTCACATCTTACCTTGTGGGAGTAAGATAAAACTGGCCTTGTGCCTAACCTCCTGGAGAGGAGGTAAATAAATACTCTTAATTAGACGCATTTTGACCCATCCATCCACGCACTGTTCCTTTCATTCTTTCATCATTTGTCCATCACAGTCACCACAATACCACATTTACTTCATAGACTCCCCTACTTAAAATACCCTGAATGGTTTCAAATCAAATTTTATTTACAAAAGATATTCACGATTTCATTGGAATAAAGGTGGGCAGTGGGATAACAAAAAAATACCCTCAAAGAAAGAAAACTAAAATAACCAAATAAAGTAAGGAGCAGGTTAGTAAGATCCTCCCAACCTTTTCTAAGAGTAGAGTGCTCACTGTTTTCCGGTTTGTTTAGAACCGAAAACAAGCAAATTAATCTCTAAGTAGGATTTTATTTTAACCCAAAGGCCGGATAAAAATGTAATGTGTTTACAAAATAGTTGTTGCCACCAAATAATAACGTGTTATTATTTTAGTTCTGAAGGAACTAGTAGGGTGGGGGTGGGGGGGGGGGTCATTTTCTTTCTTTCTCTCTCTCTCTCTCTATCTCTCTATCTCTCTCTCTCTCTCTCTCTCTCTCTCCTTCACCAATCTGCTTTCATTCTTCTTCTTCTACTTCTTTGTTCATTCTTCTACTCTATCTACACTCTTTTTTGTTGCCGCCTTTGAGCTATCAAAACTTTTCTATTCATGCAAAATAGATTATTGGATGCTAAGATATTTGTCAACTTCAAAGGAAAAATAACGTATATGGGTAATTGTATGACATGACATCAACGACAGCAACATGTGCCCCCTCCCCTAAAATTCAATCCTTCCACACCGTAGTATGGGGCGATAGTCAACATCAGAGCTATTTGGCTAACAGAGGAATCTAGGAGGAATCAACATCAGGACACGTTTTCCTCTGGTCGTCTTTGCCTCTGCATGTGGCAAGCAACGGAAATCCATGTAGTGAGGATAACAACGTTGCTTCTGCGCATGTGCAGATGGCATTCCTTTGTGTATTTGGGACCAAACCTTCCCTGATTTTGTATGTAACTGCTAGTCCTTACTGCTCTAAGTGTTGAGAGAAAAACTCACAATCTTGCAGGTATTACGAATAGCTATGACCTACAAGGAGGACTTCATGCAGACCGGACAATACTGAAACACGATCTTCGCGAGTTCTGCGTAGAAGTCCAATTCGCTCAACAAAATCAACAACAAGTGGTCACTATGTGTCTGTTTGTCTGTCTCTCTGTTCAGGGATGTAACTGAAAACAAAGTCCTATACCAAGATCAAACAAAACTTTTCTTGGGTAAAATTTTACGAGGAATTCATTAATGATATCAATTTTGCATTACGGGTTGGGAGGGGGGGATCTGTGTTCACGCTGGGAATCCATACAACAAAGATTACGTTTTACTTTATTTACATCTTGAAAATTGAAAATTATAGAAATACAAAAATAGAAAAATGGTAATATGGGGCTCAGGGCTGGGAGCAGGAGTATGCAAGTGTCCTCATTTATTTCGGGGCAATGCTGAGGGTGCCTGTTAGTTTGCAATAAATCGTTCACAATGCATTAAATGAGCCACAAAAAGGGTTGATGTGTCATAAAACCAAAACGTTTGGCATTTCATTACGATGGTTGGGTAATCAGAATAGAATTAACCTGTGAGATTTAAGTGTAACTCAGTTGAATAATACTTTCAATAAAGACATATCTCTATCGATATAAAGGGTTAGGTATCTTTATATATTTATAGATTCGTATCTATGCAGAATATATGTCTTGCTTAACCTTCACCTGGGTATATGCAAAAGTATGGCACAACAATCAGCATCATTCATCATCGTCATCGGTTTAACGTCTGGTTCACATGTTGACATGTGTTGGACATCTTTTAGAAATTGACTTCCAAACTTATCTCTGGTCACGTTTCTTTGGAAGTCATTTCTTTAATTGAGGCAAGATTTTTATAGGCCAGATGCCTGATGCCAACATAGTGAGGTGATGGGGACCAGTGTTTTCATCGAGACACCATCTCTAGGTAATTGCCCACCAAAGCTAAAGAGTGCTTCACCTGCGCTCAGATGATGGGATGCAAATACACACGAGATAATTACATGTTCGTATCCGATTTTCTTTTTAATGCTATTAAATGGATTTATGTTTTAGTTGAATGAACTTTTCACTTCTTTATGATTAAGATTTTCTAAAGAATTAGAAGAATACCCGTCCCAGGATGGATAAAATCAATTCCCCGAACAGAGCAGTTTTGCACCACTTTTATGTCCCCTTACCAAGATTAAAATCATACTAAACCTTGTCGAGAATCCTTATTCTAATTTTGATCAAAATTCATTACATCATTTTGATTCTAAGAAAATGTCTACAATTTTCGGCTTAAGCTTAAGAGGTCTTAAGGAGAAATTGAAATTCAGGAAATCTTGCTTATTTGATGTCTAATAACTATGGATCAAATTCAATACAAATTTGATATATTTGAATTTTCAAATGGGAGGTTGTACCCATATTATGCTCCTTAAAAACCCTTTAAAATACTCCAAAGAAACTGAAATTTGGGGAATATTTATTAATTGATATCTAATACTTATTGTTAAAATTTCACAAAAATCAGAGGTATCTGAATTTTCACGAAGGGCTTCTACTCCCTGTTTTCCCTCCTTGTATAAAACTAAATTAAATTAAATATAGCACACATTACTTACCTTTTACGCCTAGCATCTCATGATGATCGGTTAATTAGTTTAGGAATGAATCCTGTATATGCAAATATATAAGCATATGCACATACCTAATTTTATATAAATAGAGATATATGTATGTGTATATATATAGTATTAATTCTAAGTTTCTTTATACTCTACATAATAGCCAGTTAGCAACACTAGAACAAAAGAAATGGGCAGAAAGTAATGCTGTTCAAGTTTGCTTCACAATCAATTCAACAAAAAAAACGTACTTTACTGAGATAAACTGAACCAGCTGTAAAGAATGGCATCTAATGACAAAGTATTTTTTGTTTCCGTTAAATGATGTTTGTTGTCTATTATAGGTAGGTTAGTTTCGTTCAACTTAGAGAAGGCCATCTGTTGCGTAAGCTAGCAGAGTGTAAATGATGCATAAAAAAGCTAAACATCAGGTGGACTGATCTTAGCCTCAGTCAACAGCTTGTCTATTTGCTATAGCAACAAATCGACACTTACCCGCATAACAGGCTCCAATATTCTATATGCAAATATTGCTCCATTCAAGCAATATTTGCATATGGAATAATGGAGCCTGTTATGCCGCTAAGTGTCAATCATTGAAGTTTAGTCTTGCAATTCCGATTCGAACGCCTCAGAATGGCGGACATTTTGTTCGGGAAATTTAAGTGTTCCAACTTTGGCCAGCAGGTCTGCTTGGAGTCTTTCGTTCGCTATTCTCCTGATGAGTTGGTCCTTGATATACATATCGGGCAGATCATGCTCCCAAAGAGGACATAAAAAGTTGCAGTCCAGGGCTGTGGCCCGGAAGCGGACGAGATAGTCTTGTATTGTCTCAGTCTCACCCTGTGACATGGAGGCAAAAGTAAGGCGATAAACGATGGGATTTGACCTCTGACAATTTTTTGTATTGATGGGTCACCACTTATCCAGGCCAATAGCGACTCAAAGGTTAATGAGATGGAGATGTTGATGGAGATGTTGATGGAGATGGAGATGGAGATGGAGATGGAGATGTTGATGGAGATGTTGATGGAGATGGAGATGTTGATGGAGATGTTGATGGAGATGGAGAGATTGTCACTTGAAAGATGAGGAACAATCAGTGCAATAAACTAAGTTTGATTACTTAAGGGGCAGTTCATCACAGATATTTACTGACATAAGATTTGAAAATGACTATGTTGTAGTATGCAGGGAAGCCGTCCCATAGTAATGTGTTCCACAGACTGGAAGCCATTGCAAAGAAGATCTGTCAATGGAAATTCCCCCTGATGTGAGGCACATGGAGAAAGAAAACAAAGTTATTATCCGTTATAATAGTTATTAGTTCTTGCTGCGAATGTCTTACAGAGAGAAACGAGTGATTGGAGCTCAGTCGAGAACTTCGATGGAAATAACAATAGAATAGAGGCAACAACGTCTCTTTTGTGAGAAAGTGGCTGTAAAGAAGTGAAAAGATCATCCCTCCACTAGATTTCGAAGTCAATTTGGAACTCTGTCAAGGAAGGAAAAAGGGCTCTGAATGGCACCTCCCCACATGTGCCAGCAGTGTTTATTCAACACCTACCCACAATAGGAGTATGTGACACAAGAGCAGAAAGTGGGATTTGAAAAGCCAGCACTCGAGAAGGTGAGCACTCTGGCCATTAAAAATTGCCTGGGTAGCCCTGTCGGCATTCCCTGGTAGGGGCGCCTCAGGCAGTAAGCAATAAACTTACTCCTCCCCAAAGAGGGGAGGCAAAGCCTGGGAGGGTGGACCTCCTAGAACTGCATAGGACAAACCCACAGACAGGCGTAAATAAAGCCCAGTCTATGGGGTGCAGCATCCATCGGAACAGATACTACACTTTGATCTCAACCAAAAGGCTGAGAGCAGTGCTCCATCTTGGGACGTATCTGACCCTTATATAGGTAGAGGATTGCATCTTATCTACTCAAGTAGCTGTTCCATCAAAAATGGAGAGAAATATTACAATTCTTAATGGCAGAAAATCCACAGGAGTCAATGATTGACGTCAAAAACTTATAAATATCTCTGAAGATGGTGTAGATTTTGGCATTGTATACGAGGAACTATAATCACCAAGGTACTTTTTGGGATCGGTGTGTGCAGTCTTTGTGCTTCCATAAAGGTGTAGAACTTTGAGGCCTCATCAACGGCGCCTATCTACTTCCTTTAGACTAAGCTTCTTGACTGCTCACTCAATCATTTCCCCCTTTTTTATGATAGAATTATACTGCCATCTCATCATTGTTTCTGGCGGCAGAGAGCAGATGAATTTTGAAGACAGAGAAGTTCTGGTCAAACCAGCGATTTGAAGAACAGCATCAACATCATTATCAGCCACTGAAGTCAAACTCAGAACTTTAGGCTGTTTTCCTCGTCTGCGTTAGACTGGCTTTAGCTGGTAACGCATGCGCTGTGTCATTCCAATTTAGTGACTCGCATGTCTCTGTGGTTCACACAGCAAAACATACAAGTTATTAATTTTCTTGCTTCGCTGAAATCTCCACCACACTTATTTACTAATAAGTCACCACTAATCAAAACTGAAAGCCATTCGAGGATAAGCGTTAACGAGATGGATAGATTTACACTTGAAAGATTATGAATATCATGAGAGGATTGAAAATAATGAATGGAAGGAACAAAATTTGATGACTTATGAGGACGGTTTATGGCAAGTGTTTATTGACATTTGGATTTGAAGATGACCATGTTGTAGCCCCCAGGGAAGCATTGACATTAGATTGTAAGATGACATGATCATCTTAAAAGTTCATTAATATGTGACACCCTGAGACAAGAATTGACATTGGGTTTGAAGATGGCCATGCTGTGGCCTTCGGGGAAGTTATTCGCATTGGATTTGAAGATGACCATATTGTAGCCCTCATGTCCGGTTATATTTTGTCCGGTCCACATTGTCCAACACATGCCAGCATGTAAAACAGACGTTAAACTGACAATGATGATGCTGATGATCGTGATGATGCTGATGATCGTGATGATGCTGATGATCATGATGACGCTGATGCTGCTGCTGCTGCTGCTGCTGATGATGATGATGATGATGATGATGATTACGACGACGCCATTAAAATGACCTTGTGTCATATCTTTTGTGGGGCAGTTGTTTGTAAATACGAAACAGTTACCATAGTAAATCTTCGCTGACTACCTTGAATTGAGTTGTAAAATTGATCAATGGAAAAATATAGTGAATTAAATATGTAATAAAAACTAAGAAGAGGGGGGGGCGATTATCGGAAATAATCGTTAACTTCTTAGATATACAATTCTTTTAAATGTTCCTTTTTCTTTTGTTTCGGGAACTTAAATGTAAACATTACTTCCCCCTCTTCCTTTAAATACTAGTCATGTACAGTGAAAACAGCTGTTTGTTTTTGTAATTACTCGCGACGACTACGACTACTACTGCTACTTACTTAGGCGAGAGAACAAACAGATACTTCTTTATAATAACCCCGCTACAAAAACAAAAGAACGGTTTTATTATTGTTTGAATAGTTTTTAATTGTATTGTGGTTATTCCAAACGTCATAAACTCTTTGAATATAAGTGCATTTTCAAAATAAACAAGTAGGTTTTATTTTATTTGAATTTTAAAGTTGAATTGATAAGATTACATGTGCCGCCATGTTGTTAAAACTACGGCAGCACAAAACGCTCACTATTTTGACGCTATCGGTGCTTCGCGCACATAAACGTCAAATATATAATGAGCGTTTTGTGCTGTCATAGTTTTATACAGACAACCAACATGTCACTCGCAGTGTACAGGAATGTTAAAGTAAAAAATAAATAAAAACAATTTGTTTTTTATCGAAATGCACCGAGATTCTATGAATTTATGATTATAGGAGTATCCACGCAAAAAACTAGAATATTTAAAAAATAATAAAACGGCGGGGTTATTGTAAAGAAATACGATTGTTTGCTTAATTTCCTTTGTTTATCTTTTGGGAGTGGTTGGTAATTTTTTAAATCAAATTATTGATAAAACTTTTTTAAAATAAAATTATTGTGACAAATAAAATCATTTTAAATGTATAAAAACAAAAATCATGAACGTAATAACACGTAATAATTCAGTGACGTTGTTATTACGTATTTTTTATGGGATGAATTATCGTGTTTAATTTGAATATTAATTACTTAAAACTAAATTAATTTTTAGTGTGTATCATTCAATCTACAGAATGTGAAAATTATCTTAATTTGTTAAGAATAAATTTGAAATATGTTATTATTTTATCCATAAGGAAGAAGAAAAGATTCAGACAAATTACAACGCGTTTAGTGAAACTAACGAAAACTATTGTAAAGTGATCCCCCATTTTATGACACAGTCTGACATAACCAGCTGTTAGATGGGAAAAAATAGAAATATTAACAATCAGTCAAAATAAAAATAGTTCTGGGGAATAAAAAATGAGGTGCTTACCTTTGAGTCCAAGATTTATAAACTGGTAGTTTTATAAAGTTAAAATTATAGTTGAATTCTTCAGAAGTAAGTTTGTTTTTTTCTCGACGCGTGAATAAAAATGTAAACAAGCAGAACAAAGAGATTCACATGTCAATGAACTTTGCAAAAATGTCGTCTGCAGTGAGAGATATTTTTAGCTTTTGCTTAATTTATTTTAAAAAATCCGATTTAAGCTTTAAACGTTATGAATTTAAATGGACACTTTTTTTTTTACTCCGGATATTTAAAATAGATAAATAAACAATATACATTTTATTATTTTTCTTTTCTTTTTAAGGCAGATTTTTTTTTGTTCATTCATTCATTGTTTTCTTCAATATTTTATTTTCAAATCGAAAAAAAAAAGCTCAAATTGTTTTTAAATGGCTGACATGGGTCGACTATTGTAACATTTTGAAATTTGTAAGTAGTTTTGAAGGCTTTAAACGCACGAAGACAACAATTCTGTTTAAAGTACCAAAAGTGGCCGTCATACAACATTTTACGATTTCTTTTAATGATTCAATTGAACTTTATTTAAAAAAAAAAAAACATAAATAAACATAATTGGCGATTTAGTCGTTTTACAGCCAAAATGTAAATTGTTTGGGACTAATTTCCCAGCTGTGTTTCCTTTAAAATAATTTAAGGTAAATTTGAAATTAGTCCCAACCAATTTATTTGGGTTTACTTATTTATTTGTGAGGTCGGAAAAAAATCAGAAAACAAGCAGCCGATTCATTGTCCGTCATTTTAGCTGTGAAACGACTAAATCGCCACACAACTATATCATAAGAGTTCAAGAAAGGATTTTGTTATTTTCCCTGGAGCCACTATTTGCATAAAAATATAATAATTTTGCATTTATCAATAGCACACACATGATGAGAGACATTCACAAACTTCTGTACGACCAGCGAAGCACACACACACATGTCGCTCAACAAACTCACATGTATATAAGTTCATAGACGCACACACTCTCTCACTAACAAAATACACATACACAACCCTCTTTCATCGGAACGTTCCTTGAACCCTTTGAACTCTCAATCTTTATTCATCCTTCATTTTTATTGTCTTATCAAATTGTTTAATAAAATTAATTTTGTATGGATATGTCTCCTAGGCCTTTTTGGCTAGGAGCAAAGTGTGGTGTCTGTTCTAATGCTGCACTTCATCTTTTCTGTCCTCGGTCAGTGAAGGAGAAATCCTTCTAAATTTTAATTTTTGTCCCAATCCAGAGTGCCCCATTAATGGGGGCTGGATATTCCCCGCATTAAAAACCGACCCTGTGTCTAACTTTTCTGTCGTGAGGAGGCAAGTAAATAGGGTCTTTGTCATTCTTTCATTTGATAATGTCCTCTTCTCATCAAATTCTCTCACACTCATGCGTCACTGTTGTATCAAAGAACCGTCTTGGATTTTTCAAATGTTGTTTGTTGGTTTATTTATTTTTTGACGTTTTCATCTGACGCCTCACTCACTTTCAATGCCAACAACAAAAACAGTATTTCTAATAAAATATAAACAAATGTATCCCCACTTGATGTTAAACTACCTCATGTTGTCTGGGTGACATGTTGAATGCTGGTGGTGGTTCAAAACGTGCTTTCACTGCTTGCTATTGTGTTATTTGAGGAAGGTTCAGGAGGTTGCTGCCAATCCTTACATCGAGGTACATTTCCTTCAGGACTCGGGACAAGATCTTTTCGGTCTGTGTTCGCTATGACATCTTGCATGGCAGTGAGACATGGGCCCAAATGCTTCTGATTCATAACGGCTTCAGCGTATTGACTGAGCGATGATTAAGTGGATGTGCAGCAACAACAAACTATAGGAACGAATCCCTTCAACTGTGCTTCATCAGAAGCAACTTGGTATTCCAGGTGGGATTTTAGATGCCTTCTTACACGCTTTCCATTTCAGGTGGTTTGACCATGTACAGCATGCCGCTTCGTACATCAACTTCATAACACACCTGGATACACCAGGCACTAGTGTGGGTGGTAAACCAAGTTAGACATGGATCAAGTGTATAAGAAGTGATTTGACCGCATGCAGCATGACTTGTAAAAGGGTTTTGAAACTTTATCAAAGAGCGTTTTCACTCTGATTTCAATGAGACCGTTAAATATAAATTTCACTGAATTAAATGAAAATAATCGACTTGTTTTCTCAGTCAAAAATAATATGGCTGACAGCTCACTGAATGTTTTCTCTCCCTTCTCTTCTTTCTCTTTCTCTTCGTTATGCTCTTCAAAACACCAAGTTCAAAAAATGACTACCCGACGTGGTCTAAACTCGTCACGTCAACTTTTCACTCTGATGCCCGGAAGGAAAGTTCCTACTCTTTTTATCCCAATGAGAATTCGCCCATGCAAATAATGCTCATTTGCATAAGTGCAATTTCCTCATCGCACAAAAATAACAAGATTCTCCAAACATGGATCATTGAATGCTTAAAAATATACAAAATACCAGACAGGATTATTAATCTCATCCAGAAAGCAATGGAAACATGGAGACTAAAACTGACAGCCGGAGGACAACACCTGTCTGAGATAAAAATACAGAGAGGCATTTTTCAAGGAGACTCTCTATCACCACTATTGTTTATAATAGCCATGATGCCACTCAACTACATACTCAGAAAGTGTGATGCCGGATACAGGTTTACGGATACAGAACAAAGAATAAACCACCTGATGTACATGGATGACCTTAAACTGTTTGCAAAAAACAAAAAAGAACTGGTAAAGCTGATAAATACAACCAGGATATTCAGCCAGGATATCCAAATGGAGTTTGGAATAGAAAAATGTGCACTGCTAGAGATTAAAAGAGGAAAACTGGAGACGACAGAAGGTATAGAACTCCCCAACCAAGAGGAGATGAGGGCGCTAGGAGAACAAGATAGTTACAAATACCTGGGAGTTCTGGAAGCAGACACAATCAAATATACAGAAATGAAAGAGAAGATTGGAAAAGAATATCTACGAAGAACAAGGAAACTCTTAGAAACTAAACTATATAGCAGAAACCTAGTAAAAGGGGTAAACACATGGGATGTATCACTAATAAGATACTCTGGACCATTCATAGGCTGGACCAAAGAAGAACTCAGGCACCTTGACCAGAGGACTAGAAAACTAATGACTATGCACAATGCATTGCACCCAAAAGACGATACGGACAGACTCTACATGAAAAGAAATGAAGGAGGTAGAGGACTGGTAAGTATAGAAGACTGTGTGGAAGACACCAAAAAAGAGCTGGAGAAATATGTAACCCAGAACACGGAAAGACTGATCACCACAGCAAGAGACACCAGCCCAACAAACAACTCCGGAAGCACTGAAACCAGAAACAAAAAGACAAGAAAGGAAAAGTGGAAAGAAAAACAACTACATGGACGCTTTATAAGACTCACAAGCGATGAAGCCAATGAAAACAGCTGGGCATGGCTAAGAAAGGACACTTGAACAGAGAAACGGAATCTCTGCTGACGGCCGCACAGAACAATGCGATTAGGACAAACTTTATTAAAGCAAAGATAGATAAAACCCAGGAAAACAGCAAATGCCGATTGTGTGGACAAAGAGACGAAACGATAAATCATATAATAAGTGAATGCAGCAAGCTAGCACAAAGGGAATACAAGAACAGACATGACAGCATGGGGAAAGAAGTACACCGGGAAATTTGCAAACAACTGAATTTCGAATATGCAAAAAAACGGTACAAACACAAACCAGAAACTGTACTAGAAAACGAAAAACACAAAATCATATGGGATATGAATGTACAAACAGACAAACCCATAACAGCAAGGAGACCGGATATGATAATAATCAACAAGAAAGAAAAATCCTGCAAAATCGTGGACTTTGCAGTTCCAGCAGTCCACAGAGTGAAGATCAAAGAGACGGAAAAAAGAAGCAAATATACTGAACTTGCCAGAGAATTGAAAGGAATATGGAACATGAAAAAAGTCAGTATAACACCAATAATCATAGGAGCACTAGGAACAGTCCCCAAAAACATGGAGAAAAGACTAGGAGAAATAGGAATCAAAGGGATAACTGAGACCATACAAAGGACAGTAATGATCAAAACAGCTACAATCCTGAGAAATGTCCTCGAATGCGGAAACCAACCCACATAAGCAACGAATGGAGAACAAACACATGGAAGCACAAAACAACAGAACCGGGGAAAATACAACCGCACGAATGAGGCGCAAGCATAGGCTGACGCCACAAAATTATGGACAGAGGGTCGAGGAGGGAAAGCGCAAACCAGACCTCCACTGGAAGAGCGCGGACAGCTCTGGGACCTTGGGAAGGCTTGTTGCCACTCAGGCCCCAGAGGGGACCAATGACCCTTATCAGCGGGAAATCGTTGGTAGGTGGCTGTTGCGATTACCGCAAGGTCATCAGCGGTGATGAACGAAAAGAGGTGGAGCATACTGGAGGCCTGAGGAGACTTGTTGTCACTCGGACTCCAGGGAATACCACAGGTTGTCGGCAGTGGGCGACCACTGACGATGACCAGTGTGATAACTCCTAGTGAGTAAATAATAACAATAACAATAATAATAACAATAACAATAATAATAATAATAATAATAATAATAATCAAAATAATAATAATAATAATAATAATAATAACAATAATAATAATAATAATAATAATAATAATAATAATAATAATAACAATAACAATAATAATAATAATAATAATAATAACCATCCCGCCGGCCCTGTAGGCAAGAAACACTAGCATACACAAAAACATGCAAAGTGCTCACAAAATGTTATTAATATAAAGAAAAGATAGAGAAGAGAAGATAGAAAAAAATGCTCAATAATGAATCAAATAATGTCAGGGAGATAAATCATATTTTAAGCTGTGAAGATTTATCTCTTTTACATTATTTGATTAATTATTTAAGATTGTTGCCATCGTAACAATTTTTTTAACCGGAATATTTTTTTTTTAAACAAACTGAGGCCAAAGAGATTTTGGTATTGTAAAAAACATGCTGGACAAAATGGTTAAGCAGAATAAAATATCGGATATCAATGTGTCAGATATGATGCTATTTGGGTCTAAGTTCTAAAATCTGACAAGATAACTTTATATGTTAGATTCATTTAGGAATATAGCTCTTTTTTTATACAAAAATATTTATTGGCATATATGTTGCAAGAGTTGATGTATGGTAATCGGTCTTACAACTTGTTAAATACAAAGACAATATGTTAATGGACAAAGAAGGTGACATCATCATCATCATCATCATCATCATCATCATCATCATCATCATCATCATCATCATCATATTCAGTTTAACATCCGTTTTACATTCTGGCATGTGTTAGACGGTTTTTAGAAATCGATTTCCAAACTAACTTGTCTCTGACTAGGTCTTTATTTATCCCTCTTTCTCTCAAGTTCATCCTTATCATTTCTTCCCATGTTTTCCTTGGCTTTCCCCTGTGAAATGAACCTGCTACCTCAACTGTTCTACATCTACTAACCCAAGAACTCTCATTCATTCTTTCAACGGGGACAGATCATCGAAGTCTCCTGTTCAGCACACATCTCTCTATACTGTCTAGATTTAATCTTCCTCTGAGGTCATCAGATCTATGCCTGCCTTTAGAACTCACATTACACATCCATTGTATCATTCTCATGTCATTTTTCTCCATGCAACGCATGTCCTCAACCCTAACTGGAGTGGATTCACTTCCACACATCACGTTGCATATACATGCCAGATAGACTCTTCTCTTGCTCGACTGTGGTAATCCTCTGCTGATTAGTAATGACAAAAACAAGAATTAAATTGAATAAAGAAATAATCAGTTTGTTTCATGAGGAGGATGTAGATTTGCGAATGGTTAGTTCAGTGCCCAGTTGGTTTCCTTTTGTAATGATGATCATGATTATGATGGTCAAGATCATCATGATCATGATCATGATGATCAAGATCATGAATAATAATAATAATAATAATAATAATAATAATAATAATAATAATAATAATAATAACAAAACAGAACCGGGCGCAAAATACAACCGCACGAGAGGCGCAAGCATAGGCTGACGCCACGAAAATTATGGACAGAGGGTCGAGGAGGGAAAGCGCAAAACCAGACCTCCACTGGAAGAGCGCGGACAGCTCTGGGACCTTGGGAAGGCTTGTTGCCACTCGGGCCCCAGAGGGGACCAATGGCCCTTATCAGCGGGAAATCGTTGGTAGGTGGCTGTTGCGATTACCGCAAGGTCATCAGCGGTGATGAACGAAAAGAGGTGGAGCATACTGGAGGCCTGAGGAGACTTGTTGTCACTCAGACTCCAGGTAATACCACAGGTTGTCAGCAGTGGGTGACCACTGACGATGACCAGTGTGATAACTCCTAGTGAGTAAATAATAATAATAATACTGCATTGAGGTTGAAGAACAGTTTGGCAGCTTTAGTCGTTTCTCCAACGATGCTGGTCAGGAATAAACAATTTGGTTCACTTCATAAAGTGATGACGTGGGTGGTTTACAAGTGGCAATCCCTTGATAATGCATCCTAGTCATGACACTCGACCAGTTCTAAATGTTATATTATAGATGGGGCCCCGATCTTTAGATACGGTTAAGTTAGCTAGTGTGAATTATGGCTGGGGTCAAATGAAGACAATGAGTGCAGGTCAAGCTGACATGCACCGAAGGGGACCGTTATGAGTCAATCATGTTTTTGTCAGACCATAACAAAGTTACAAATTCGGGTCAGAGAAGGTCAGGAAACATGAGTGAAGGAAATGCATTTTGCATGAGTGTCGCACGTGTGGATCTGTGACGTCACTGACTTCTTGGCTGCAAGTGAAGAAGGTGTGCTCGTCTGTTTCTTGTTGAGATAAACTTGGCTTGGCGCTCAACTCCACTGAGAGCGGATATCCTCCTACGATCCTCCCAGTCGCTCCCCAAACGGATCCAAAGTGGTACCCTCCAATAATTCCCTATATAGTTTCTTTTGAGGCTGTTTAAGGGACCTGGTCCTCAGCAACACTCTAAGCGCAGCTCAGCATTCAGTGAAGAAATTTGATTCTCCCCTTGGCTTATGACAGTCTTCTACCGAAGTTGGGAACCGCAGGGACCCACGGAGTATCCTCTAACAAAGTGCGACCCAGGAAGGCCAATCTTTCGGCATGTCTATCACTTGCCAAATCCGGCATTCCCAAGTCTCCCTCACTCGGACGTTCAGTACAGACCACTCTGCCCACATACGACTTTCCTTTCTCCCAAAGAAGTGAAAAAAGTAAACGCGTGAAATCCAACAAGTGGTACACAGGGAGAGGTAGTACAGCCAATCGGTAACGGATGAGAGGAAGGACATAAGTAGCGCACACCTCTGCTCTACCTTTTAAGGAAAGTTTCCTTCGAATCCAAATCCCTCCCAACGATTCGACCTTTAACTGTACTTCTAACCAATTTTTTTCCAGCTGGAGACTCAGTCCGAACCAAATACCAAGGATCTGAACCGGGCCATCTGACCAGCTGAAAATACCTGGAAGCGTAGACTCTCCGCTCTAGGCCCCCAACCACAGGTTATTGGACTTGCTGTGGTTGACGACGACCTCTGTAACTTCTTCATAACACGTGAGCACCTTAATCACTGTTGCAATGTCAGTATGACTCGACACGAATAAAGTGATAAAATATAAAGCAGGGGCAACAGCGGACAACCCTGACGCACCGACCAAAAACCATGAACGACTCTGAAAGCCTAGCATTTACTTGCACCACTACCGTCAGCAGACGATACAGAATGGAGATCCAGTTGCGTAAGTCCGGATTAAAACCGGCGGCTTCTAGAACCGATTCTAGGAAATGATGGTCGACCCTATCAAAAGCCTTGAACTGATCTGCATTGATCAGTGCAGCCTTCATGTCGTCTTCTATTCTCTCTATGATCGTGCAAATCAGATGCAAATTGTTTTGAATTGATCTCCCCTTCACACCATAATTCTTCTCCGGTTTGACCAAGTCGCCAACAACAGTTTGCAAACGATTCGAAAGAACTCTTGCCAAAATCTTTAACTTTGTGTTAGCAGAGTTACGGGCCAATAATCATCTAGATCCCCCCCACCATGCCGGCCTTTTTTCTTCAGCAATGCGATCACTCCTTTGGTAACCTGTCCAGAAATGGATCTCTGAGTAAACCAATGGTTGAACACATACTTCAGAATAGGTACCAACATGGGCGACAGCCTCCAGTAAAATTTGTAGGGCAAACTATCAAGTCCTGGATGCAGTAATGATCTCGCACTCTGTAACCAGCTACTTGAGCTGCCAGAAAGCGGGGCAAGTCAGCTAAATAACTATCAAACTTCTCGATGCGGAGTCTGGGCAGTTGGA
This sequence comes from Sepiola atlantica, assembly GCA_963556195.1. Classification (NCBI taxonomy): domain Eukaryota; kingdom Metazoa; phylum Mollusca; class Cephalopoda; order Sepiida; family Sepiolidae; genus Sepiola; species Sepiola atlantica. The sequence goes on along the minus strand of OY744543.1, from coordinate 57,855,815 downwards.
TGAAGTGCTCCTTCAAATGCTCACGGAAGCCCTCGCAAATCTCACAAAACGATACGAGTGTACGTCGTTCCATATTTTTGACTTTCCAAATGTACCCGTGCAAACCACGATGTAGAGCAGCCTTACGCTCAGCAGCGCCAACATTCACAGCTTCATTCGGATCTTTCTTTAACCTAGCCCTAACTACCTGACCTTCATACCAATCGCTAGAGATTGAGATCCCTCTTAGTGTTATATCTAGGAGATCCCCCCCCCCCCCCAGCCACTGCCCGGGTCAGCCTATTATCTAATCGCTTTTTCGCCCTAGTCTTATCTAGAGCGAGGTGTTGGCTGTATTTGATGGAAAAGCGCCTAACCTTAGCCTTAGTACTAACCCACCAGTTACTACTAATTACCACCCCCACTAGAGCCCACTGAAGAATTAATATCACCTTCTCCTCGAAGTCGTGTATCTCAAGTAAGGAGGTATTCACCTTCCAATATCCGGCTAATTTAGACTTATCATATAAATTCAGACGGGCCATAACTTGTTTATGGTCCGAATAACCTAATGAGTGGCCCCTGTCCACTGGACGCTACAACATCTACTATCTTCACCTGAAGATATTTGCTGACAGACCTTCAGCAGCCCAAATAACTTTCCTCACTTGGACACTGTCCAACTTCTTCTACCCATATCATACGGCGTAGGTAAACTTATTTAATAAACCTATTATTTGTTGTTATAAAAAAAAGGTTTGTTTTTTTTTGGGGGGGGGGGGGATTCCATCCTAAATTGGGAGCTGTGCAGCGAGATGCTTGTACAAATTAGTTTTACATTTCTGCATGTCGATACAGTCGGGGAAACCAGGAGAAGGGAGGGAGTTCAAAAGGCCGGCAGCTCGATGAAAGAAGCTATTGGAGTAGAAGGCTCGCCGACATCTGGGGACCTCCACAGTGAATGGATGTGATTTACCTGATTGTCTGGTTGGTTGAGTGTATTTACGTCAAGGGGGCACCAGAGCAGCAAGTTCATCGGAGCACATTCCATTGAAGTACTTGTAAAACAAGCACAAGGATGCAACATTTCAGCGATGAGACAAAGGCTGGAGCTTGGCGGATAATGAGGGACCTATTAGATTAGAAACTCTTTTTGGGACCTTGTCTAAGAGAGAGAGACTAGTGGATGGTGCACCAACCCAGGTGTGTCAACAATACTCCATGCATGGGCGGATGGTGGCTTTGTAGAGATATAGGATACTGTCAGGTGTGAGAAGTTTTCTAGCATGATAGAGGGAGCCCACCTTCTTTGCAGCAGCCTTGGCAGTGTCTTCTATGTATTTGTTCCAATTCATGTGAATGTTAGGCCGTTCTCTTTTGAGATCTTTGCATTGACTGAATTTCTCTCCTCCCCATCGCTTTTTTTGCTCCCCTTCTGATTCAAACGAGTGGATCGGGTACTTTCTTTTTATGGCCACCGTCTTGATATTTACTTTTACTGGAGTAGACGGCTGCTGCTGTTGCTGCTGTTGCTGCTGCGACTTTTGAGGGGATTGTACTGGGGGCCGTTTTTCTTTTGGGGTTTCTGCCTGGTTGGAATTGGGGGTAGTATTCGATGGTTTCCTCCCCTTTTTCACAACTGTATTCCAGCCTAATGTTATTGGTGCTGCCGATGATAATGCTGCCGCTGCTGCTGCTGTTGCTGCTGGTACTGGTGTTGGTGCTGCAATGGTTTTCTTTGCTGGTGCTGGATTCTGTTTTGGGCAGACCTTGGTCATATGCTCTATCGCCTGGCAATGCCAACAATGTGGCCTTCTGATTTCCACAATCACTGAAAGTGACCAGTCTTCACACTTGAGCTGGGCCGGGATGGTAAGGAATCCAGAGTGGGTGAGGCGCATTTTGAGTTGGTAATCACCAGTGAGGATGTTTCTTGGCCCGCGGAGCTGACGTCACCATATTGGCTCATTACCACCCCTAGTTGTTTGGGGCTGATGTAACATGGGACATCGAGGATAGACACTGTAGTCCTTCTTCTGTCTTAATATTCCGGCTTGATCTTAATCTGCTTCCACTGCATATACTCGCTGGCGACCTTCTCTGCATGGTGCTGGGTTGGGAGCATGGGTATGTCCCACATGACGTAGCTCCTGCATGCTATGTAGGCTGCCGGAACCTTGAGAGCTCCTAGAAGTTGTATAAGGCTCTCTTTGGACACACTGGTGAGTCCTTTTACAGTGATGTCGGATATGATAAGGGACACAACTCTCTTATTGAGTTCTTTCCGAGTACCCAAGAGTAATTTGATGGTGTTACCCTTGGTTTACTGCTGATACTGTTCTTTGAACAGTTGTCTATATGCCTCTGACGAAAGTCTCTGGAATTTGAGTAGCTGGAGATCAAGTAGGTGGAGCTGGAGTAGCAGGAAGTGAAATGGCTGCAGTTGTTGGAGTCACTGGAAGTTGAATTGTTGACTGCTGCCCAGAGTTTGCGAAAGGTAGTGGTAGCCATTGAATTTTTCCGGCAGCACCAGGAGTTGATGATTGGTTGACGGCCCCCTTTCTTGTCTTTGGTTTGGACTGTCATTTTGGTTTTGGGTCGTCACCTTTTAGTGGAATCCATGTATGTGGTGTTTATGGTTCCACTTGGTCGTGCAACAGCCCCGCTGTAGAAGCACTGTGGGAATTGTTCTGGTCGGTAGTTGTTCCGTGCCTGAGCCAGGTCTACCAAGAACCACTTGTTGATTTCTGGTGTTTTCTGTCTGGAAGCTGGAGGAGAGCTGGTGGTAAACTTCTCTCTCATTTCTGCTGGTAGCTCTTCGAACAGGGTGTCACTGAAGGCAGCCCGGAATGCGGCAAAGGTACTTTCGGGTGTAGCACCGTCTCTCTCGAACACGACTGGAGCATCAAACATCGACCCAACTGGGATACTATGGGGTGTAGTAGCCAGTGACACTACTTGGGAACTACAGGGTGTAAGTCCCCATGGAACTGAGACTCGACCCCCTTGGAGCGCTACTGGCCGTAGTCACCTCCGAACCAAACATCGACCCAACTGGGGCACTACCGGGCATAGGGACCCCTGCAACAGACATTAGGGCACTACCGGGCGTAGTGATCCCTGAACCGGACAGGGACCCAACTGATGGAACTACCGGGTGTAGTATCTTCCACAACAACATGCTGTGGAGAGCGACAATCCCCGTTTATTCTCCGTCTCCAAACCTTGCTCGAGGCCGCCGATTTGAAATGAGAAGACGGTCACCTAAAAAAGGTTACACTTGTCAACTTAAGCTTGCCAGCTGCTTAATCTGAGCTCGGAGTGGGGTGCTGCAATGGAATCCAAAACAATAAAACAGTTTGATTTTACAAAAAAGCCAAGTTGCCCAACAGGGACCCGAAAGATAGATGCCCCAGAAGGGGGCCAGAGGGGGGACAGAGAGAGTCCCCTGGTACGAAAATGATATAGCTTTAAACTTGTCCTGAGAGAGTCAAGTAGCTGTACTCCTTTTAAGCAACCACAAGTTAATACCTAAGAGTGACCTACCAAAATCGAAATAAGAACAGATACTACACTCTGATCTTAGCCAAAAGGCCAAAGAGTTACCAATGATATAGATGTTGTGATAGGCATGGATGTAATCAGGTGTCTTGGAGATGCTACCATTAATGAGAATTGAGTGAAATTTAAACGCGCTGCTTGTGCCGTAACTGTATGGAAAAAAAAGTACAGAATCTGAGAATACTAGTGAGAAAGCTTTCAAAAATTTAGTGGGGATCGTTGAACGGTAGCGTGGTGTTGGAAAAGACGGATTCGTGTTTTGAGAAACAAGGTGAGCTGCCTGAACACACCTTAAAGGGAGAAGAAAAAATTGAATATGAGCGAGTAGAGAGGTAGATAGAGGAAGACAGTCTTATTCCCTGGAAAGAAAAGGTGCAGATTGGAGTGTTGCCTCTAATGGCTGTAGTGCAGTTGACAAAACACAAAGTCAGGCCAGACAATTAAACGAATATGTTGAATCTTATACCGGAGTTTGAATGCCTAAGTGTCTTCGGTCTCTTTGTACAGTGGTTTGTCAGGAAATCCTGACACGAGGATACTTCCCCTTAGAATAAAATCCTAGCCAAATATCTAAACAAAAATAACATAGTATGCTAAGACCAAATAAGATACCATTGGCACGGCTTATACGAAAAAGGTGATGGGCGCACCTTCTCCTAGTAATGCTACAACGAGTAACAACATAAAGCTGGATACTCCAGACCAGATGAATTCTGGTCCTGGAATCCGGCAAAAACTATAAGAAACATAGACTATAACATTATTATTATTTACTGCTTTACTTACTCAAGTGCGAGGAGTAGGGAAGATCCTTAAATAAACACTCGGATATTTATGTAATTTGTAAAGAAATCAAGTATTAGCTTCGGGAGGGGACCTCTTGATCTCTGAGACATAACTGAACTAAAATAAATAAATAAACAGATAAATAAAAAGAGGCAATGTAATTCACATGCGCAATGAAACAATGAGAAATTGGAAGCAAAGGAATGGGGGGATCTTCTAGTGTAGGCTCAAAGTCTGCCTATTTATAGTTAAAGATGGTAAAGAAACTGTGGTAGTTGGTAAACTGCACGGAGAAAACATTGCCTGATGAGACTCAGATTTGGCTTAAATTCAGTACCAAAAATCATGTCGGTAGTACTCAAGAAAGTATTGTAGATATTTAGATATTAGAATTTGTGAGGTAGCGAGTTCCTGCATAGATGATACCTTAGTTGATGAATCGATTATGTCTGCAAAGGAATTAATAGTTTAACACGTTTTGACTTATTGCAAAGTAGCATAACTCTGGGAAAGGAAAGGACAGTACTAAGCCTTAAATTGAAAAGAAATATAGGATTTACATGGATCCTAATCCTATACAGATTAATTGAACAACGTCATGTGCGAAAACACGCTAGCCATGCCCAAAAATTATATCTAAAAAAAAATTACATTTTTCATACAAAACCAGCTCCCAGAGACAAAAAAATAGTGGTCATATTACCCTGCTCTCACTTACGTCCGCACATCAAAATAACCTTGAATGCTCAAAATCACTTTTCATACCCCAAATAAAAATCACTCTTTTTGAGCCGATGGCTAAGAAGGACCAGAATTTTCAACAATCAATGAGTGGGCCAAAAAATATGATGACTCAACTTTTCAAATGAACAATTACTTACAAAAAATAACTTTCAACGAATTGTAAGTTTGTTCATGTATAAATATATTGAGTTAGTTTAACATGTTTTATCTCTTTTATTAAATATTCATGTTTTTATCTGTTTTTATCCATTTTTCAAGATTTATTTTTCATATTGATAGTCAGTGTGGTTCTTAGCATATTTTCTAAGACACAACTAAAGTTTACACCTTATCTAAGCTACGGTCCACATTGCTAGAGTGAAAAAGAGTATGAATTGATGTCCAGAAGGATCAATGTGGTCCCAGAGGTGAAAGGAAACATTATGAGAGGAAAATTGTTTTTCATTTGTGGAAAGTTGATGGGATATTATATCATAGCAGGATGGCTCAGAAATGTGGGTAGTTGTGTCATCATCATCATCATCATCATCATCATCATCATCATCATCAACAACCGGTTTATTTGTTGAATCAGGCCACAATTAATCCTCTGATGAGGGTGGGGCATGATTGTCTAGTCTCGAAATCTAAGTCTTCCTCTCCACTCCTGTCTTTGGCAAGGCTTGATGGAATCCATAGGCCCTGAAGATCCACGCATCCTGGGATCTACGAAGCCCAAGACATTACCAGCAGCGTTAGTGCTACTGGCACTGCCTTTCTTTTTTCCTGCTGTATTTCAACTAGACATTGTATTTAAGGCAATTTTACGGCTGGATGCCTATCCTTTACCACTCGTTTCCCATGTGAAAATAGCCTAGAAGCAAACTCTACGTAAGAAATTGGAGCCCCATTTAGTTCAGTAAATACAGGGTGACCCCCTCACACACACACACACACACACATAAAAATAAATACATCCCATAGAAATGTTAATAAAATTCATAATTTTTCTGAAATCTAACCATATTTGGTACAAATAAACTTCTTTCTATGCATGACTTGTCTGCCAAGTTTCAATCATGAATATCCAACAGTCTTTGTTTTATTGCTGTTTAATGATAATCAGACGTGAATACGACCGACAAAATTCTCAATAACTCTGACGTCACACTCCTCTCTTGGCACTGCTTTAATTTGGGCTGTGATGGCCGCCCTCTTCAGTTCAGGAATAGCCTGGGGATTGTTTTGGTGGACTATCTCTTTGAAATTTCTATGCGTGGTGTACGCATAAAAATCTGAGGGGGTTATGATAACCAAAATGGCCCTCCCATATAATTGAATGATGATAAAACAATGTGCTGAACATTCATGATAACTGAAATTTGGTGGAAAAGTCAACTAAGTTTTTTCGTACCAAAGAAAGTTGGATTGCAAAAAGGATTGTAAATTCAATTAACGATTTCATTGGGTCACCCTGTATAATACATCATCATCATCATCATCATCATCATCATCATCGGTTTAATGTTTGTTTTACATGCTGGCATGTGTTGGACAGCTTTTAGAAATCGACTTCCAAACTAACCTGTCTCTGGGCAGGTCTTTATTTATCCCTCTTTCTCTCAAGTCCATTTTTATCACTTCCTCCCATGCTTTCCTTGGCCTTTCCCTGTGAACTGGACCTGCTACCTTAACTGTTCTACATCTACTAACCCAAGAACTCTCATCCATTCTTTCATAATTCTTTTTTTATTTTTTCATTTAACAAAATGTGATTCTTCATTGAAAGTTCACTTGATAATCAGCCAATACAAGAGCTGATGTCTCCCCCCCTCTCTCTAATGGGATACTTTCATATAGCTATAGGTGTTAGTGCTTTTCTATTTTGTTCTCCAATCATTGGCTCTTGGAACTCGTCAAACTGGGTTTAGCTTAGGTAACACAAAGATAGTCATATGCACATTGAACTATACTTTCATTCCAACCACAAAATTGAATAAGATCTAAATTCATTAAAAGATCAATCAAAATGTTTCCCACACAAAAGCAAACAAAAGACTGATTCATCTTTTTGATGACCTAGTTAAAAAAAACAACATTCCTGAAGCATTTCTTTAGGCCACAAACTGCCTTGCCCATTTCTGTCCACAAGAATAAAAAATGCAAACTAACAACATCTACACTATCTCTGATATGATGTAATGGCTTATTTTTATATCTTGTAAAAATGGATCAACTATGATTAAGGGTGACCCAAAGACCCATTTTCATTGGCTATTACACTAAGATGTAGGGGGAGGGGGCGCCACTCCTTTCCTTGGCATGCTCTACTTATCCTTGATCGTCACTTTCTAATGCCGAGTGCTTAGAAAGAAGGCATCAAGGTTCCATTTTTAAGTCCTTGTATGACTCAACTGAGGATTGAACTCCGGTCTCCTGGCCCATATGCAAACACTCTAACCATCATGCTACATGGGTCGGTTATATTTATCTTCCTCCCACAAGGTAAGATGTGACACAAGGTCGCGAAAGTGGGAAAGAACCAGCGCTCGAGAATTTGAGCATTCTGGCTGTTTAAAAATTGCCTGGGCAGCCCCGTCAGCATTCCCCGGTAGGGGCGCCTCAGACAGTAAGCAATAAATTTACTCCTCCCCAAAGAGGGGAGGCAAAGCCTGGGAGGGTGCACCTCCTAAAACTGCACAGGATCGACAACCCCCAATAGACCGGCGTGAATTCAGACCCAAAGGCCCGGACGATACCGGTTTATTAAGCGGGGTAAAAACCCCTGGGTGAAATCCTATGTTACATGGGTCGGTGACATATTAATATTGCAGTGACTTATAATCAAAATGAAATGAATAAAATGAAAGCATCCCCCCCCCCTTTAATTGCTATAGGAATGGTAAACATTAGAATCATAAAAAAAGTAGAAATTAATTTCAGGACTCGCATGTTGCTTTGTTACTGCCAAGAAAACAAATACATCTCTCTCTCTCTCTCTCTCTCTCTCTCTCTCTCTCTCTCTCTCTCTCTCTCTCTCTCTCTCAGTTAATCTCTGTTGGAGACCAAACGTCTAATTAGTCACTCTCCAACTAATAAGTACAAATTTGTATATTGAAGTTTGACCCACCTTTTGCATGTCACTTACACCATACATTTTGTCTCCTATCCAATAACCATTTTACGTTTTCCATCACGCATTTATTGTTAACATCTAATAAAACAATAATATAAGTCTGTCGTGAGACTGCATATCTCCGCCTGACAACATAAGAATGGACCTTATATCCATACATTTTGTATCTTAACGAAGAACGATTTTACGATTTCCATAACACATTTATTGTTAAGCTTTAATATAATGTGTTATTTCTCTGTTTCAATATCTATAAGTAAAAATAGCAATTCATCTGTAACACTAAAGACGGCAATCTCTATCTATATAAAGTTAGGTATGTTTTATATGCTTATGTATTTGTATGTACAGGATTTACTCCTAAACTAATTAATTGATCATTATGAATTTTGGAACACAGCTGCTAGGCGTCATGATGGGTAATGTGGGTTATATTTAGTTTAATTTAGTTTTATTCAAAGAGGAAAAGTTTGTGTAAAAACTCTCAATGACTTATTGTAATCTTTTTTCACTGATTGCATTTTGTACTGTTTTCCTCTTCGTTCCTTCTGCTACTATTGTTGGCTTCTTTCTTGACGTTTACTGTTTTTCTGTATAAAGCATTTATGAATGCCCATTTTAGCATCACTTATTTAAATCTATATTTTAGATTCTATGATTATGCTGGTTTAATACTATTAGACTGGTTTAATATTATGCTGGTTTAATATTATTATGCTGGTTTAATATTATTAGATTGGGTTGGTATTCAGAAAAGATGGAGAGGAATTATAGGTTATTTGTGCGATCCATAACTATGAAAGTCCCTATTTACTTGTCTCCCCACGAGGGCAGAGTTAGACACAAGGTCGGTTTTTAAAGTGGGGAAAATTCAGCTCCTAAAAAGAGGCACTGTGTTGGGACAAAAATAGAAATTGCCTCAGTTTAGAAGGATTTCTCCTTCACTGACCGAGGACAGAGAAAATGAAATGTAGTATCAGAACAGATATTACACTTTTCTCTTACGAATGTCATATTTTCATAAATAATGACTAGTAGAGTAGACTTCGTTTGTCTGCTTTCTGACAACTCAGCTCCTTTTGTTCGTTAATGGGCTGGAAGACGAAAGTTCAATTCTTCGTTAAATCATACCAAACGCTCAAGAAATGGTACTTGATACCTTCTTGCTAAACACTCAGAATAATAAGGTGTGAATCAAGGGTAAGTGGAGCAAGGAAAAGAGTGGCACCCTCCCTTACATCTCAGTGTAGCAGCCAATCAAAAGAGAGCCTTCGCATCGCCATCAACGACGATCAACCTATATTACTTTAATGCTGAAATACTACCTGTTGTAAACGATTCGTTGCATATGGTTAACTGGTCACGATAAATAGTGAGTTCAATACCTTTCCCAATAGTATTAGTTCATAGATGAATCTTGCTGCCTAACTCCCCACCCAGGTTGTCCCCTATAAATCTGGCCCTATCAAAGTAGTCCTTTACTTTACGTCTCAGTGGCAATAAGCCTTGTTTGGGGTGAACGAAAGATTAAAAAACAAAATAAAAATCAAGAAAAGATCCAATTTGATTTGAACTTGACATAGTTGCTTCATGGGGTTAGTTTTTGTACATATGATCAAAGTGCCATTGTTTATGATACCTCCTTTATTCTCCCAGGTTTTGATAAATTCAAAGTCTTAAGTTCTGTGAGTCTGTCCATTCCTCGTTGGGGTCGTGGTATTTAATTATTGGCTTGATTCAGGCTAATCTATGCAATCCTGGATTAACGATCTATGGCATTAACTTCCAGCTAAACTGTCTGATACCAACTGTTTGCAACTTGATCCCGCTTCAGTAAATCATAGAGTGACGTCTGAGTGTCCACTTCATCCTTTAAAATTGGGAGATAAAGAACATCATTATTAAAAGGGAGGGTGATTAGATGTGAAAGGCAGATAATCTCCCAGCAGATCGAATGATAAGGTCAATTGTTTTTCACGACATTCAAACCAATCTCAATATTAATAAAATTCGTAATAATGTCAGCCATTTTAATCTTTTGTTAATAGTTAAAAAAAAGAATGTATTCTATTTCTTCGTAAGGTTTCAAAATCTTAAAGAAATTTAAACTGTTGAAACACCTCTGGAAGTCTTCAGATTCAGCAGGTGTTTGGAGAAGATGCAATGTGTAACACAAATTAAGGAGTGGTTCATCCGATTTAAAAATGGCCGCACATTAGCAGAGAGTGACCAACGTTCTGGCAGGCCCCAAACTGCTCGGAGTGCAGCTGTTGTTGAGAGGGTACGAAAAAACAGATAATGCGGTGGAGATGAGCACCATTCCAAAAGAAGACTTCAGAGGTGTTTCCGGCAGTGGATGGATCGGTGGACTAAGTGTGTGCAAGCACAAGGGGCCTACTTTGAAGGGGATTAGTGTCCCAACCCCGTCACGTATTTTAAATATTTTTTCTGGCCTAAGGTCGAATACATTTTAGACAGGCCTCGTATGTCCATATGTACCAATATTAGAGACGGATACGTAAGAATAGTATTAGTATGGTAAATTTCACAAATTAGGTAGAGTAGAATTTACCATTTAAGATTAAAAGAAGGCGATAAATCTGACTGTGACGTCACTGGCACAGGAAGCGGGTGTAGCAAATTGATAGAAAGAATCGAGTCACTTTCATCTGAACATCCAGAGAAGTCGTTTGGGCTTTTGGATCGCTGCTTTCTTCTCACATCGTGTTTGAGGTGTGTACATGTATATTCTTAACAGCCAATAAAACCCCAAAGAGATTTTTAAAGCCTAACTGCATTTGTTGATTTTTCTTCTTTTTTTTAATAACGTTCGTAAAAACGGTTGTTGAGAAGAAGACAGCGACGGAGGGAGATGGAAATCTTGACTGCTATATCAACGAAGTAGACAAACTGTGAGGATCGAGGAGAATACACTGTGGTGATCCAAGAACACCCAATCTTATTAAAAATAAGCAGAAATTACATTAACAATCACAAAAGAAATACAGAAATAAAAAAACATTTACTTTGTTTCAGTTATTACAAATATTATCAGAGCGAAATTAGCTTTTAATTCTCCATTTCTTTTTACTTTACAAAAAGTTCAACAGTTTTTGAAACAAAGTTTTTTTTCTTTTCACAATGTCTTGTCACTCTATCCAAAGTAAAGTTGTTATTGTCGTGGTGGTGGTGGTGGTGGTGGTGGTGGTGGTGATGATGATGATGATGATGATGATGATGATGATGATGATGATGATGATGATGATGATGATCGTCTTCTTGAAACTTACTTTGCATTCTCCATCAGCTGCATAGTAGACAACCTTTTTTCAGCAATTTAAATTTCTTGAAGTGGGTAATTTTTCCCCCAAATTCGAACCACGAGGGCTTGACATAAATTTAAAAATACCCCCTCGTTGCATTTCTTTTCTTCAAAGAAAAATAAAATTACTACACCCTCCTTTTTCTTTTCATTCTTCGAGGGAAACTAAAATAACAGCATTCTTCTTTTTCTTTTCTTAAAATCGCAGCATCCTCTTAAATATTATAACTGAAGAGAGTTGTACTATTAGTTAATACTTTTGAATTTTTCCAGTGAATTCTACAACCTGACATTGAAACCGTTAGCATAGAAACATGTCTTAAAAGTACTTGACCTGACTTTCTTGACTTTTTTGCGTACTTCAGAGAGCTTGTCCACATGCTTGAAAACAAAATTCCATCACTTATCACAGTCTTAGGCCAGTCTTTTAACTGTCAAGAGTATTGATTTACTCCTCTCCACCAGGTTAGGCACAAGGCCAGTTTTATCTTACTCCCACAAGGTAAGATGTGACCCAAGGTCGGGTCGGGCAAGTGGGACTTGAAAAGCCAGTGCCCGAGAAGGTGAGCACTCTGGCCATTAAAAATTGCCTAGGCAGCCCCGTCGGCATTCCCCGGTAGGGGCGCCTCAGGCAGTAAGCAATAAACTTACTCCTCCCCAAAGAGGGGGAGGCAAAGCCTGGGAGGGTGGACCTCCTAGAACTGCACAGGACAAACCCATAAACTGGCGGAATCAAGCCCCGAAGGCCAAGATGATACCTGTCTATGGGGTGTAGTATCCATCGGAACAGATACTACACTTTGATCTCGGCCTCAATCCTTATCTGGTCGGCCCATCTCTTTGGTGGTCATCCTTTTGATCTTTTTTTAATTATATCTTCTTGATACAATCTCTTTACAAATTAGGAATTATAGGTTATTTGTGCGATCCATAACTATGAAAGTCCCTGTTTACTTGCCTCCCCATAAAGGAAGAGTTAGACACAATGTCGGTTTTTAATGTAGGGAAAATCCAACTCCCCAAAAAGGGGCACTTTGGATTGGGACAAAAAATATTGCCTCGGTCTAGAAGGATTTCTCCTTCACTGGTTGAGGACAGAAAAGATGAAGTGCAGCATCAGAACAGATGTTACACTCTGCTCCTAACATTTTTTCTTGATAGTATTGACCCTGACAGACATTTTATGATTTCAAAAGATTATTCAGACTCATGTTCTCGTCTTGGATGGTATTCTCACAACGTTTTGGCCGATGTAACCTCTGACATTCTTCAGGTGCATCTTGTCGAACTCGAGAATCGAGACAGAATTTCGAACTGAACCCTTTATTTAATAAACAGGAGTAGATTATTCTTGTTCCATCAGCCCTGACCGGGTAGAAATCTTAAGTAATCTTCATTTTATTCTTAATTAGTATCGCCCGTAGTGAGAATTGAACCGTCAACCTCCAGAAGACTGTCACTTAGAACTGATAATTGCTTAACAACTTCATCCATTATGCCTACATGGACTATAACATGTAATCTTCTCAGCCAATCAGAGCCCCGTTTACTATCTAAACAATAGTTCCATTATCATCAGGATAAAGTATTGTTAAATAATAAAGGCGGTTTTGATTGGCCTTTTGGATTATTTCCTACTGAAACACTCAATTCAGCTTTTGTGAAAAATTCATTGCAAATGATCCATTGAATAGAAATTGATATCGTACTCATAGCTCAGGTGTGGCCGAATAAGGTTCCATACTGTTCCATTAATTATTCAATTCATAATTGATCATAACAGATTCGACGGGATTTTAACCGGTTTTGTCGATTCCATAATTTGACTCAATGACTATTATGCCACCAGCAAACCCTCTTTATTTATTATTAAAATGAACTAAAGTAGTTTTTCAGTCAAAATGGTGGAGAGAAATTTGACATTTTCAAACAGATAAATCAAGCATTGAAAAAATAGCAAATTTTTTATATCACAACTAGTTTATACCTGCTCCTTGGTGTTGGTACAGTACCTGGGTATGTCAATTTCCATCTTTACCTAGCTTCTACGTTTGTATGAAGAAAAATATTTGTGAAATTCATGGAAAAAATATGCTACATAAGAGAGTAAGTAACTACGATAGATGTATTTACATATTGTTTCTATTGGCAAAAACATTAAAAATTGTGTTTTTAAGCAAAACATAATTCACTTTGAACTAAGGCTGAATAGCCTTTATGCCTACATTTTTGTGGATAATTTTTTAAAAGTTCTTAGTTTAAAAAAAAATTATCATGTCATTTTATTTTATGTTAATATGTTATATTAATTTCTTTAAATTTATAAAACACGTATCCATTAAAAATAATTCCTTTAGACTTAGGTGAGATTCGAACTCGGGTATTGACATTGTTAAAGCTTAGTGTGTACTCTATCTATTCCTTTCTTTGTCAGCCAATCACGTTTCGATTTGCATACATACAAAGTCCAAAAACACCATAACTTTTTAATAGTCTATGGATAGATTGATCAAATGTATTGCCGTTTAAATAACGAATGATTTACAGCATATTCATCTAATTAGCTTTCCCACAATGATCAAAAGAATTTTTACTTTTTATATAATACGTCTGATCACTGCTCTTGGTGTTATATACTGAATTACGTTCCTTGATGTTACACACTATTTATACATATATACATTACAACAGAGACACAATGCACATTATTATGTTTAATCAAACAATTTCCATGAGAAATTAAGCATTGCTATTTTATATTAGAAATATGAATATACTGGTTTAAACTGCAGGGTTATCTGCTTCATTGATGTGGCAGCAAAAGCCTTTGCCATGCGTCTTCTGAAGTGATTCCAAGGGGCCAGCAATTTGCAAACTCGTCCATCTCAAGCTGGTAGATGGTGCATTGACCATATCTTCAATCTTCAAATAAATAGCCAATGATTTTGTGATTTGTGAACTTTGCCTTTGACTCCAATGACAGAGATTATCTTTGGCATATCATGCAAGTATACTGACAAAGCTTCTCTGCCTCCTCCAGGACTATTACTACCAGTCAAGCTGCATCCGGGTCTTGTTGTACGGTGAGGAGGGGAAACTTTTAAGGTAAGGACTGGAGTTTGCCAGAGATATGCCGTAGCCTATCCCCTCTTTAACTATATGATCGACTACATCCTCAGCAATGTTCTTCAGGACTACATGGGATGGTCGCAGTCGACTGCAATGTAAGTGTGTTTGTCTTGCCATACACAGACAACATTGTTCTGATGGGGTCAATTAGCAAAAAGGTATAAACCTCTTTGCTTCACAGAGTACAGGCTGCAATACGTCCAAGAAGAAGGTGCTGTTCTTTCTGATCGATATGTTAGACAACGTTAGTTTGGAGGATGTGAAACCATTTATCTTCCTTGGATTCACTGTTATACCAACCGTCCAAGACTCCGCCGAGTTTGACCTCAACATAAGTGCTGCTGGATTCGCCTTTGTGTGCCATCCAGTGGTCCTTATGATGATGCCGGGAGATATCAATAATGACTACAATTTTCAATAATGATATATAATTTTCTTCAATTATGTCGACAGCTGCCCTTAACAGATGTCTAAATCTGACGTCCTTGCTGTTACAACGTTTTCTCCGGTGATTCGGTCATGTAGTTCGTTGCATAGAGAAGCTCAATTGTGATGTGCGCCTCCCTACGCCTTTGCCTAGCTGGCACAAACGTGTTGGTTGGCAGCTGAAGATATGGGCAAGACATTTCATCTTTCCTGTCCTCGGTCAGTGAATAAGAAATCCTTCTAGACTGAGGCAATTTTAATTTTTGTCCACATCCAGTGCCCCATTTTTAAGGGAGCTGGATTTTCCCCTACATTAAAAACCAAGCTTGTGTCTAACTCTACTCTCGTGGGGGGGGGGGGGGAGTAAATAGGGGCATGAGCGAGAACCATCCAGGACCTTGCAATGTTCTCTGGTCCATTCGTGGTTGATCTTTGGCGGTAGAATCGTGACTGGCTAGCCATCTCATGCAACAACTTTGCCAAGGGCCACAATGCATGGGCTGCTATGGTTCGAGATGTGGTGAGGAAGCCGACTCAACCTGACCACGGCGAATGCCACTAAAAGTAGGATGGTAGAGAGATACGATATCTATATGAATGAAGAAAAAATTGTCAAATAATTTGCCAGATTTGATTTCTATAATCTCTTATGCATCGACTCAACCATAAGTTTGTCTGTTGCTATTGTAAGACGTGCACTATTTCTTCATACTTGCTTTTTGGCCAAGATCAAAGTGTAGTATCTGTTCCGATGGATACTGCACCCCATAGACTGGTATTGTCTTGGCCTTCGAGGCTTGATTTACGCTGGTCTATGTGTCTGTCCTGTGCAGTTCTAGGAGGTCCACCCTCCCAGGCTTTGCCTCCCCTCTTTGGGGAGGAGTAAGTTAATTGCTTACTGCTTGAGGCGCCCTTATCGGGGAATGCCGACGGGGCTGCCCAGGCAATTTTTAAATGGCCAGAGTGCTCACCTCTCGAGCGCTGGCTTTTCAATCCCCACTTTCCGACCCGACCTTGGGTCACATCTTACTTGTGAGAGTAGGATAAAACTGGCCTTGTGCCTAACTCCTGGAGAGGAGTAAATAATACTATTTCTTCATACTTTTGTTAAATAGCTAGTTTGACGGTGATAAAAAATAAACACAACAGTTTTATGCAAATAAGTCTTTCCTTATTATATTTGTATCCATACAAAGTATATTTATTTTGTATATCATTAATGACTTCCTTACAGATGTCTCCAAGATCGGATAAAGAGGATGAGAGGGGCAGGTCAACATCATAGACTGGTTCATGAATCAGACTGATGTTATACTTTTACATCTGTCTTCTGGTGCTTTTTTCTTGCGTGTCTTCATTCCTTTATTTTACGAAGAGGGCATGTTTACATCTAGCATTATCTGGATGTTCTCTCTCCAAAATATGCTCATCTGAATCAAATCAGTTGTTAATTCGTCAATGTATGGGGGGCAAATTTTTTTTCCTTTTTATAGGTAGCAAATTTTTTTTCCTTTTTATAGGGAGCAAATTTTTCCCTTTCTCTTCAATATTGTACACTTTGTTTTGGTTAGTATGGCGAGAGTCTGCAAGAGAGATTAGAGTTGAAACATGTATGGAAGCTTTCTTTTTTATTAGGAGACATAATCATTTAAAGAAGCGCTTAATATTCGATTGAATAAAAGTATAGAAAAAAAATGAAGGAAGTGTAAATAGTTACAAGCTGTCTCTACCCGGCGTCTTTTCCCATTTCAGGGAGCCAAGTTTAATTTTGTGTGATCGCCTTTCAACTCTTGTCATAACTTGTTATCGGATTTTACTCAAACAATACAGTTTAAAATAATTAACGTGACTGAAATAGTATGTATCTCAAGAAAAATATTTGGTTTCCTTGGGAGTATCTTTTCCATTTCACGAACCAGAGTTTAATGTTGGTATGGTCGATTTTCGCTTGTTGTCGTAAGCATTACCTTCTTTTTTTTTGTAAATAATTTACGTGACTGAAATAGTATTCTTTTATGTCAATACTGTAATGGCAAAAAAATTTTTAAAAACAAAAAAAAAACGGAAATGATGAAAGTGTTTAACTTGTATGAAGAAAATATTCTGTTTTTCTGGGTTTTTTTTTTTATAATTTGAAAATATCTTTCTGTATTATCGAAGTGAAGCTTTGGTTTTAGACATTTATAAGGTAACATATCAAGAAGGTTTTGTTTGACAGTGTGTAACATCACATGGTATGATATTGCTTTCTCGAAAGCTTCCAGAAAAATATTCCGAGCAGGATAAAGCATACGAGTAAAGAAATTAAATTGAATTACATTTTTTTTGTTAACAACATGGACCAACACTAAAGAAAAGGGAATGGCTATTCAGAATGAAATATTGATATTTTAGGATGGAAGTTATTTAGGTGTAACTTAGAAAATCAGACAAGATAACTTTATATGTTAGATGACCTGAATGAAAGTAGTAATATGGGATTCAAGACTAGGAGCAGGAGTACATAGAGTGCTCATCCCTCCCCAGCAATGCTGGAAGGTGTTAATACATTATAAAGTTTCTACTTTAAAAAAAAAATTACAACCAAGAATTCAAATGAATGCCATGAAACGGTGTGCTTGATGATAGTATTACTGTTGCGTTCTCATCTGACTTCATCTTGTTTAGACGCATGTAGACACTTCTCTTTGGGGAAGGGGGTATATAACATAAAATGATTGAGGGGTTTTAGATATTTTATTCCTCAGGGTTCATGAATTGAGATGGTCTGTCTGGATATCTTTACACACACCTGACTAGTAAATGAGTGGGAGAGTTTAGGGTGCGAGGGGCCTTGTCTCACATCTACCTTTATCAAGGGTTACATAGTGAAAAAGAACACCTCTTCCTCACATGTGACATCATAGGTGCTCTTGTTAAAGTCTCGATGGGGTTAGGGCTTACATTACCCCCACCCCCCTAACATGTAACATTAACAGTGTCAAATCAAACAAAAGTCCCTTTTTCACACTATATTTTAGGGGCCTAGCTGCAAATTAAACTTTGACAAAAGATGTCAGATTCAGAGTAAAAACCAATAGTGGAATTTAATTTGGGAGAAGAATGCACTTTAGGGATGTCACTAAACCATGCATTTTAAAGAAAGAAAGAATAATTTTCTCAATACTTACATAAAAGATAAAAGATCTCATTCTGTTACATGTCAGAAAAGAGTAGTTGGTTTCTTTTTTTTTTACTTACATCAGATCGGCCATTTGTGTTTACTGACAGTAATGGAGAATTCAAAGCATAGTCATGATATAATTGTGAGAAATATTCAATCTGAACTCTGAAAAGAATTCTTCAAAAATTAAAGGTAAAAGTATTTTTCTTGTAAAAATAAGGTTAGTCAATTCAGCGTTTTTACGAATCAAAACTTGAAGTTTCTGAGTTATCTTTCATCGGTTTTGAAAAACATGACCGACTTTATGTAAAAAAAAATTAACTACCTGCTTCAAATGGTAACAGATTGCCCCACCTTCTAATAATCAAAGGGAGATAATTAAAGGAAGAAAATAAAAAACCAAAGTGAAAAGTCATCATCATATTCAGTTTAATGTCCATTTTATATGCTGGTATGTGTTGGACAGCTTTTAGAAACTGACTTCTAAACTAACCTATCTCTGACCAGGTCTTTATTTATCCTCCTTTCTCTCATACATCCTATCACTTCCTCCGATGTTTTTCTTGACCTTCTCCTATAGACTGACCCTACTACTTCAATTGTTCTACGAACCCAAGGACTCATTCATTCTTTCAACGTGGCCATACCATCAGTCTCCTGTTTTGTACACATCTCCCTACACTGTCCGAATTTAAAGTTATCAGATCTAAGCTTGTCTTTAAGACTTGCATTACACATCCATCGTATCATTCTGATTATTTCTCTCCATGCAACGCATGTCCTCAACCCTCACTAACTCGGTTTTACTTCCATACATCATCACACTGCATACATATGCCTGATAGGCTCTGCTGTTTAGTAATGGCAAAAGTTCCCTGAACTTACTCCATCCACTCCTAATTCTTGCTATCAGACTAGCACCTGCTCCACCCTGTACTCTAATCGTATCACCAAGGTAACAAAATTTCTGAAGAACTTCAATAACTTCCCCATCCACATGAATATTATCTCCACATTTGAGTTTGCATCCTTCTCCGTTGTCTTACATTTCTTGCACACAAACTGGTTATCATCCCTCAACCTACCAGTAATTCCACTGCATTTCTTGTGTAGCCAATGCCTGCATGTACAACAACAAAAATTGAGTTGCACCGACTTCCGAGCATGGAGACTTTCCTTTTTCAGGAAGATTTCCACAACAACCACTGATCAGCATTTTAGTTTTGGTGACATTTACTCTCAGGCCTTTACTTTCCATAGTATTCCTCCAAGTGTTTAACTTAAGTAAACCTTCTCTTGTTTCACAGGCAAGTACTAAATCATCAGCATGCAGCATCTCTTCCAGACAACCCATACAGAACTTCCTGGACAATGCTTCTAAACCACAAATGAAAAACAACGGACTCAGAACAGAGCTCTGATCTACTCCTACTTTAACGGATTCACTAAAGCTGCTGTTATTTCTTTGAGCATTTCTGTACATTGTTTGAATAACCTTCACTAACCACTCGTTAACCCCTAGTTTACGCAATGCTCACCAGACAATATCTTTTGGCAAAATCCTAGCACTAAATGAAACTAACCTACACTCCTCCATCCCCTCCAATTGCTTTGACATGACTGGATACCTCCCACTCTGTCATAAGGGCTCAGACAAACATATGCACGGACTTGGAGGCTATATTGGTACCACCCTCCCCATGACTAGAAAGCATAATCTAGAATCAGACGATCAGACCTTCATGTGCTTTAGATTACCTTTCAACACAGCGTTAGTTACTTATATTTCTTCTACAATTCTCCTTCGACCTCTGATAGTATAGATGCAGCACTCTCCTTAGATCCGAGCGCCCAAATACATGTATTTGGGTATTTTAATCTCCACTACAATAATTGGCTCGAGTTTTCAAGCTATACAGACACAGCTGATAACAGCATGTAAGTTTCTCTATAGCTCATTTCCTCTCACAGACCCACCTTCCTGACCTGCTTTCCAAATCATGAGGATCAGCAATCCTCACTTCTACATCTATTCTTGACTACACTGCCCGAGGCTTGTATGACGAATGCCCATGGCCCACTCGGGAATGCTGACCATCTTGTGATAATGGTAGATATCACCCTAAACTTTTGACTCCAAGCTGAAGACGCATTGCTCAAAATGATGAGATACTTCAAAAAGGCTGATTGGGAATCCATCAGAGATCACATCAGAAACGCCTCATGGAGTAAAATCTTTTCTTTCCCTGCCAAACAGTGCACAAATGAGGCAACTGAATGGATCAAAGCAGGTATTGAAACACGTACTCACGGAAAATCTATAGCAAGCCCCACTCTCCCCAATGGTTCACTTTTACCTGTGCAGCTGCTATTGCGCATAGGCAGCAAGCATTCTGCCGATTCAGCCGCCATAAGTCAGGTACAAATAGGCAAAAATGTGTGGCATCTAACAATCATTGTAACAGTGAAATAGCCACAGCCAAGAGAAGGTATACAAAAATGACCAGAAAACACATTGAGTCGCAGAAATTAGGAACTCGCGATTTCTGGAAAATTTATAGTGTGATGAACAATTGGCAATCAACAATTCCCCTACTATCCAACCATGATGTTGCTTGCACGCCAACTGAGAAGGTTGAACTACTTGCCCAGCAGTTTGCTTTGAACTCCACCTTAGACCCCACAAACCACTCCTTCCCAAATTTCCCACTGTGGATAGAAGACACACTTGATCTGATCATCACTCTTTCCCATGTTCAGGATATCATAAAAAACCTAGACACTTCCAATGTGTGTGAGCCTGATCTTATTCCTGTTATACTAATAAAAAATGCTCTGTTGAGCTAGGCACTGTTCTCTTCAAACTCTACAACAAATGCCTTGCCGAATTTTATTTCCTGTTTAGCTGGAAAATTACCTCTGTGGTACGAGTGTTCAAGAACTGACCTGCTTAATTATCGCCCCATCAGGCTCCTACCCTTTTTTCGCTAAAATCTTTGAATGGTTAATCAATCTAGCGGTAGTCCACCTCCTCACAAATGCTAAACTTCTTTCTGACTGACAGCATGGATTTAGGCACGCCTTAAGCGGATATCCTAACAATCATCTCCGAACACATATACCATACACTGGACAAGGTAGGTAGACGAATATTTAATATAAGATCCTTCTTAGCTAAAAGAAAAACTGTCTATTGGGGGTTGTCTGGTCCTGTGCAGTTCTAGGAGGTGCACCCTCCCAGGCTTCGCCTCCCCTCTTTGGGGAGGAGTAAGTTTATTGCTTACTGTCTCAGGCGCCCCTACCGGGGAATGCCGACGGGGCTGCCCAGGCAATTTTTAATGGCCAGAGTGCTCACCTCTCGAGTGCTGGCTTTTCAAACCCCACTTTCCCGACCCGATCTTGGGTCACATCTTACTTGTGGGAGTAAGATAAAACTGGCCTTGTGCCTAACTCTTGGGGAGGAGTAAATAAAACTCAGGTTGTCCTCGATGGCTCTACATCTAAACAGCATGACATAAATGCAGGTGTGCCCCAGGGGTCAATCCTTGGACCTTTATTATTCCTGATATTCATAAACGAATTCCCTGATGAAATTATGTCCGAGATGAACACACACATATCCAACGCAATGGCTCAATCCTTAGAAAAGAACCTCCAGTCTGTAGTGGAATATGGGGCGTAAATGGATGGTAACATTTAATGCTGCTAAGCCAAAGCTCCTTTTCTTTAGCAATTATGAGAAATTTTTTCAACCACCGATTGCCATGGCTAATAGCACCCTACCTGAGAGTTCGTCATTTAAACTCCTCGGCTAAGCATTCATAGGCAACATGAATTGGAACAAATACATAGAGGACATTGCCAAGGCTGCTGCAAAGAGGGTAGGCTCTCTCTACAAAGCCACCAATCGCCCATGCATGGCATATTGTTGCCACATTTAGGTTGAAGCATCAACGACTAGTCTTCCCTATTAGACAGGGTCCAAAAAAGTGGGTTTAATCTAATAGGTCCTGCACTGTCAACGAAGCTCCAATCCCTGTCCCATTGCCGCAATATTGCATCCTTGTGCTTGTTTTACAAGTAATTCAATGGAATGTGATCCGATGAACTTGCAGCACTGGTGCTCCCCCCTCGACAAGCAACAAAATCTAACCCCTTCACTGTAGAGGTCCCAGATGCCGGAAAGCTTTCTACTCTAATAGTTTCTTCCAAAAACTGCTAGCCTTTGGAATTCCCTCCCTGTTCCCCATTTTCCTGTGTTAACATGCAGAAATTTAAATGTAATGTGAACAGACATCTCGCTGCTCAACTCCCTACTTAGGAAGTCCCTGTAGGTATGGCCCCTTCCAAATCTACAGTAGCCCCTTACGTCTCAGTGACAATGCACCTTGTTTGGGGTGAAAAAAAGTTTTTTAAAAATCAAAAAATATCTGTCAAAAGCTATCTCCAGATCCACAAAAGTAAAATACAGGTTCTTCTTCTTACTATGGAACTTCTCTGGCATTTGTCTCAGAATAAATATAGTACCAGTGGTATTTTGCCCAGGCATAAAACCAAACTTCATTCATCTATGCTTATCTGACTTTTTATTTGCTGGTATTTTTTTTTCTTTCGATCATCGGAAATGACCAGTGTTTGTTTTTTGCAACTCACGATAGTTCAGTCTATCCTATTAGCATAATTAAAAAAAAAAAAAGCATTAGAAAGACTTACATTTAAAAGCAAATAGCAAGTCAGACAATCCTCACCATCTGAAATGAATTCAGAAAGAAATCCTCCACTCTAAATAAAAAGTCAACAGTCATCGGAAATGATAATAGTTTATATGTGAAAAATTAAATTACTGCTTTTATATGAATAATAGTGTGAACACTGGGGAAGCATGACTTCTTTTTTTTTTCATCATTTTTGGAGGTACACTAGTAATAAGAATAATTGAAAACTGTTCATTTTATTTATGTCTCAATGGGCAACTCGGTAACAAAAACACAATGTGATGGGGAAAAAAATTTGTTTGATTATTGTTTACGAGTGTACACCTTCCGTCAAAAATGATGGGGGAAAAAATTTGTTTGATTATTGTTTACGAGTGTACACCTTCCGTCAAAAATAATGGGGAAAAAAATTTGTTTGATTATTGTTTACGAGTGTACACCTTCCGTCAAAAATGATGGGGAAAAAAATTTGTTTGATTATTGTTTACGAGTGTACACCTTCCGTCAAAAATGATGGGGAAAAAAATTTGTTTGATTATTGTTTACGAGTGTACACCTTCCGTTAACAATGATGGGGAAAAAAATTTGTTTGATTATTGTTTACGAGTGTACACCTTCCGTCAAAAATGATGGGGAAAAAAATTTGTTTGATTATTGTTTACGAGTGTACACCTTCCGTTAAAAATGATGGGGAAAAAAATTTGTTTGATTATTGTTTATGAGTGTACACCTTCCGTCAAAAATGATGGGGAAAAAAATTTGTTTGATTATTGTTTATGAGTGTACACCTTCCGTCAAAAATGATGGGGAAAAAAATTTGTTTGATTATTGTTTACGAGTGTACACCTTCCGTTAAAAATGATGGGGAAAAAAATTTGTTTGATTATTGTTTATGAGTGTACACCTTCCGTCAAAAATGATGGGGAAAAAAATTTGTTTGATTATTGTTTACGAGTGTACACCTTCTGTCAAAAATGATGGGGAAAAAAATTTGTTTGATTATTGTTTACGAGTGTACACCTTCCGTCAAAAATGATGGGGGAAAAAAATTTGTTTGATTATTGTTTACGAGTGTACACCTTCCGTCAAAAATGATGGGGAAAAAAATTTGTTTGATTATTGTTTACGAGTGTACACCTTCCGTCAAAAATGATGGGGAAAAAATTACGCACTAATATTCATATAAAATCATAATCGGTGAAGTTAAAAAAAAAAAGAAAAAAAAAGTGTATCACTCGGTATAGACAGAAGAAAAAAAGAAAACGTCTCATTATGGGAATAGAGTGAAAGATTTCTTTCTGGATTCATTTCAGACAGCGTGGAAAGAGCTATTTGCTATCTCTCTCTTGTCCTAAACACTTGAAATGGTTTCGCCTGCCAGCTTTTTTTACTCGTTATATTCTGCGTGACAGGATGGATATTTATATAGATACAAATAAATACGCACTGGTCTTTATTACAGAGTGGACGATTCTTGCTACATATTTTACTCGCCTCCCTGATTCCTTTAACATATCAGTATCACTTCTAAAAAGTTAGAAAGAATTATTTTAAACCTGAAAGCTCTCAATACTGTCCATGCTATTCATCTTCTATATATTTAATAAAAGTCAATGTTTGTTTGTGTGTTATAAAAATCGATATGTTAACTGTTAGAACATTAAAATAAGTTTCAATGAGGGTGAACATAAAAAAAATCCTGATGTTTGTTGTGAGGGGGGGGTAGAAATCAAGTTGCTTGTCCTCTTTCAAATTCTGTTATAGTTGTCTGCTAAAAATCTGAAAGGATACAATGAGACAACCTACATTCTAAAAGTGTGGTGGCATCCAATGTTTCCAATCTCTCTTTATAGCACAAATTGCCCATACCCTTGATACGTGGTGCAGCATTCACCCTGGGCGGGTCGAACAAAGAAATATTAAATTCACGAGCGATCCCCAGTTGCATATCTCGGTAAGGGGAGATAAAAATGTTAGTTTTTGCATGAAGGTGTCACTGTCCTCGCACATACAGCGTCTAGTATTTCCAAATGGTTACCTATCTGATAATGACCAGGTTCAAGGCCACTTAACTTTGGGGATCTAACGAGAATCAGTGTGTGAATTTGATTATGCCGTATATAACCGGGATAACCCATATACCCCCTTCTCTATTCAGAAAAAATCTTCCAGTTTCCAAGACAAACTGTTGGCATCTATATTTGACACCATTATTCATAGGGGTGTCTTATCTGTACCTTATAAGTCATTATCATGGCATACAATTTATAGATATTTTGTTTATATTGGGGATTATTTTCATTTGGGATTCACCTTTTCAACCTGCAAGCCAACTTTAAGTTAATTCAGACTCCTTTATTTAAAAGACTAGCATGGCTACCCGGAGTTGCCCGGAGTCATGGGCAACAACATAGGAGATTTAAAGCCATGTGAAAGTTTTTTTCCACATATCCTAACTATATTATTATGTGTAGTATATTTTCATTCGTCAAGATACATTTCTCCCAGGCATTACATCCACTTTTGAATAGGAGGCAGTATAGTATGCGTTCGTTCCTCATGATACCATCCTCCCAGGATTACCTTCTCCTTATTTGTGTGTGTGGGAGGGGAGTAGTGTACAATCTATTCTGTTGTCATGATATCATGATCCCAGGCATTGACTCCTACTTTTTTGTCTGTGTGTGTAGGGGGGGGGTGTAGTGTTCGTTCATCATGATATCATACTCTTAGTTATTACCTCCTCCTTTAAGGTCAGTGTATGGTGCCAGTTCATCATCATATCATCCTCTTAACCTAGCAAAACTATGCTCCCACTGGAGAGAGCATATTTTTTCTAGTACATATATAAATGTATGTAAAAAGTGAGAATTTTCGTGGCAGCTCAATATAAAGTAGCAAAAAAACTAATTTTGATGAATATGATGTCAATAGTTCATTGTTTGTATTTGGTCCCCCGATTTATAAAATCGGGGGACCTATGTTTTGAGGCATTTCCGTCCGTCCGTCCGGATTTTTCTCCGCAACCATCCATTGAATTTCTCTGAAATTTTGCATGAAGTTGTAACTTTGGTCAGGTTAGAAAGTGACATTCTCCGATTTTTGAAAAAAAATCTAGTTAGCCCCCCCCCCCCCAGGGGGGTCAAAAAGCCCCGAAATGACAAAAATTACATTTTTTGCCCCATAACTTTTCATCCATCCATTCAATTTCTCTGAAACTTGGCCAAAATGTGGAGGCAATTGTTCCTAATAGAAAATAAGTATCGCTGATCTTGAAAAACATCTGGTTCGTTCCCTCAGGGGGGTAAAAAAAAAACAAAATGGCAAAAAAATGACCCTTTTCTCCCATAACGTTTGATCCATCAATTCAATTTTTTTTAAACTTGGCCAAAATGTAGAGGCAATTGTTCTGGATATAAAATGAGCATCCTTGACCTCAGAAAAATTCTGGTTCGCACCCCCAGGGGGTCAAAGGGGGGTCAAAAATGCCCCAAATTGCCCAAATTCATTGCATTTTACACTCGCCACATTGAGTCACATACAGAGGGGGACCACGCACGCGCAGCTTGTTTATTGTGATACTAGACCACCGGTGAGCAGTATTTGTTATATATATCATTAAATATCTCTCTTCCCTCTCTCCCTGCTTTCTCTTCTGAATTATTATCAAGAAAAAAATACATATATATACTTAAAAATGGATGACATCATCCATCTCTCTTCGTGATATGTGTGATCTAGTGTGCACGGTGACAAGATATAGATAACAATATTGCTTTTTTTTTTAATGTGTAGCGGTTACATAATTACACTATTTTCCTTTGCGTAGCATGTTCTCACCTGCGGAGTGATTTATACGTTGTTCGATAAGAACACCTATTGCGTGCAAGGCAACTTCCGCCAAAACCTTTTCCAACAGTTTTTTCAAGTCAAGTGACAAGATGTCATATTTCTTTGTTCGCCATGACTTGGGTGAAAGGCGAGATGAAAGACCAAGGTTCAACATTTTCTTGTATAGTATAATACATGCTGCCTGTCCACTGACTCAACATAATTTTGTATTCCTGTTTTCATAACTCTTTCCGCATGACCATGTTTGTTGTGTTGATGAAACTGTATTGATAAAATTGATTTCAATTGTAGAGAGGAAGTTTGTCCTCATAACCAAACGATAGTAACCAGTTTTCTTCATATCCAGCAAGGCCTAAAGGATGGATATCTACTCAACAACCCTTTCCTTCATACAAGCTTCTCTCACTCTACAGATTCTACTTTTTTAAGTGATTACAGTTGCTCTATGATCGCTTAAACTACTACCATGTGCATAAAATAACACACCTGAAATATCTACCTTTTCTACTGGTAGTGCTGGGTGTAAATATTTTATTACTAACTCCGTGAGGATCTTTATCCCTGAAAGAAAGTTCAATTCTTGCATGTGAAAGAGTAGGAATTATCCTGCAAATAAGTGCTGAAATTAAAATGGGGCAATAACTTTTGGAGAGGGCTGCTGTCGCAATGACTTGAGCGAGAGGTGAGGTGAAAGACCAGGACTCAACATTTTCTTGTATAGTACATGCTGCATGTCTACTGACTCAACATAATTTTGTATTCCTATTTTTATAACTCTTTCTGCACAACCATATTTTTTTGTGTTGATGAAGCTGTATTGATAAAATTGATTTAAATGGTAGAGAGGAAGTTTGTCCTTATAACCAAACGCTGGTGACCCGTATTTTTTTCATATCCAACAACACCAGAAGCATTGATATCTACTCAACAACCCTTTCCTTCATACAACTAGCTACAAATGCTTCATTGATTTGTTTTATTACAAAAGTGAACATTTCATATTGATTCCCTTTCAAAATAACAAAGAAAAGACAAACAATTATTATCACTTTATGGTATTATTTTTGAAAATAAAAATCATGTAACAAAATAAAAGAAACAAAAAAAAAAAACAGAAGTAATTGAAAAATATTATTTTACAAAATTTCTTCTTTTCAAAATTAGTTTTCAGATCTTTTCAAATTTTGCCGGAGGGTTAGGGTTAGAGTTAGGGTAAGAACGGTTGCAAGTACCAAATGCTGAGGTAAATTGTAGAGCAAGAGAGTTTTAGAAGAACAAAACAAACTGTTCAAGGATGAATAGAACATTATTATTTTTTTTATTTACCTGTACTAACATAAGAAATATGCTTATTGGCATTTACATCAGAATAAGTGTAAGTGTTTCAATATATATATATATAGATAGATAGATATAGATATAGATAAATAGATATAGATAGTAGATATCACTAAGGGAGGTATTATGTTTCAGAATTTTTTAGATGAGGATTGATAATTTGGATTATTCTCATGCGCAACAGATAAAGTGCGAAGTATAATCAGTTCTAAATGACAGTCTTCTGGAGACTGAAGGTTCAGTCCTCAGTATCGGTGATACTAACAATACAATTTTGAATCACTTAGACTTCTACTTGGAACCAGAGCAGTCTACCCCCATGGATTAAATTAAATTAAATAAAATAAGTGATTCTGTTTGAAATTCTGTACAGATTTCAGAGTTTGAAGAAGGTCGAAGGTTACATCAGTCGAAACGTTTTGAGAATAATATCCAAGATGAAAGCAATAGTCTGAATAATTCCAAACTAAGGGAGGTAATTCAGTATATAACATCAGGAGCAGCTGACTGGAAGTATCATAAAAAGTGAGGATTTTTTTGTTAAGTAGCAATAAACAACCATTGGAATAATTCTGATGAATAGTTCATTACTTGAATGCAAATACATTCCATTGTGATATAAACCGTTTGCCTATTTTTTTAATGCTTTGTTTATTTGTTTGAAAAAATGTAACATTTCTTTCCATCATTTTTGAATGAAAATTCTAGTTGAATATACAATACATTCCAGTATTTGTATTTTGTTCTATTCAATATTTACAGGTTACATCCAGAATGACTCAACAACCTCACATGCATGCATACGTCCACATAATATACAAAATATGCAATTTGTACAATTGCATACATACACATTATACTTACAAAATTACATACGTGAATACATGCATACACAAGTATGAATAGCATAATTTTTTTAAATTAAGTATTTGCTCTAATTCTTTATTAGTAAAGAGTGGAATATTACTAAAAACAACTAAGTATTAGAAGCAGCAGCGGCAGTGAATATTGTTTTATGCATCGACTCTCTATTAGACAAAATCTCCAATAAAAAAAAAACAAGAATATCCACTCCGAATTCCAGCGTGTACAATAAAAACCCAAACTCAGCTTTCTTTCTCTTTTTCCTGTTTTTTCTTTCAGAGATAACATATGTGCATATGACACATTCTGCCAGGTCCTCGGCTCCAAAATGGCTCTCAGCAAATCGCACACACATTATGAGAGACTTTCACGAACTACTAAACACAGCGCCAGCAATATACATACTGCTAACAGAACTCTCACACGCACAAGTTAGTAAATACACTCTTTTACTAACAAAACAGGCACGCGAACATGCACACACAAATCTACATGCCTATCCCATTTATGCACCTGTAAATGCATGAGGCGACAGACTAAATGAACACGTGGACTCAAGTTTTCCTCAGAGACGGAACAACCCTTCTTTTATTAGAACGTTCTTGGTACTCTCTGAACTTTCGTATTCTAAAAACTCTAACTCTCGTTGTAAATAAAAATAAATTATTTTGTATGGATCGACTTTGTCATTCTTTCATTTGATATTGCCTTTTCCTCTACAAAAGTTATTTTGGCACATCATCAAAGAATAGTAGGCTCATCACAAAAACTGGATATATTGGTGAATCTTCGGAGTAAGGTGGGGTGCATGAATCCTTCCTTGGATTTTGTTTCCCCTGCCTTTAAATGCTATAATACCGAAATATAGTTTAAACTAATAATCTTAGATTCATCTGTTGTATCCTTCATCTGTTGTATATTGCTGCCGTGCATTCTATGGGTGTCCGACAGGAACGCAGGCCCCACAATATTATTGTACATCCTTTGTCATTAACTGAAACATACTTATCGAAGTCCTCTGGTTTCAGAATATATCTGGTTATGGGAATCTATCTTCACTTTTTTCACACTTAAAATTGCTGAAGCATGGAACAAACTGGTTATATCGGTTGTTGGCCGCTGAGACATGGCATCCTTTAAAACCCTCATGTTTCACAAAATGTGCACAAACTATACCTGATGTCCCCTCTCCTCTATACACATATGTATATACACTTTTGATGAGTTGCAGTGCATTTGAGTACTGTACACAGTGATGTCATTATATATATCATTTTGTGACATCATCCACTGTGCAAGATTATCCGCCATCTGTTTTAATAAATGATGTCATTTTTTAGTGATGTTATCCTTTATGACATCAAGTTGTGTACAGGGACCTCTACGCCCACGAAGAGAACAGGCTCAACACTCTCCACCTGTGCAACCTCAGGAGAATGCTGGCAAACACCTGGCAGGATGACATCTCTAATAAGGATCACAGCTCAAATAAAAACGTCCTTAGTCAGACAAACATCCCGAACATATTTGCTTTGTTCACCCAACGTAGACTCCGGTTGCTTGGCCATGCCAGGCGAATTGATGATTGGAGGATTTTCAATGATATTCTATTCAGCGAGCTCGCCACCAGATCCAGACCAGCAGGAAGACCTGTCCTATACTACAAGGATGTCTGCAAGCGAAACATAGGAGCAGGTGGCATTGATCCAGCAAGGTGAGAGTCTGCGACTGAAGATAGCAGCTGTTGGAGAAGTGCTGTGAAGACATGCTCCAAGAGGAATGAGGAGAGGAGAGAGTACAAACAGTGGAGAGAAAGGAGAGAGCATAAACGGCAGAGAGTTGCATTAGAGCTCTTAGAACCAGACGCCACCTAGATCTGTGACAACTGCAATAGAGCCTGCCGATCCAGGATAGGCCTGCACAGTCACAGTAGATGCTGGAATTCAGCAACTGATCTGAACTCCATTGTCTCCTGAGACAGTTGGATGCCAATAACAACAGAGACAAACAAACAAGGAAGATCCACAGATTTTCCTTAGTATTCAAATTACTAACTAAAATACTTACAGTACAAGAGTAACTGCTTTTCATTACCACAAGGTGCCTCGTTGAGCTGACATTTGAGACGAGGCCAAAAGAACGGGGTCGCCTGGGGAATATAGAAGATTGAATTCACTAGGAATCATCTATTAGCCGAATTTGCTATCCATTTCATCATGTCAGCTGTGTCAGGAGTGTCATGTTGTATGACAGTGAATGTTGAATTCTCATCTAGTCCTCTCTCACCCAACTGCAGTACAATGACAGATCCATGATTAGATGGACCTACGATGTGACATCTGACAAAAGCCGACACATGAGGTCAGAGGATTTGCTGAAAGCACTACATTTGCCAAGCATAAAGTTTATCCTAAGGACGTATTGGTTACGCTGGTATGGTTATGTAGAGCCTTCATCCTCCTGGATAAACTGTTGCAGAAGCATAGATGTCTTGAATCACAGGAAGGTTGGCCGGCCAAAGAAAACTTGGAAGCAAGTGGTTAGACAAGACTGTACAGAGTGGAATTTGGAGACAGTTGACCGGCTGAACTAATCACCAGAGTTAAACAACACTGAGCCTGGTTAGTACAGGGATGAATGACCATTTAGGAATATTAAGTCTTTTGAAATACTGTATATATAGTAGAGAGCAAAGATACAAACACAGCTATTTGTATGCCTAATTTGCATAACTATTTCTTAAACAGTTCATAATAAACTAATGCTTAGTGTTATTCATTTGTAATTTTATTGTCCTATTTTCCTATACATATCCAATAGTTTCGTCAATATTAACAGTAATTTATCAAAGTGATTTAATAAAAAAGGATAAATTACCAAAACCTTTGTTAAAAATTATGTTCATTAATTTTCAAGGGAGGTAATTTAAATGAAAACTATAAGTTTTCAAGATTTATATTAAAGATGTTATACATTTTAAAAAAATACTTACAGCTAGATTAATAGCCGCCAGATGGCAGGTAGTTTTTTTTTGCTTGTATATATAGAAAGATTTATAAATAAAATTAAATTTTCAACACATTAGGGATATTTTAAGTAAGATGTCTCCTAGAGTAAATGTGGTATTGTGGTGATTAATGATTCTAGCTAAAAGTAAGATAGAGGTTGACCAATGACACCCTCATTCCCCACACTTTTGATGGCCTAGTACCTAATTTGTCAAAATGTATATTTTTGGCAAATAAATAATTCAAAGTATAGTATCTGTTCTGTCCTCCGTCAGTGAAGGAGAAATCTGTCTAGACTGAGGCAATTTTTATTTTTGTCTCAATCCAGAGTGTCCCCTTTTGGGAAGCTGGATTTTTCCCACATTAAACCGGCCTTGTGTCAAATTCTGCATTTGTGGGGAGGCAAGTAAATAGGGGCACTAGTTTTTGCTGTAATTAACATAAAAAGACATCTATCTTTTAATACAAGCAACAGAAAATAACCACAGTAGTTTTATGTGAATTAGAAATATTTCCAAATAATAAACATTTTAAAAAATTAAAATAAAAAAAACTTTAAAAAACAAGAAGCTACTTTAACAAAAGAATCTTTCAGATGTTACATGTAAAAATAAATAATAAAACTAATACTTAACAAATTATATAAATGATTCTACTCTTTTGTTAACTGACCAGTGACTTGCAAATGTGAGTTGAAGATGAGACTGGAATGATATTAACTCTGTTAAATGGATTTGTTAAAAAAAAAAAGTAATGAAAAATGCTTTATCATAAGATTGCTTCAGTCTCTTTGAGTAAACTCTCAGCTCCAAAATCTTCCAGATTCGCGGAATGAGTATAAGTCTGTTGGGTATCTGTTGGTAGAGCTGCAGCCTGTATGGTTGGGGTATCTGCTACCGCAGGCAGTGCGACTGTCACCGGCTGGGCTTCAATGATCGTAATGGGCTGTAAAGCTGCTGTGCTAGCCGGCATTACCGAGGTGCCCGATGGATATGCAGGAATCAGTTGGGCATGGATTGTTGTCCCATGTGAGTCAGTTGACTCTGTAAAGTGTACAACGTAATGATCGATCATAGCATCTGCGGGTTTAGCAGTCAGCTCTCCAGCCGCTACTGTTGTATCCAGTGTTGCAGTCTGCGGGACTGCAATTGTTCCGTCTGTTACTTGCTGACCCACTGTTGTAGCTTGAGCCAATATTTGATGACCAGCAAGCGTAGAAGTTGTAATTGCATTATGCTGACCATCCAAAATGCCAGGCTCATCTGGATGTACCCCCAGAGTGGCTGCGGCAGCATCAAGAACCATGTGGTCACCCGCTTGGAGAGTTTGCGCATCATGAAAAGTATTAGGTGGACATATCTGCGGCAGTATCTGTGTTTTGGCCGCTGTTCTCCCTCGGGGTCGACCACGTTTGCGAGGAGTCTGCTCCTTCCCCCCAGTTGACTTGTTTGTGTCTGAAATCACGGTTATCATATGCTTACGAGGACGGCTTAACTTGCGCCGATTACGTGGACGGAAGATTTGTGGGTCAGAGCCGACCTTGACTGGGTGACACTTGTGGTCATGGTAGAGCTTAGGTCTGAAGAAACCACGGCCACACTTTTGGCATTTGAACTTGTAGTCAGCCTTATGGCCGCGTTCATGTTCAACTAGATGGGGTCGTCGGCTGAAACCCTTTCCACACTCTTTACACTTGAAGGGTTTCACTCCACTGTGGGTGATGATGTGTGCCTTTAATTTATCTGGTCGGTTGAATTCCTTCATACAACCTGGAGGAAGAATTAAATGTAAAATGTTAACATTAAGATATGCAAAAACAATGTCTTACAATCAATTAATTTCTCAAATTTAATGTAAGAACTGAATTTTTATACAATATTTAAACTGTGAAAAAAAAATAATGAGACTTTTTTCAGGTTGCCTGTCATATTTAAGTTTGAAATAGCATTTTCGTCAGTCTGTTAATTAATGCCGAAACATGATGCATATTGTAAATGATTCCTTGTATATATATAAGTAATTAAACACAAGTTATTATTTTATCAATAACTGGGAGGGAAATTACGAGTTGATATCTTTCCCAACATCATGCCTGGATAAATGATCCTAATAGATTACGATAGGATTTAAAATGGTCATGTGGAGTGCTTATCCTCTTGGATGAACCATTGTAAAAGTATAGATGTCTTGAATCATAGGAAGGTTGGCCGGCCAAAGAAAACTTGGAAGCAAGTGATTTGACAAGACTGTACAGAGTGAAATTTGGAGATATTTGACCTGCTAAATCGTGAGGACTAGAGAGTGAGCTTGCAAAATATCAAAAAATGTCTGACCCATGGACACGGGAAAGGTAATGTTAAATGGAGAGAGAGAGAGAGAGAGAAAGAGAGAGAGAGAGAGAGAGAGAGAGAGAGAGAGAGAGAGAGAGAGAGAGAGAGTTTAGAGCTAAATCACATTGACAGAAATTCTCATTAGATCATTGAAGTTAAGCAATATTGAGCCTGGTTAGTACCAAGATGGGTGACCATTTCTCAATACTCAATTCTGTAAATAAACCCAGGTTTATAAATGAATACCAGTTTTGCTGTGAGTATAACCAATCACATACTAGCGTCCTGTCACATGGGGTAGTTTAGGCCATCAGTTCCACTCAATGCTATAAAACTAGGGTTAAACATCAATCCTATCAGTTTGTCGGTTTAGAAAGGAACTTTTAAAAGAATGGTCGATTCCATAGGCCACTACAGTATGCGTTAGGTCAATCACTCACTCCCTATAAAGAAGAGATTAAAAACAACAATTTTTAAAAATTTGAGAATATGAAAATGTTTGAGTGTGTGCCTACTTTTCATATGTGAGTAATGGCCCTTCCCTAAAATGACTGACATCTTGGATGATTCGGGCATGCAACTCGTCCCCCAGAGGGAGAATTAATTTACGATGTATTCCTCCTTAGCTCTCTTTCTTGGTGGTGCAAGTATATTGGTGGACAGCTGAGGACCTGGAAAACAACAATCAAGAAGGACTTGACTGACCTCTCAGGTCCATAAGTGGTTGATCTTCGACGGTAGAAACGGGATCTTGCTCAGGATCACTATGGGTTCAATGTGGTGCGGGCCAAGGAAGAAACCAACCAGAGTATAAGCTTCTTTCCTCGTGCTGCTGGCCTCTGGAACTCCCTCCCTGCCCACTGTTTCCCCGACAGTACTGACATGCAGAAATTTAAAACTAATGTAAACAGACATCTCGCTGCTCAGATCCCAATTTAAGCTGAACCACTAATCCTTCTCCCCTTTTCCTTTTTCTCAGTAGCCCCTTACGTTTACAGTGGCGTCCTGCCTTGTTTGGGGTGAATCATGTAAAAAAAATTTAAAAAAAAAAAAAGAGTGAATGCCGTTGAAACAACAAAATGATTACCAGTTTTATCCCCTAGTAGGATTCAGAGAACTGCACAAACAACAGTGAGACCATATATCTAAGAAGAGTCAACAAGTACCTTGAAAAATATCTCATCATCTCACACTTCATATGCCACATTAATCAAAAAAAATTACCAAAACAAATTATAAAATATTTTGCTTTCACTTTTCTTTTTAAATACCTGTAAAATTGCGAAAGGGACATTTGTGTTTCTTCACGGATTCATGTATCAGCATGTGTCTCTTCAGCTTGTCCTTTCTATTAAATGCGGCAGGACACACTTCACACAGGAACGGTTTCTCTCCACTGTGGATGAGGGAATGCATTTTCAGATAATGCTCAGTCTTGAACCGTTTTTGACAAGTTATACATGGAAACTGGCCTGAAAAGAAGAGATATTTTTTATTAAAAAATACATTTAATAAACAACCAATTTGACATTTATATGATACTAGACTACCTGTGACTCACTGGGTCAGTATTTGTTAATATATATTATCTAGAAAAAGAAAAGTTTGTCTGATTCTCAACTTTAGATCTAAATAGCATTAATTAGTGATTTCTTCCTTTTTATCCTTGTAGCATGTTCTTTACACTAAAAAAGTGTAATTCGCTCCAATTTCTTTCCAAAAATACTTATTCCGGCTAGGAAGTTAGTTCAACTGGAGACATTTTCTGTTTCTGATCTAAACGGTACCAGTCACAACTGCCACTACATGCTTACTATACCTGCAACTATATTTTCTCATGAGAAAATAAGAAAAATGGCAAGGGGAAGAGCAAAAAGTGAAACAAAAATTAAAATAAAAAAAGACTCCTGGCCAATGCCGGGTAGGTACAGCCAGTTGAATATATAATTTCTTAACTTTGACATTCGTTGATAAAGCAGCAACAGTCGTAACTGCAGGCTACGGCTACTTTTAAACAAATATTTTTTAGCAACTACCATTCATCCTTTATTATGTCATCCATTTTCAATTAAACATATATATTTCTTTCTTAATAATCATGAAGTATGCCCGGTGATAAGCAAGCAAGATAAAATCCAGAGTTTTAGTAGTATACTAGAACCACTGTTCGTTTAGTACATATATATATATATATATATATATATATATACAGACACTGTACACATAGATGACCCATGACCCTTTGGGTCACAGGTCGTTTATGTTCTGGTTTAATGGATGGTGCCATCATTTTGTTATTTCATCATTTCTGGCGTTATAAAGGATCTCTTCCCAATGTCTTCCACCTCTTCTTTAATGGATGACGTCAGTCAAGGATCTTCCTGTTTTAGTGGATAATGTGATGTCATCAAGTGTGCATGGGGACAAAAACGAGTTTTAGTATATAGATAGAGATAGACTAGCAAGCAAACCCTGCATTTCCCAAGAATGAATGAGGATCTGTGTACTCCTGCTCCCCACTTCTAATTTTTTAATTTCTATAATTTTTCATTAATGATTAAATAAAATAACGTAAAATGTTGCCACTGCTGTTTATGGCTCCCCAACACGAACACAGAACCAACAGTATTATTGTGAAAAGAAAAAAGCTACCATAAAATGAATTCCACTATTGGATTCCTTACAGATACACTACAAATACTGCATAGATTAATGATACTGACTCCACAGCACAACAAAGACTGTTTGCAGCTTCCCAATCAGGAGAATGATGTCTCCATAGGTATCTTCTTCATCTTTCTAATCGTCAAAATTGACTGGTTGCAAACAGCTGCTTGTTTCATACTGAAGAACATCTGTTTCTCTAGATGTGCACCTTCATCACCAGATCAACCCAGTTCTTTAGTTCTCAGACATGGAGGTTTGGTTTGGTTTACGACATATCAACCATCAATGTGTTATTTAATAAAGTTGTCAGATAGACTCCTATAGGTGGGAGGGTAATGAAGATTTTGATGAAGAATCAAATTGAATAATACACTTGGGGATGAATTTATAAATGGCGTGACCAGTTATTAATTGGATCAGGCCACTTCAACCTAACGTCTAGCTGAAGGGCCAAAGTGGAATGTTGCAACTCCCATGATCATTTAGGCAACCAGACAACGGACTGATCAGCCACCAGGATCATAAAGTTTTGCAACAAAATTTGCAAATATTCATCAATACTTGCAAGTACATTTCTTACATCGGATGGTGAGAAACAATTCTGAATGAGGAGTTTTATTTATATGGTTTAATTACAATGTGCTGACGTTTAATTATGATTATTGAATTAAGGAGATGTTTTCCTTTAGTTTAGGAGCACAACTTAAACGTAATACTTGACTATTTTTTTGCCTTTAACTCTAGCCATGATTTACTTTACTTAACTTGTACTTGTAATGACTATCACCATGACTGTCGGGTTGCGTCGGCTTTCTCCTGAGCAAGTACAGCGTCTCTGACCATTACAGACCACTTTTACCGGTCCTAAGCTAGGGCACACGATATGACTAGCAAATCCTGATTCTATTGTCAAAGACCAATTACTTGTTGGCCCGACAGTGCTGCTAAGTCACCTCTGATTGCTGCCGTCGAGGTCTTCAGCTGACCACCAGCATGTTTGTACCAACTAGATAGAGAAGAGGGAAGAAGAATCTTGTGGATAAGCTCTCCCTCCGAGTGCCGAGCTACATCCCAAAAATCAAGTTTAATTTAAGATAAATACATAAATATGTTAGATACCCCTCTTCTCACCTGAAATTTGTATTGCCCATTTTTTCTTTTCTGAATACTATAGATTAAGCACCAAATTTTCAGATTATAATAGATTTTTTTAAGCATACCTGGTTAATGTATAGATAGGGGGTGGGGGGGTGGGGTCTTTGAAAAGTGTAATTATATAGATAAAAAAAGTAATTTGCGTCATGATTATTATATGTCAAAAAGCATCATATTTATAAGGATCATCTATATGCATTCTTTGGACTACTATTCTCATCTTGGACTACTATGTCAAACACAGGAACCTAGGCATAATTTCAAAATTCTGTATGGGTTCCAGACTTCGACACAAAGATTCCTTAGTTCAAAAAGATGCACCTGAAGAAGGCTGGAGGTTACATCGACCAAAACATTATAAAAATAACAACCAAGATGGGAATAGTAGTGGAATAATCCAAATCATCCAAAAAGTCATCAACCCTCAGTTAAAAAATTCCGAGACAGAACATCTATATATTAATATTGTTGCCATAACTTATCTATTCAACCACATCTCCAATAGTATAGATGCAGCACTCTCCTCAGATCAGAGTCCTTAAATCAATGTATTTGGAGATTTTAATCTCCACCACAGAGATTGGCTTTGTTTCTCAAGCTACACAGACCCAGCTGGTAACAGCACACAGTATTTCTCAATTGCACATTCTCTCTCACAGATCATCACTTTCCCAACCCGCCTCCCATTTTGCGAGGACTAGCAAGCCTCACTTTTCGATCTATTCTTGATACTGCACGAGGTTTGTGTGACAGATGCCCATAGACCATTCAGGAATGCTGATCACCTTGTGATAATGGTTGATATCACCATAAACCTCCAACCCCAAACAACGGTATATTACCAACATGTTGATTGGGAATCCCTCAGAGATCTCATTAGAGATGCACCTGGGAGCAAACTTTTTTCTCTCCCTGCTGAACAATGCACAAAGGAGGTAACCAAATGGGTCAAAGTAGGCATAGAAGCATTGGTTCCGACGCAGACATTCCATAGTAAACCCTACTCTCCCCAATGGTTCATTTCTGCCTGTGCAGCTGCTATTGTGCATAGGCAACAAGCATTCCGACGTTTCAACCGCCATAAGTCAGCTACAAAGTTGTGGCTAAGAGTAGGTATACTGAGATGACGCATTGTGTCGCAGAAATTAGGAACTCGCTATTTCTGGGAGATACATAATTCCCAAGAGTCAAACGTTCAAACTCCTCGAACATTCACAGGTAACATGAATTGGAATATATACATTGAAGATACTGCCAAGTCTACTGCAAAAAAGATGGGGTTACTTTACCGAACTAGAAAACTTCTGACACCTGTCAGTATCCTATACCTCTACAAAGCCGCCTTTCGCCCATGCATGGAGTATTGTTGCAACATCTCGACTGGTTCACTAATCACGAGTCTTTTAGAGTGCAGAGTCTCTAACCTAATAGGTCCTACGCTGTCTGCCAAGCTCCAGCCCCCGTCACATCACCGCAGTGTTGCATCCTTGTGCTTGTTTTACAAGTACTTCCACAAAATGTGCTCCAATCAACTTACTGCACTTGTACGCCCTTCCCCACAACATAAATATCCCTGACAATTCGACTAGTAGCAAAATCTTACCCCTTCACCATAGAGGTCCCAAGATGCTGAGAAACTAAATAGCTTCTTTTCTTGGACTGTTTGCCTTTGGAATTCCCTCCCTGCCTGTACCAATATGCTGCACTTAGGATGCCCACTATAAATCTGGCCCCTAACCACAGTAACCTCTTACGTTTCAGTGGCAATGTGCCTGGTTTGGGGTGGAATAAATTTTTTTTTTAAATATACCTAATTTACAATTCTGATGTCTTAACTTCATAGAATTTTTACTGGTACAGCTAATAAGAATAACACCACAGAGAAATCGTCAAGTGTAGCAAGTCTATATTACTTACCTATACTGCCATGGGTTGGCAGGTGGCGCCGCAGATATCGTTCACAGGGAAATATCTTCTTACAGTGTGGACAGGGGAAATCATGGGATGAGGTTGACAAATGATGTTCCAGAGCTTCTGGAGTGGAATATTTATTTAAGCATTTTGTACACTGAAAATGCCTGCAGAAAATTTATTAAAAAACAGAAAAGATTAAGTGTCAATTGTTAGAAGAAAAAAAAAAAA
Source organism: Sepiola atlantica (assembly GCA_963556195.1). NCBI lineage: Eukaryota > Metazoa > Mollusca > Cephalopoda > Sepiida > Sepiolidae > Sepiola > Sepiola atlantica. The sequence continues at coordinate 57,815,519 of OY744543.1, read as the reverse complement.
TTCTCAAAAGAAATAATTTTAAAGAGATTTCTTTTGGCTTATGGTTTTGGGCAGTTTATTTTTTATTGTCATATATATTTTATATTCGTTTTTACTGCGATATCAGCCCTTTTGTGTTATTTAAGCCAAAACACAACACCTATTATATCATCATCATCATATACAGTTTAATATCTGTTTTACATGCTGGCATGTGTTAGACAGCTTTTAAAACTTGACTTCCAAACTAACGTATCTCTGGCCCGATTTTTATTTATCTCTTTCTCTTAAGACCATCCTCATAACTTCCTACCATGTTTTCCTTTGCTTATCCCGGACAACTGACCCTGCTACCTTAACTGTTCTCCATTGAGTTTCTTCGACACTATACAGGTCAATACATCTGGTCTCAAGAAACTTAACAATCTCACCAGACCAGAGCATTTAAACTACATAGCTTGAAATGCAACTTCTTTGGAAGTCATTTCCTTAATTGAGGCAATATTTTTATAGTTCGGATGCCCTTCTTGACACCAACTGAGTGAGAAGATAGGGTGGTAGATGTTTTTATTGAGACACCACCTATCAAGGCACTTCACCTGCCCTTTTGGGTTTCTTGAAAATTTGTTTTCCATAAAAAATAGTAGAAACATTCACTGGTTCTGTGCTCCATGACGCAACTTCTGTTGGGAATATACTATGGGGAGGGGGGGTCCCAATCACCTTGGTTGAGGCGAGGATACACTACTAATCAAAAACAAATAATAAATTAACTTCACTCACTATAAAAAAACATCTTTTTTTGTACCAAAATATTGTGATCAAATTCTCAACAGATTGAGCTCCAAGCAGCTCATCAAATTTGTACAGAAATAGCAGCCAGCAGCCGAAAATATTTAAATCTATTTATTTGATTTTACAGCCAATCAGATTCCTTCTTGTAGGAAACACTGTTGTGGCTGCCGCCAGATTCGTCTTTCATTGAATAACATGAGCTTTTGCTTTTGGCCCTCTACGAATCACAATGTCGAAATATCAAGACCTAGCAGCTCCCTGCCAAATTCTTGATCACAAAATAGATCTTAAGTCAGTTGTGCTTCTAAACTAAGAGTCAAAAAGTTCGAGAAAAGATCGTTCTAGCTAGAATAACAACTTAATGAAAATATGAATAAAGATAAATTGGGTAAATAATTAGTTATTCATGTAATGTTATTGGCTGGGTTAAGTAAGTAGTAAGACGGAGAGAAGTATAGGATAAGTAACAAGGTTTATTGGCGGTCAAATTACATTCTAACTGAGTCATCGCTAGGGGCCGTAACTCGTCCCTGACCGGTGAATCGTCGGTGCAGTAGCACTACATCCCCCTTTCGGTTGTAAAGTTCTTTACAAGGACAGTCTTTTAGGTGGTCGAACTTGTCGATCGCTTCTTGTATATTTCCCTTGGTCAGGACCTCTGGAACTCTCTAGTGGGATGTTTCTTTGGTTACTGGGAAGATCTGTTGAGTCATCATCACAGCTATACATATATCCATATCGAGGGGAACATGGTAAGGTGTTTGCTTCCTGTGGGGTAGCCACCTGAGAGAAGCTGGTTTCTCCGTTCCTTAGGCGCAGATTACTTTTGTTGCGTCGGTGTAGTCCTGAATCTGTCTTAACTAGGACTGACCTTGGTGACAGAGTTTTACTTACTACAGCTGTACTGGTGTTAGGTATCTTGACCCAGACTGGTTGTCCTTTTTCAAAGGCAGGACGATCTTTAGCCCGATGACGTTTGTCATAGTTTTGCTTTTGTCTGGCTTTGAGCCGGGTGTCTGTCCTTCTATGTTCCTCGATGTTTTGCTGATCAAATGAATTTCTTTGAGGAATGGTAGGGATCCGTGTTCTTAGTTTTCTATTCATTAACAGCTCTGCAGGACTCTTGCCGTGTTGCAGAGGAGTGCTGCGATAATTTAGCAGCGCTATGTATGGGTCACTTGCTTTCTTCAATAAGTTTTTTAGTGTTTGGACTGCACGTTCAGCTTCTCCGTTTCCTTGCGGATGATGGGGGCTACTTGTGAGGTGCAGGAAGTCAAAAACATTTGAAAAGTTCCTGAATTCACTAGAACTGAATTGGGGACCGTTGTCAGATATGATTGTCTCTGGGATCCCATGCCTAGCGAATATTGTTTGCAATGCGCTATTACGCTGGCTGAGGTGGTTGTCCGTAAATGGGCTATTTCAATCCACCTGGAAAAATAATCGACAATCAGAAGATATCGATGTCCCATGAATTCGAACAGATCCATTCCTATTTTCTGCCATGGATATGCAGGTAATTTGGTGGGTTGTAGTGGTTCTGGTGGATATTTTCGTTCTTTTTAACAGATACCGCATTTCCCAACTTTGTCTGCAATTTGTTTAGAGAGGCCAGGCCACCACACACTTTCGCGAGCTAGTGCTCGGCATTTGACAATACCTTGGTGTCCCTCATGTAGACGCTCTAGTATGTCTTTTTGAAGTACATTAGGAATGACAAGTCGGCTCTGGTACATTAGAAGTTCCTTGGTAAACTGTTAGGTCCTGGTTGACAAACCAGTACTGTTTTAGTTTGGGGTCCCGCCTTGCTCTTTCGGGCCAGTGGTCCATCTCATAATATTTGATTACCTGACTGCAGACCTGGTCAATATTTTGTTTTAGTCGGATATCCTCCAATCGTTTATTGCTCGCCGAGATATTTCCTATGACTGAGCGGATAAATGAGTCGGTCTCTGTCTCCTGCTGGATATCCTGTATAACGGGACTACTCCCAGGTGCTCAGGACAAAGCGTCTGCTGTTGTGAGGTCTTTTCCCGCTGTGTATATGATCTCATAGGAGAATCTCATTAACCTCATGCGGAAATGTTGAATTCTTGGAGTCAATTCGTCGAGTCGCTTCAACTTCAACAGTGCCAACAGTGGTTTGTGGTCTGTTTCGACTGTGAATTTTGGCATTCCGATCAAGTAGTCTGCAAATTTTTCACAACACCAAGTGACTGCTAGTGCCTCCTTCTCAACCTGTGCATATCTCTGTTCTGTTTCTGTCAGAGATCGTGAAGCATAAAATACCGGTCTTCAGTCATTTTCTTGCTTCTGGTATTCCGGACAAAATGTGTGTCATCTCCCTATGAAAGATTTCTGGCCCAGAACTTATCCCGAATGGAAGTCGTTTGAAACAGTACCTCCCATAAGGTGTTATAAATGTGGTAAGGACCTGCAATTTTTCGTGTAGGACGATTTGGTAGAAACCGTTGTTGCAGTCGAGCTTGCTAAACACTGTGGCTCCATCGAGCTCGGCCAGTAATTGGTCTGTGGTGGGTAACGGAAATTTTTCCCGTTTCACGCTCTCGTTAAGCTTGGTAAAGTCGACGCATAACCTAACTTTACCGTTAGCTTTTTGGACAGCGACTATTGGGGCACACCAATCAGTTGGTGATTTGACTGGGCGGATTATGTCCTCGTTCTCCAGACGTTTCAGTTCTTCCCGAACCTTCTGTTTCATAGGCAACGGCAATCTTCTAGGGGTAGCAATGGAAAAGGGCTGAGCTCCTGCATCCAAACGTATCTGGTACACATGTTCCAGTTTCCCTAGGCCTGTGAACAGTTCTGGGAACCTTTTCTTATACTGGTGCCCTTCGCTTGTCACTCTATTAACTGCTTTCAACAGGTTGAGGGCTTTGATTGCTGGTCCTCCCAGTAGAGGTTCTTGCAGACTCTCTATAACATAAAGGTCTTGTTGCGAGCTTACTTTTTCCGTGGCCAGTTTGGCCTTCACACATCTTATGAGGTTTATCTCATGATGACCCGGTCCGTACAATCTTTTGTTTGTGGGTTGAATGAGTGGGGAATTTTTCCTGAAGAACCGGTCCGGGATTACGGTCACATCTGCACCTGTATCCAGCCTAAAATTTATAATTTTGGTACAGGTCTTAGTGGTGACCTTGATTTTGTTTTTAATGTGAGGCAAAGCCAGTTCTTCAAAAAGAGGTACTCTGAATTGGGACAAAAATAAAAATTGTCTCGGACTAGAAGGACTTCTCCTTATATGTCAATTGGAGAAATATAAAAATATCCTTAAACATAATTCATGCAGTGTGTCAGTTCTCCACTGAAGCTGAAATCGAGATAAATTTCCTAACCTGGGGTGGCCACCCTCCATGTGTGTGTGTGTGGATAGGGCAATGAAAAAAACAACTTTTTAAACTCCAATCAGTTTCAACTAAGAAAATAAAAATTAAATGAAAGACACTGAGTGTGCATGTAGAGGGAAGGAGACAGGAAGTCATCGTTTGGTGAAACAAAAGTTATCTAACTCTCCATCATGAATTGTTTGAAGTCTTAGCCTTCATTTTCAGTTTTCAGAGAGGGAAAAAAAACAGTAAAAGAGAAAGAAAGATAAAGCAAGAGAGAAAGGAACAAGTAATAAAATCGAGCCAAAAAATGACAAAAAAAAATAAGGAAGTAAGGCTCTAGCGATTTAAGCAGAAATTCACATCCCTGAGATATGTAATAATCTTTTACCTCCAAAATTACTTAGACACAATATATATTTTTTAAACCAACGATAACTTTTAATTTACACACACGCACATCCCTGAAATATTAGTTTTCCAGTCAAAACTGTTGTAGTGTCCACATTCAAATATTGTAAAAATCTTTCCCTCCAAAATTACTTCAATAAACACAATATTTTTTTTTTAACTAATACCTTTTAATTTACGCACACAATAGCTTGTGATTGTCGCATACATACACATCGTCTGTGATGGTTATATGTACACAGAAAATACTTCATGGACAAACAAACAACAAAGAAAACCTTTTAATTATGAATGCAGACATCACTTATTGTTATATGTACACAGAAAATACTTCATGGATTCAAACAAACAACAAAGAAAACCTTTTAACATTTTCTCTCTTGAGTGCCGGCGATTATGTGCTGATCTCATTTTGGCCTACAATCTCCTCAATGGTCATTACGATAGACCTCAGGACCTATTATTCACTCCTACACCAGAAACAGGTCTAAGTGGACACCACAAGAAACTATTTCACCGGCGATTTCGATTGAACCGGAGCAGGGACACCTCAATCAGGATATCTGGACCATGGAATAGTTTCCCAAGAGAGGTAATAAATGTGCCAACAACACAGCAATTCAAGGTGAATTTCGACAGGTGCTGGCCTATTGTATCCGCTTCTGTGTAAATTTCTACCACCCTTTCTCTACATGACAACTGAAACAGGCTTGTTTTATTTTTTGCTAAATTAATTGAATTGAATCAGAAACTTGGTATTGGTAGGATTATAGATGCCTTACATGCTCAATGTATCAGGTGGTTCGGCCATGTACAACGTGCCACCTTTTGCATCAACTCCATAACACACCTGGATATCCGAGATATTAGGGAGTGGTCGACTGGGGTGCGTAAAATAAATGTAACATGACTGATTTCAACCCTTTAGATTAAACGGCATAGAGAACAGGCATGAGACATTGCCTGGTTTTGCCCATCCCAGTATCCAAAACACTTGCAGCACCCTACATACCAAAACATGATGATGATGATGATGATGATGGTGTTGATGATGATGATGAGCAGCAGCAGCAGAGACTTGATTGTGTTATTTAGTCTTCAGTGTAATGGACAACCCTTAAACTATAACCTACCTTGGTCCATTTCGGGTGTGAGTGAACTGGTGCACACCGAGATCATAAAGAGTAGTGAAATGCTTAGAGCAAATATGGCATCGGTAAGTCATGTCTTCTTCGTGGCTTTTAGTGTGTGCCAAAAAGGCTTCTAACTCTTTGTAGGTTTGGCCACACGATTTTACGACACATTTGTATACCTAAAAAAGAGATCAAAATATTAAGTGCAAATGAAAAAAATCTTAATTTTATAAATAAAATCAGAACACATTGTATCTGTATATTCAGGTTTTACTAATTAATATGAGAAGTAATCAGATTACTGGAATCCATATAAAAATAATGAACAAATACCTGTAACACCCCAACATAATTCTTGAACAATAATGGTGAACACATTGCTGTATAAATAAGTATGAAGGACTATAATTACCTGCTCACTTTTATGGTGCACCATATGTGACTTGAGTTGGAAATAAGATTTGAATTTTTCAGGACAATACTGGCACAAATAGGAATTATCAACAACAACATTCAGCCTCTGCGCTCTGTCATTTAGCTGTGAAAAATGGAAATAAAAACAATTACAAATTACTCCTTTTTTTTTATCAATAAATGTTTTATTAGAATTTTTTTTAATTATGAATCCTTATTATTACTAAATTAATAACACTTATCAAAAATTGAAGATTTTGTATTATTCGGACAACTAACTTTTTTTTTCAGGTGCATCTTGTCAAACTCGGAAATCTATATGAAATTTTGAACTTGAACTCTTTATTCAATCCACGGGGGAGGGAGATTGTTCTCGTCATGAACATAAAAATTTGGGTTTGATGGTAGTGGCAGCCACGCGATCTACAGACAACTTGAAAATACCAAGACAAACAACATCATCATGCCTATGTTTTGTCCGCTCTCCATCAATGATGACAATGGTGGTGAAGTCAAATGGACACAGAAATCGCCTAACAGTGCCCTGACACATAGACCATTAGCACTTCAGCTGGGCAAGGAGTCGACAGAAACGCTCCAATCACTTCAAGTCTTTGATGATGATATCAACGCGATGAAGTCTTCTGGGTTTCAGACCGTGGTTGGGGAGAAGTCGATGTCGGTGAAAGTGAATGTTGCCTCACACATGATGAACTTGAAAGCTGCTAATTTGTATTTGGGTCTTGGTGGGGCATATTGTGACTTGTGTGACCATTCCAGAGCTGACTGCCATGATCCAGATGTTGTGCGAGCAGGATTCGAGATCACGCGAATGGTTGCTGACTTGCACTCCATTTTCGAGAATGTGAATGATGATGGCGATGAGATTGTCAACCAGCGTAACGACTATGACACACGTAAAGGTTTGACAAACAAGCCAATACCAAACCATGAAGTCATCTCCGTTCAAGTCCTGCATGCGCTGCTCCAAACGTTTGACCACTACATGAAGATAGCGGTGCATCTGAAGGCCAAGGTCTTCGAGTGGACAGAGTCAGATACCTCCAGCTACCATCAATTCCTTGTGGCTGCCAAAAAGGAAATTCAGACTAAGCTGAATGAAGTCTTAGGTGAGCGCTGGGATTTCCCTGATACAACTGGTAAAGGTGAAACATCGACAACTGGCAACACTGCACAAACTATTCTACATAATGGTGGTAGAGACGTTGTCATCCAGATGCTACCAGCTCGATTTCAACACACTATGACACAGATCGGGCAGTATCTCTCCATCATCCTTCATTTGTTTTCGTCCTCTCAGAAAATTGACGTCCAGGAATACAAGAAGGTTTCTACCACCCTTTACTTATTGTATCTGGAAAGCTTCCCCACACCCACCAGACCAAATAAGAAATCCCCTCAGCCTATGGATCTGATGTGGATCAGTGTTCCTCCCACTCTACACAAACTGCTGGCTCACTCATGGGAGCTCATCGAGAAGAACGATTGTCGTGGCCTTAAATGTTTTGATGAATCTGGGTTGGAGACTAACAACAAAATTTTTCAATCCATCCGTCTCAAGTTGGCTCGCAAAACCTCGCAAGCAGATAATTTGGACGATGTGATTAACCGGTTGTGGTTTGGTTCGGATCCGAAGATAAATCATATTCGTCTACAAGCACAGCCGTTCTGTAAACATTGCATTGAATACAGGCATTCAACACGTTACTGCAAGATTGCCCACCCACTCTTTGGGCCTCTGAGTAATGATGATGCTCTGTTTGAGAAGCTCTATTGCTGAAAGTTTATCCCTACTGCTTGATAAATTTATGAAAATCATCATGTCAGTGACTATATCTGCTTTATCATATGCATCCAACGGGCTCCAATCCATTCTCAGGGGAAAATTTTACCTGATCCCGTCTTTTCTGCCTTTAATGCCCAAACAGATTATCGTTATTTTGACCCTATTACCCCGCAGAAATTATCATTTAGGAATTTTCTGTTCAAGATAGTAATAACCTTAGTAATACGCTTCTAACAAGCCCTCAATCACTCTCCGAGGATTATTTTAAATCATAATATATCTACAATCGTGATTTCGGCACAATATGCCCAAATATGTTTTTTTGGTCCCAGAGCCCTCAAAAATCAATATTGTGAAATTTTTCTTTCATATTCGTAATCAGCTAAGTAATACGCTTTCAAGAAGCCCTCAACCAATATTAGGGGATTACTTAAAGTCGTAATATATCTAAAAACGTGATTTTGGCCCATTATGCCCAAATATGGTTTTTCGCCCCCACACCCCTCAAAAATTTGAATTTTGAAAATTTTCTTTCAAATTTGTAATCAGCTCAGTAATATGCTTCCAACGAGCCCTCAACCAATATCAGGGGATTATTTAAAGCCATGATATATCCAAAAACGTGATTTTGGCCCCAGACCCCTCAAAAAGATTTTTTTTTCTTATTTCTGTAATAAGCGCAGTAACACGCTTCCAACGAGCCTTCAACCATTGTAAGGGGATCATTTTAGCCCAAGATATTGATATTTTTCCAAAATTTCACCCTCCCAGCCCACTGTATACAGTTATTATAATAAGTATGGTTTGAGACCTGATTTGGATGGGAAAAGTATGAGAGACAATTTATGTTTTCATATAGATAATACTATGTAACACAAGGATTCTCAAAACTTTCTTTTCCTGCATGAGTTTTGCCCTATCTGACTAAAATTGTTTTTTTTTCTGGGTTATGGTATATCAACTTCCTTGTGGGCTAAGGCATCTTTTGGGGAGGTTCATACCTTTAAACAATGGCATTAGTGTAAGTAGATGTAATAAATCTGATATCTATAAGAGCTGCTGAAACTACACTTAGTCATCAATGTAGACTCTGATTCTAGAGAGAAAAGTTGGTCCATACAATTATGGGAAGGGTTCAGGTCCTGTGAGCTCATAAGGAAATGTTGAAATCTCATCCTTTACAGAGACATTTTGTAGCCATATGAAATGGGTATTAGAACATATTTTATGGCCAGTCCTTTTGGCCAAGATCAAAGTGTAGTATCTGTTCCGATGGATACTGCACCCCATAGACTGGTATTGTCTTGGCCTTCGGGGCTTGATTTACGCCGGTCTATGGGTCTGTCCTGCGTAGTTCTAGGAGGTCCACCCTCCCAGGCTTTGCCTCCCCTCTTTGGGGAGGAGTAAGGTTATTGCTTACTGCCTGAGGCGCCCCTACTGGGGTATGCCGACGGGGCTCCCTATGCAATTTTTAATGGCCAGAGTGCTCACCTTCTCGGGCGCTGGCTTTTCAAGCCCCACTTTCCCCACCCGACCCGACTTTGGGTCACATCTTACCTTGTGGGAGTAAGATAAAACTGGCCTTGTGCCTAACCTCCTGGAGAGGCGGTAAATAATACTACTTGTACTTGTATCAATTATCACCCTGGTCGGGTTGAGCCGGCTTCTTCCCAAGCGAGTACAACGTCTCTGACCATCGCAGCCCACTTTCGCCAATCCGAAGCTAGGTCACACAATATAGCTAGCCAATCCCGATTCCATAGTCGAAGACCAACTACTTGTAGTACCTGATTAGATACTTTAATAATTTGACTTATGATTTGACCATTTTAATCATAAATTACATATAAAGGGAGTCTGAAAAGTAAAAAGACTAGGTGTGCTGTGTGAGCTATGGGCGGAAAAAGGATGAGCAGATTGTGTTCTGATCCAACATGATATCTTGGGAGTATATTACTATAATCTTAGCTTTCGACAACCATTGCATTTCTTTTCATATGCTTTTGTTTACAAATTCTCTTTTTCAGGTCATTGAATGCTGAGCAACAAATAAAAAGAACATCATAGTACTGGAACAACCCCTCTACTCGACTGATCTGGCTCCATGCGACTTTTTCCTTTTGCTCAAGCGAATCTTCAAAGGGGTAGTAATGACGGAGTTAAGGGGTACCTAGCAGTGCATAGAAGTATGATAGAATGATGGAAAAAAAGACTTTCGGGAAGTTATTTTGAAGGGAAAACCATGAAATTTGATTGGAATTGAAATAATTGTTTATGACACAAGTCCCATTACTTTTCAGACACACATCATACATATATATATATATATATAAATAAATAAATAGATACATACATATATTTATACAAAGTTAAGTATGTGTATATGTTTATATATTTGTATGTACAGGATTCACTCCTAAACAAATTAACTGATCATTATGAATTTTGGAACACAGCTACTAGACGTAATTACTTTTTATGCAAAGGGGTGGAAGTCCTTCGTGAAAATTCAAATACTTTCGATCAATTAATAAATGAATGTTCCCCAAATTTCAGTTTTATGGGGAGGGGGGGGGGCATAATATGGGCACAACCCCAATTGGAAAATTCAAATATTTCAGATTTGCATTAAATTTGACCCATAGTAATTAGATACCAATTAAGAAAGATTCCCAAAATTTTAATTTCTTCTTAAGGGGCCTTAAGCTTAAATTTTAGACATTATCTAGATTCAAAATCATGTAATGGACTTTGATCAAAATTGGAATAAGGATTCTAGGCATAATATATCTTGATTTTAATGTTCATAAGGGGACATAAAAGTGGTGCAAAACTGTTTTGTCTGAGGAATTTATATATAGGTAGGTAAGGTAGGCAGGAAGAACATGCATATGCAACTGATGAAGAATGTAGTAAACAAAAACTCTTTCAGAGGTTCTAAACAGGTTATTAAGGCACTGACTGAACCCCAGGCTGAATGGGGCCACAGACTCACCAGCCCTCTGCCAGCATTTTGCTCAGTATACTGGAAGTCCAATTTATCTATGAATATAAAACAGCCCTAAAGACCCACATCACTTTTCCCCATGAGTTGGTTTGTCACAATAAATAAAAATGAAACGACTGAATTTATTTATTTTGCCTCTTTTGCCATCTCTTGTCATTCGCATATCAAAATTTTAAAAAATAAATCAAAGTATATATACAATAAAAATACAGATTAAATTTTCTTGAATATTTCACAAGAGAGGTTCAAAATATATCTGTGTAAATTCATATCTTGAACAATTTTTTCTCAAATTTTTTTAAACTAATGATTCACAACTTATCAAGGCTTGAAGACCACTTGAGGATAAGAATTAATGAGATTGTCAGTCGGCGATGAACAATATTTTTGAGAGGATTAGGAAACCATGGCTTAAATGGTCAGAATTTGATTATTTAAGTGTCTGGCAAGACAAAAACTAATCCAGTTTAAGTTTCTTGAAATGATTCATATTAGAGCTATTTTTAACTTGATTAGCATTTTTGATAAAAATATATTGCTTTATTTGAAAAAAATCTAGTTGTGTGGTACATTTAGTTTTGTAAATCTTTCTTACCAATAAATTTTCAGGACTAAAAGAGATATAAAACATTATTTTTAAGGTCTGAATTAAGTCATCCCTCATTCTTTTCTCTGGTAGTTAAATCTAAGAATTGCAACCTATTTTTATTATTACGACCCTTTTATTCGTTTAGTCACTTTTCGTTGTACACCTTCCAATTGTAATATTATATCTAAATTCCCATGCCGAGCTATTGGTGCCCAGGATTGAGTACATATATAAACTCTTAAATATTCAAACAAAAACATTTGCTTTTCTTTGAAATAACATTTCTAATCATTCAATCACAATTATTTTATTTGCCTTTGAGATAATAGACAAAATGTGATCATGAGATTTAAATTTATCAGTAAAATTTACTCCAAAGTCACAGTTTTCAGTCATTTTTTTTATTCTTCTGTTTAATTTGTATTCATATTTTATATTCCAACTAGTTTATACCTGCTTCTTGAGTGGTGTCGGTACCTGAATATGTCAATTTCCATCTTTATCTAGTTTCTACTGCTTTATAAATTATGTTTTTAAGCAAAAGTAATTTGCTTTGAACTAATGACAAATACTGTATGTCTACATTTTTTTTCAAATTATCAAGAAAAGATCACTTAGTTTTCAAAAAATATTTATGTAATGTTTTTTATGTTATTATGTTATGTAAATTTCTTTCAATTTATAAAACACGCATCCAATTAAAAACAACATTCTTTAGACTTACATGAAATTGGAACTCGAGTCTGGCAAGTGTAAAACAACTTGTATTTAATTTTCAGTGTTTTAACTATTTGACGTCGCAAAAACTACTGCCTTAGTAATGTGTACTCTGCCTATTCCTTGTTTGTCAACCAATCATGTTTTTTCTATTTGCATACAAGCAGACAAATTCCCAAAACACCATTATTTTTATAGTATATAGATGAATAAAACTTTTCTGTATTAAATAAATAGAAAATAATTCTTCTTACTGCATCCAAAATAGTTGATGGGGGTGGTGGCTGTGGAGGTGGGGGTGGTTGATCTGGAATGGGTAGCGAGGCATCTTCATCGTCGTCATCATCACCACCTTCGTCATCTGATCCGTTGGGTTGCCTTGGTAATGTTGACCCCATGCCACTGGGCCACACCTGAATAATTAAAAAGAAAAAAAAACAAAAGTTAGGTTAGGTAGATATACTTGTCATCTACAGCATCAAGAGAACCATCAGCAGAGAAGCACAATCTCTGATATAAAACGTGATATTTTGAAGCATTTTTTTTTTGGTAGGGAAAGGGGAGTTCATCCTAAGAATGACAAACACATGACCCACAAGTTGAATCCAATTTGATCACTTTTTGTTATACCTACCCCTGCATTTCTTCTACTTTTCTTTTTTCTTTTTAAACTATGCCGTTTCTTTTTTTTTTGAGGTACCAAATTATTATTTTTCTTTTTTAAATAGGATTTTGAAAGTTACATTTTATTTTATCCTTTTGCATTTTTTATTTCAATAAATATTTAATTAATAATATTGGTTCAATAAATAATTTGATAATATTAATAATACTGTAATAATTAAATTTAAATGTCAAAATCCTATTAAAAATATAATAATTTGGTAAAAAAACAAAAAACAAAATTGAAAGTAAAAAGACTCCTGAGCACCAGGTAGGTACAACTAGTTTCATATATATATATATATGTGTATACACATACATACTAGTAGAATACCCGTCCCAAGATGGGTATAAATAATAAATATAGCATTTTAATGGTTTTTCTTTCTTTTGGGGATATGATAGTTTCGACACCACTCCTATAAATCGTAAAGTTTATAACTAATGTTCCCACGTTACTCACCCAGTTGCCTAGATTACATATTCCATAATTCATAATGCTAAGTTCAATAGTTGAGGATGTTATCCAAGCACATACATAGTATTGACGTTCACGTGCGTGCTCCGATCCTTTTAAAAATGTATTATAAAGTAATACTGAAATTTTTATGTAGATCAATTTTTTTCTCTATAGAATTTTTGTATCTAACTTATTTTTACACCCCTTAAATGGTAAATTTTACAGAAAAAATCATGTACCCATGTTACTCACCGGGTAGCCAAGAATATATATTCGAAAATTTATAATCAGTTCATAAAAATATTTTTAAATAAAAAATAAAAAACTTTATATTCATGTCCCCCCCCCCCTAAATGTTAACATTTACAAAAAAATTAATTTTGTCATGTTACTCAACGTGTTTCCTAGAATATATATTCAAAAATTCATAATGATCCATTCATTAGTTTAGGAGATTACCCTGTACATAGATATATATAAATATATAGACATACCTAACTTTATATATATATATAGCCTCCGATAAAGTGTTAAAATTATCATTGTTTATTCGCTGCTTAAAATTGGCCGAGCGGTTAAAGACGTCGGATTTGAGTTGAAAAATACTTGTAGTCCGGGGTTTCGAATCGCATGACCGGTAATGAATAGTCATATCTCTATGCTGATGAGTCCTGATTTAAAAAGGACGAAACGTATACGTACATAGATAATAAACAATAACAAATATTTATTATATATATATATATATATAAAAGACACACACACATATATTTATCTATGTGTTAAGTATTGATACAAATTTGCTTTACCTTATGAGTGGACATGTGCGTCTTAACATTTGACTTTTGAGCAAAAGCACGTCCACAGACAATGCACTGAAATGGCTTCTCCCCCGTGTGTGACCGAATATGTTGCTGGAGATCAAAGTTTTTGGCAAAATACTTATCACACAATTCACAGCGGAGCTTTTTCTTGCCAGATATACAACTTTGGATAATATCGCAGGCATCGTTCAGTATAGTGTTCTCTGTATGGTGAGGTTTTAATTTTTGTTGCAATCCAAGATCCTGTTCAACAGAGGGCAGGATAGTGATAATGTTGTTCGGCTGAGCAACTTTGTGCACTGAAACAGGAAAGAAGTTAAACCAAAATATACATCAAAACAAAATCAAAAAAAAAAATCATAGAATCTGCATAAAAAATAATACTAGCAGGATGAATACATAATACTAAGATATGAATTAGCAAGGCCTCGGCTGGACAAGGTGAAAGCAATCTGGAAGACAAATTTTCTTTCCAAGATGAAACACGACTTCTTTGTATATGGAAGTAGTACCTGGACTTTACCAAAAGATTGGAGAAGAAAATTGATGGTGTGTTCACCAGAATGCAAAGAGCTGCTCTTAACGGACACCTTTCTCGGATCCCATTCCTGATCAGAGAGAGAAAAAACAGATTTACTAGTCACTGCTGGAGGGCTAAGGATAAAATCGTTAGCGATGTTCTTTTGTAGATGCCAAAACAGGGATATAGTTTAATGGAGAGATCACACAGAACATGTCAAGTAACTAACCAAGGAACCACATGATGAGCTACCTAGTGTGATGGAGAATAGAGCAAAATGGTATGAGAGAGTCAGGGAGATCCGTGATACTACCACAACTAGATGATGATGATGACGACGACTTCAAGGTCCTTTAATAAGGACAAGAGATTGGACCCTCAAATACTCAAGAGGAATCAAAAACATGGTGAAAGCTTGTATTATTTGGACTACTATTTACATTTTGATTGTTATTTTTACAATGTTTCAGCCAATGTAACCTCTAACCTCCTTTGAACACCATTGCACCAACAACAATACTGAACAGAGGAACATCGGAGAGTATGGATTATTTGGATTATTCGGACTACTGTTCTCATCTTGATTTTTATTCTCACAACGTTCCGACCAATGTAATCTCCGATCTTCTTCAAGTGCATTTTGTCAAACTCAGGAATCTGTACAAAATTTTGAATGGAACACTTTATTTAATCCATAACGGTAGCTTGCTGTAGTTCCGTCAACCATGACCGGGTAGAAGTCTTGAGTAATTAGTAATTTTATTCTTAGTATCGTCGATACTGAGGATTAAACCTTCAACCTCCAGAAGACTGTCACAATGGATAAAAGTGCTAAGTAAGAATCAATTCTAAGTGACAGTCAAAACTCTTATACAATATTTACTATTCTGTTAGAAATACCATAATTTTTTATTTTCAGATTCCATATTGTTTTTACTAAAATCCAACTTGTATAACAATAGTATTGTGTCATTAGGTGGGTTTTTTTTGCAATTAATGCAATATGTTTGTTATTCTTTAGTAGTAGCAAAGAAGGACTATCGCTTTTTGGTAGGAGGAAAGGGTTGTTGAGTAGACATCCATCCTGTAGGCCTCGTTTGGTTGGAAGAAAAATGGGTTACCGTTAGCTTGGTTATATAGACAAATGGTGCTTCTTTACTTTCACGACATGTTAGGCCTCTCTTAAAAAAAAATAGCAAAAGAAATGTATAAACTGTGTTATGTACTTATGCGGTAGCTGAAAAGAAGACTGTACTCCAAAAATTACACAAATTCATCCAGTATTTATTAAATTAAAAATAAAAAACGATTTTATCTATTTATCGCCATTTTGAGTTTTCCCCAAAACAAAATTTGAGTTATTTCCCTTTGCGTAACGTAAGATCGTTTTTTTCTTCTTTTTCTTATAATTTAATAAATACTGGATGAATTTGCATAATTTTTTCTGTATAATCTTATTTTAAGCTAACACGTAAGTACATAACAAAGTTTATACATTTCTTTAAATATTTTCATGTCATCGTAAAAGTAAAGAAACATCGGACAAACTTCTCCATTAGAATTTTAATCAATTTTATTCATACAGTTTCATCAACAAACAGGCATGGGCTTGAAAGAGTTACGTAGACAAAAATACGAAAACGTGTTGAATTGATGGACACACGTATACTCGAAACATGGGTTTAGTCTGGGTCACTCGTCTCGCGCTCGCCCAGTCTTGGCTTCAGGACGAAACAGGAAACATGGTTGTCTCATCACCTGGACGTGAAATCACAGACTGTCAAAAGTGTGGAAAATAAGATGAAAAAGTTCAGCACAAAAGTGTTCTGATTGGATAATGCATTAATCACTCCACACGTAAGGATAAGCTTGCGCAAAAGGAAATAGATTGTAATTATATAACAGTGACAAGTATATCTCTGCTATTTGTTGCCTTCCAAAAAAGTACCTTGTACCTTGAGTTCTTTCCCTGCTGAACCACCTCTCCATCTCGTCTCCTGAAGACAGCAAAGATCGATCTTTCTGTGAGACACGGTCTCCACTACTCCTTCAGCTCTTCCCCTCATTGTACCAACATTTAAAAGTGCAAGTCTAAACATTATCTGTGCGATTTCATTGTAGCGTTCATCCTAGATAAACCGTTGCAGAAGCAATGATGTCGTAAATAGCAGGAAGGTTGTCCGGCAAAGAAAAACTTAGAAGCAAATGATTAGACAGATTGGAATTTAGAGACAGTTGCTTCGCTGAACCATGAGAACTAGAGAGTGATCATCATCATCATCGGTTTAACGTCCGTTTTACATGCTGGCATGTGTTGGACGGCTTTAAGAAAGTGACTTCCAAACAAACCTATCTCTAGCCAAGTCTTTATTTATCCTTCAGGTCCATTTTTATCATTTCCTCCCATGTTTTCATTAGCCTTCCCCTGTGAACTGAACCTGCTACCTCAACTGTTCTACATCTACTAACCTAAGAACTCATCTATTCTTTCAACGTGGCCATATTATCAAAGTCTCCTTTTCTGAACACATCTTCCTATACTGTCCAGATTTAATCTTCCTCTTTGCATCTAAGGGAAGTAACTCACAAAACAATATTGAAAATTTGACAAACGGACATTTTTAATAAGATTTTATGAACATATAGCAAGGAGTAATAAAATACATGTATCCACAAAAAAAAAAAAAAAAAAAAAAATCTTCCTCTCAGATCATCAGAACTAAGCCTGTCTTTAAGACTCACATTACACATCCATCGTATTATTTTCTCCATTTGTGAAATATCAAAAACATCATACCAATGGACAAGGGAAAGGTGACATTAAATGAAAAGAAGATTATAATGAGTTTTTTGCTATATCTGCAGAGTATGCTTACCTGCTTTCTGAATGGTGGCTTTATTATTAAGTAGATCCGTATCCAATGTAACAGTGTTGACAGTTTGCTGCTGGTACATCTTGCCATTACTTTGTGGTGTCAGTGCCGTTGATGTCAGTTGTTCTTGCTGATGCTGCTGCTGTTGGGGGACGACAATTGATTGGAGGGCTTGCGATTGAATTTGTTGGTTGACAACTTGGCTGTTGGTAAAGGATAAGCTGTTGGCACCAGTGGAGGTGACATTGCCAAAAATTACATTCTGTGTGTTCTGCATTGCGTTCGGAACTGTGGAAACAACCTGAGAGAGGAATGGGCTTTGTTGGACCGGTGAATTCTGTTATGTGATAATAGAAAAAATAATGAATCATTAACAATTGACTTCACAAAGAAAAATATTAAGCAAAGTTTCTGAAAAAAAGGAGAAAGTGTACATATCGACTGTATATCCAGTTATGTTTGTCAGCACTGAAATGTATTTTGCTTTTTCACTTTCAGTTAATATGGCCTAGAAGAGATAGTAGATAGTATGGGTCATAGGAGAAGGGAATTGGAGTAACAAGATGTAAGAAAGGCAAAGAAGAGACATGTAATGACTGTCGACTTTCCGGTCAATATACATTAGTTAACATGCTTTCTTTATGTGAACAATTATATTTTTAATAATTACAAGACGACCTGTTGGGTCAGTATTCGTCATATATATTATCTAATATATAAAGAAAATCAGTTGGATTCCCAAACTTAGACCTAAATAGCATTGCATCTGACAAATCAATATTTGATGATTCTGACTAGTAAGTCATTAACATAAATTTTCCAACTATTTTCTTTACATAAAAAAGAAATTTCAATCAATTTCATCAATTACATATTCTATCCATAATTATTCAATTCTTTTACTTTATTTACACTACGACTACATATTAATAATTAAATTCATCGCTGGGAATTCGAAGGTCATTTTGAAAAATTTAAACTTATATATCAATTTCAATTACTTTGTCACTGAGGAAAATTAAAAAATGATCCATACATTACTGATCAAGCTAGACTATATTAATTAAATTTCACTTTCTAAATATATATTCATAAAAAAAAATAAAGTAAACATTAAGTTAAAAATGCTGAACAAAAATTAAATTAAAAAGATTCCCAGGTACTTACAATGTCTACAATGACTTAACTACGGAATACTTTAGCCAAGAAAATATATGCTTCCCCCTCCGGTCGCATATTTTTGCTCGGTTTGGAGGATTATATAATTGTGAAAAAATCACATACAATACGTAGTTAAAACAAAATAAATTGTTTTGGGCTATTAAAATAATTTCCAACGCTATTGATAATGTTTACCCATTAATTAATTATTCTTTTTTTTCACTTATGTTTGAATTCATGTTTTGAAACATAAATCTATGAAGTCACACCAAAGCTATAATTATTTTGTTAGGGTAATGTTTTAAACTCTATTCATAATAAAGTCGATATAGGTCAGTTGGTAGAACATCATACATAAGATCTCAAGGTTTCGGTTTCGATTTCCGGTCATTCCGTCATATTTGTTGAGAATTTATTATTTACTATTAATGCAATATTCTACATTTTTAAAAGTAGCTAAGATCTGATATTTCGAAATCAGACAAATTTCACAATGTATTTATTACATTTTTTAAAATTGTAACGGGCAGACGGACAAAATCTCTATTTATATAAGATTTTATTTTATTTCCTTTTAACGAAGATAAATATTTATTTTCTTTTTTAAAAATAGTTATATATTTGACTTGGAAAATAATAAATTGCTTCAGCTACTAGCCATTGGCGATAAAAATTGAAAAACAGTTTTCAGCAACAAAAAATAAACTTCAAATATTATTTAGCAAAAGAAAATGATTGTCCCAGATAATTTTTTTAGCATAAAAGTTCAATTTTATAGACTTTTAAAAACATGGTCGCTCAACAGTTTATTGTTATTCTATAGTGAAATAAAACATTTCGAGAAAAACAATGAAGGCTATACTAAGTGAGTAGATGCTTTCCCTATTTGAATTTTCAGCATATATTGCTAAAATTCTCACTCACTGTCTCTGTTATAGCTTTCTTTGAGAGAGATAATAGATCAATTTCATTCACTGTCTTTTTCTCTGTGTGATTTTTTACTCTTTGCTTTTTCCAGATGTTCATTTCAATCAAACGATACTGAATCAGTGTTATTATACTGATTAAGCTTAGAATGAGAGAGAGTGACCACACTTTAATTACAAAAATAGATTTGTCAAAAGTTTACACTGACTTTAATAATGCTTACAAAAATTGTTTAAATATATGGCACTTAATCTCCTGCTCTTAACCTCTTATTATTTATAAATCTAAGAGGTTCAAACGTAATATTTGCGAAAACGTCTGACAGACTAAAAAATATTTTTGTAAAAAAAAAAAAAAAAAAAAAGGCTAGATACAGGTTAAATATATACAGCTGGTTAAATAGATAATTTCTAAACCCTGACATTGGTTGATAAAACAGCAGCAATCAACAGTTACGGCTGCTGCTGCTTTCAAACAGTTTTTGGTAACTACTACTAATGGTATTACCATTCATTTTTTATGATGTAATCTATTTTCAACTAATTATATATATTTCTTTCTTGATAATAATTATGAAGTGTGTCTGGTTCATCTAGAGAGGTGTCTATAATCTTAATTCTCTGCAAAATTCGTATTTTAAATTAATGTTCAATTTTTTGAGCAGAGCTGAACTTTTTTTAAAAGGGGCAACTTTTAGTCTTGATTCAATAACCATGAATATTTCCATTGTGGAAAAAACTATTCAAATATGTTTGAAAATTTATGACTCTTTCTGATTGGTTAAAGTCTGATTTCAATAACCAATTGAAATTGAGTATTTTTTTATAAAAATCAACCAATCAGATTTAAGTGTTTATAGAAATTGTTTTGCTGCTGCTGTCGCTACTACTGCTGATACAGGGTTCCACAATAAAAAGAAAAACAAAATTAATACTTTTACCTTTAGTGCTGAAAAAACAGAGTCAGAGTTTTTTTTTTTAGTTTTTTTAATATGCAATAATTGTATACAATATAAATAATGGCAACAGGATTGACATACCATTGTTTGAACATGTTGTAAATTTTGATCCATCGTATTGAGAGACATGAAATCTTCAGAAAGAATATTTGGAGCGAGTTGGTTCAATGGAGATTGAGGAACTGTATTGTATGTAAGGATGGGCTATAAATGAAAAATAGAACAGATTAAAAATTATTTTCGAAAACTGTATCAAAGCTATTCATTAATTGTAAGTCATCTGCTTGAAAGGTTTTGTGTTTGTTGTGAATATTTCTGGCGCAAAGTTATGGAAGGGGTGAGCGACATATTTATAATTAAAAATTATTTGCCACAAAAGTTTCTGGGCAGTGTTTGCAAATCATGGTCTAAAAGGTGCATTAGTTTGTGGATAAAAATAATTCAGTTTTTATACATTTCTTATTTACGAGCAGGACCTTGTGGAAATTTCACTGTGCGTTCTACATCAATCTGTATAATTTACTGTTAATAATATTTTTTTTTTAAACTATAAATGTCTACCAGGGTCAATACTATTAAGAAGAAATTACTCTTTCTTCTTTTGTTAAATATTCTTTAAATAAAACGAATATATCTACTCTTTATTTATTTATTTTTTTTAAATTGTAGCAATTTAATTCTTTTAAAAAAAATATTTTATGTTTTACTGTAAAAATAATTGTCAGCTAAATATTCTTCAAATCAATAAAACGAATGTCACTTTTTGAAATGCATTTATTAAAAATTGTACTGTTTTAGACAACAGGACGACATAATTTAATTTTGGAACAATTCATTTTAAAATGTGTTGAAATTGTTTACCATAGGGACATCAGATTGATCACCAATCACCATATTTGTGGATTAGACAATCGCATTTTTTTTAAATGTGTGAAAAGTTATAACGTACATACAAAATCGGAAATACCTTAGTGTATTATTATATAGATGACCGATGTGATGTGATATTACTATCATCGACAAAAAACACACAGAAGATAATTTAATAATAAAAAAGGGTTGGGGATTTAAACAGACAAGTAGAAAAGACTGTTTTAAAATACATAAATTGTTTGATTTTTCTCTCCCAGTTGTTTTGTTTTGCTCTATGAATAAGTGTAAATTGTTAAGAATGAGTTTTAATTTTCCGCTTTTAGTTGATGAAGGGACTTGAAGTTCCGAAACGAAACATGTTCCAACATACAATAAAAACAATAACATATGTAATAAAGGTTTTTTTCATTATTGCATGAAAAAAAAAATCCAAACATAATTTGCGCATGTGAATCTGCATACACATGTGCAAATTATGACAAGATTTTGCATTTAAATGTGTATGCAGATTCACATAAGAAAACATTAAGTTTGAATTACCTACTAGACACAATCCTCGAGTATCTTTGATCTCTCTGTACAAGGGTTTTTCCGGACAACCTGGTACGAGGATGCTTCTCCTTACACGTAAACCCTGATCAAATATTAAAAATAAAATAGTATTCGAAGCCCAAATGAGATCCTTCGACACGGCTATAAACTGGCTCCCGCGAAGAATGGTGTACCTTCTCCTAGTGATGTTACCTCAAGTAACAGCACTTAGCTGGATACTCCACCAGACTAGATGAATTCTTGTCCTCGAATCCAGTAAGACCAAGAGGCCACAAGAAAGATATATTATAACATAATTAACTGGTCAATTGGGGAGAGAAAAATTAATGTTCTTCACTTTTTTACTAACTACACATTTGAGAGATAAGGGAGAACTTTAGTTGAACACTCGGATATCTATGCATCTCATATAGAGATCAAGTGATTTCTGAAAGTTTGCACTGAAGTAACATGAAAAAAGGGAAAGCATTAAAAAAAATAAGAACAAAACAGTTGAGAGATTATTGTAATTTACAACAGAAATAAATTTAAGTTCTTAATGTTCTTCATTATTGTATTCTTATTCCTTCTTCATTATTGTATTTTGGTTATCATTTCTTCATTATATATCTATCTTGTGTAGAGTTGTGTCCACACCTTGATATGTATATAATTCTCTCATTAACAAATACTATTCTTCCATTTAACCTCACCCTGCAACAACAACCTAGCAACCATATGTACCCACACATACACAATATAACACTATCCAATCACTGTAATCCTTTGGTTCATTATGTTTTACATAAAATGCAAATATAATTATGACAACCTTAAAAGCATGTCTTTTTATTCAGCAGGTTTGAGAGTGTGATTTCTTTAGCTGTCGTCTTTTGCGTGAAAGAACTGACAAACTGCGTAAATTATTTTTAAGGATATTTTATTTTCCAATACACATATGCAGCTGTGAAAACTGCAATTTAAGAAAAAGTGTTCAAATAAATACAAAGTGAATATATATATATATATATATATATATATATATATATATATATAATTACTTTTCTGGTACCTAAGGTACTTAAGCTTTATTTTTTATTTATTTTTATTTTTTTTAATGCAACTTTAATTCCTATATAATTTTATTGCTGGCTACCATATTGCGGAATGGTTCTTTGATGTAGTGTTTAGATAGTATTATTATTATTTTTATATATATATTTTATTTTTTTTTTTTATTGATTTTTTTTATTTTTTATGTTTTATTTTTTTATTGTTATAATTAATGTTATTTGATATGCAAATTACTATATCATACGGTAGTCTTAAGGGTAATATATTATTATTATTATTTTATCATTATTATTATTTATTTATGTATATATTAGTGATATTTTAAGCTGAATTATTTCGACACTTGATTATTGGGGAAATGGTCGTATAATCAGTACCATTGGAGAGCCATGAATATTATAACTGTCCTGTTTTTAAATCTCCGAAACAGTTACATGGTAAACAGCTGATGATCCCCGTGTTAATATTAGACGCTTAAGGTCTCCTGTTTTTGTTTCACTCTTAGATAATTAACCCCCCTTTTTTTTTCTTTTTTTTTTACTTATGGTTTTTCATTTAGTAATTTTCCAACGAATGTTAAGTCTGCAATATCTTGGATTTAGTTAGTTTGTCTGGGAATTTAAACTGCATTTTACATTTTTTTTTTTTTTTTTTTCATGCCTCAAAGCTTCTTTAGACTATATATAGGAGTGTAAAAAGACATAATATTTACAAATCAATAAAGACATATAATGAGGCAAAATGATAGATATAACAGATATTTCAGACAAAAAAGGTTTTCTCAAAAACTACGTGGAGTATGTAATATGACTGCCAAAATACACAAGTGAAATATAGAATATATTTCTATGAAAACAAAGCTACGAGTTAATTTTGTTTTGAAAAGTGCAAATCATTTCTTATCTATGAGATCAGATTTATGTTAGAGAAATTTACGCTGGATAAAAGTAGTCAATTTTACATTCAACCATTGTTAAATATTTGTAGAAAGTTTTAGCTGCTTTCATTGATACTAAAAGAAAAACTACTGCATTATATTTGGATGATGGTCAGGCTGGACAGACAACAAAGTAACTTGTTCTCTCTTCGGGTGTTGAAGTCTCCACTTTATTTTAATTTTCAAATTACGTAGAATGCAAATGACTAATTATCCTATTTATCTTTATATTATTGTTACGTTGTTATTCCAGCGAGAACAATCTCTTCTCTACCTTTTTGATTTTATAATTAGGGTTTATTTTATGGTCAAGAATCTGGCAAGGATCTGTTAAGTTTTTGATATTTCAACATTGTGATTCGTAGAGGACTAAAAACAAATGCCCATCTTATCCAATGGAAGATGACTCGGTGCAACCACGGAGAGTATATTTTCCTTACATTAACAATCAGAAAGGCAATTTATGCTTTAAATTCAAATAATGGAGATTTCGTTTTCACGAATATATACATGTAAACGAATAAACGTTAGACATTGTTACTCACTTGAAGGTCATATTGAGTACAGGTTGTTTGTTGACTAGTTGTGTAATTGTTGTTTCTCGGCTGCAAAGAAATATATAAAAAGGGAGAATGCAACAGACAATCATTGAAGTGAATATTATCGATGAAAGGATATCATTAATGTTTGCAACTTCAATACTAAGAAATATGAATAGGTGTGTATGCGTATATATATATATATATATATATATATATCCCCTGCAGTGTTTTTGTTATGACATGTTTTTTAACTACTCAACAACAAAATACACTTATCCGAATTTTTCCATGAAACGCGCATAAGGAATAGGAATGAATATTAAATTTGAATAAATTACTTTTATGTGTAAAATGAGAGATGTAAAAAAATCACCGAAGTACAGAAATAAAGCCCCCCACTTTACGGTCATCAATAATGAAGTTATATATGCATGTGTTTAACCGCCCCCCCCCACTTTTTAGGAGAGCCCCCCCCACACACACACACTTTTATAACTGTCCCGCCGGTCCTGACATTACATATCTTTTGTTCCATTTAGGAAATTCTGATGGTACCTCTGAGAATATTTGAAAAGAAATAATATAAAACAAAGTAATTTAAATTCGAAATTTCTTTATTTAAAAAAATAATTAATATTTGCTTCATAAAATTCATGTCATACTTAATCATTATCAATATTGACGTCATTACTACGTGAGAGTGCATCAGTGTAGAAGTCATGTGTACTGTCATTTACACTTATTTCATTTAATAATACAAGGATATCTTTTTTCTTTTCTTCTTTAATCGTGCTTGCATTAGGCAGTTCATTTGGTGTTAAGTGTGCCCAACGTTTTCCTTGCTTTAATATCGTATGGTATTGGTATTCATCATTGTAATATTTTTTAATCGCAATTTTATTGTTTGTTATTTCTAACATTCTTGCGTCACTTAGCTTAAATTGTCACTTGGCATAAGAATAGTGTCCCTTTTCTTAATATGTCGCTGTATTCGACTGAATACCCAATCTGCTGGAAGAAAGCTATGTCCTCAAATTGGGAAAATGTACTGCATTTATGAATTTGGAAATTGTTCTCGTAAAGCAAACAACATTGATAGGACAGTCATATTTTTATTTTGCCCAAAACATGAATCACTGAATAAGTTCAGCTTACCAAGAGAGCGAATAGGGTCATTCAAATGAGAACGAAAGCAATTGTCAAGAGCTGAGGAGATCATATTGCTGTCCTTTCTGGTTTCGTGTTCCATCCACATATACAAATTAATGTCGGTCTTTTCCTGTACACTCCCTTTCCCATGGTGGACAACAACACCAAATACATACATGTACAATTGCCTGGAATAGAATGCTTTACCAATGGAGGTTTTAGAGAGCACTAAATTTTGCATCATATCAAAGCAAACAGTTACTGCACCTTCTTCCACATTTTTCAACAAAGCGTAAAATGTTCGTGCACATCTTCGATGCAAACTAAAGGAATCCGATTTCATTCGTTTCTGTTTAACTGTGAAATCGCTGTTTCTTATCTCCAAACGGAACTTTGTACAGGTAGAACATGTGTCAGTTGCTGGGTGTTCAAATCCCAAATTAAATTTGTGTGTTACCATCGAATTTAATCAATAAAATTTGCATTTTATAACCACAAAGCATTATTCCTGCATTTCACAGAATATTTTAAACGTCTAATTTATTGTAAATAAATTGTTTATTTATTGAAAAGCTCTTAAACGTTTCTTCTTTTAATATAGAATATTGAAATGTGATATTTCTAATTTGGTTACAACGTCATGGTTGTTTTCTTTATGTCTAAATCTGTCATGGATATATCGGGTTTTGCAGTAAAACCAGTATTGTGTTTTGCAACAAAACTCATTTTCAAATGCAAAAAACATATGGAAAATATCAAAATGTGTAAAGAATGATTATGGTGTGTGGTAGAGTGATGAAATGCAAACGCCATGGTAGTGTTAACTCAAAACATTTGAAAATGGCGTTTACTGCATTTTGCTTGCAAACTCTTCATATATATATATATATATATATATATATATATGCATGACTTATATTAGGTTGTTCAGAAAATAACAGGTTTCATAAACATTTATTTATTGAGCTCATGCAGGACTGATTTATCGAAACTTCACCATACCAATTTGCTTTAGATGGCCGGAAACAGTTGAAGTACTGACATCAAGTGCCTTAGATATTACTTGCACACTTTTCTTTTTAACTTACTAATGAGTTACCACTTATTTAGGGTAAGAGTTAATGAGATGGATAGATTGTCAGTTGAATGATAAAGAATATTATGAAAGGATTGAAAATAATGAATGAAATGAACAAAGTTTGATTATTTATGAGGACAGTTTATGACAAGTATATATTGACTTTTAACGTTTAAAAACAATTGCTGGGCAAAACACACATCACTGTCAAGAGTGCATGGCCGTCCTTTACCTTCCTCATTTTTAAGACTGATTACCACTACAGAATTTCTGAAACTACCTTTGTACTGTCTGAGCATTTGGGGACCCTTCTCTCCCCACGTTCTGTTGATATTAGGGACAGTTTGGGAAGTATTATGACCGAGTTAAAACACATGCAACAAAAATATACACATTTCTGATTGTTTTTGTTTGCGTTATTAAGGGCTTATCTGCTTCAAAATTGTATTTTGAAAGAAATTCTAGAAAATTTATAAAAGAGTACACTCAATTATTATTAAGCATGTAAACTTTGGTATAAAACACTACAAAAATAGCAACATGAATTTTTTTCTGAGCGAATATAAAAAAAATTTAAAATTAAAAATTTTTTTTTTTTTTTTTTTTTTTTTTTTTTTAAATCGCTCAGTATTTTCTGAACAACCTTTACTTCAATCTTCTGATCTCATGATTCAGCATCCATTTCTCACATTTTTTTGCATATTCTTAATGCAAATATTTTTTTCTGGCATTTTGAATTTCCAAATATTTATGAAAACCTTTCAGAATTTTGGAAAGGTATTTATAAATATTTAATAATATATATAACAAATGTTTATATATAACAAATAAGAAACTATTATTATTACAAGTCAATTATTTTTTTTACATTTACTTTGGTTTATAAATACTTTAACATTTTCTTTCCATTTGGTTCTGCTTAGCATAATAAATAACTGGCTGTGTTAAAACAAGCTTACATTGCGATGTCATACTGCTCTCTTTCTCATGATATCATAATAAAGTTGTAATAGTATAATATAGACAAGATGTATATATATTTTATTGTCAATATTGAGCAATTGGCATACAGCATTTCTCTCTCTCTATTTCATGCATCATAATGAAATATTTTCAATGTTATAAACAAAATGGAATTTTTAGAAACTGATAAACAATGGGTCTTATATTCGAAAGCTAGCTGTACCTACCCTCTTTTTTCTTTCATTTTTATTTCAGTTTTTCTTTTTAAACTATTTCATTTGTTTGTTTTTACCAAATTATTATATTTTTTTAAATAGGATTTTCAAAGGTAATTTAATTATTACAGTACTGTTTGGTCATAAAATTATTAATTGAACCAAATTGTTAACCAATTTAGTTAAGGTAATGTTTTAATCTCTGTTTATAAAATTATTAGATGTAAATAGATTTTAAAACTTTCTATCTTTTAATACATGAGGATTTGCTTAAAATTTTACAGTCAGAAATAACCTACTAGCCAACAGTTTAAATGCTTCCAAATTCCTTTCAAATTTCCAAGTGTCACAAAGAAATACATTCTTTTTGTTACAACTATTAACAAAAGATTAAAAAATGCTGACTTGTTTATGAATAAATCGAAACGCATTCTGGTGGATTTAATTTTGTAATTAAATTATTTTTTAAATAGGATTTTTAAAATTGTTTTATTTTACACTATAACATTTTCGATCCCAACAAATATTCAATTGCTAGTAAATAAATTTAAAAATATTAATTCAATTTGTAAGTCGCGTAACCACGAGAAAAAAAAAAAACCCACATACATGTGAAGTTGTCTGATAATTTTATTAACACACACACACTAATAAAAAGAGATGAATATGTTCGGTGCACTTACTTGTCTATCTATTGGTTGTGTTGCGTTGGTGTAGCTGATGTTCTGGGTGAGGAGTGGGGTTTGTGTAACAACCGTAGCTGCAACATTGTTGTTTGTGTTGGTCATAGGAATGGAGCGCAGTTGATTCTGAGCCAGTATAGGAGGTGGAGCACATCGACTTTGTTTATGGCTGACGAAAGCAGGCAATGATGTAAACTGCTTCTTACATCGGCCACATTGGAAGATGTCATCATCTTCCGCTGCAATTCAATGTCAGGTCACATGAGATTTTGATTAAAAAAAAAAAAATGTCAAAAAACAATTTAGTTCCTTTGTTCAATAGTTATGAAACTTTCTTAATCATTTTTAAGGTAGAAATGGTATGAAAATACAAAAATAGCTGAACTTTTTTTTATAATATAAAAAAATGCTAAAATTGTTTAATCACAATTTTAATTGATACAAAGAAATTTCGTTAAAAGTTGTCATCTCCACAATAATAAAATATGTATATGTTTTTACTTCAAATGATTTGACAGCATTTCTCTTATGATAATTAATAATAAATATTTGAGCTTCTTTAAGTATATAGGTAAAAAAAAAATTATTAATATTAAACAATGGAAACATATTTTACATATTCATAAACTTTAGAAAATTTTATTTCATGGACCCTCATCAGAAAAGAATATATCCAATAATCAGTTGAATGTGAAAAAGAACTATAACAAGATTACTTGTGGGAATGTAAAGAAAGTAATAATAATGAGGATGATGATACTAATGTGATAACTAGTAATAGCTATGATGATGATTGGAGCTGTCTTTGTTATGAAAATGGGTTACACAAATATAGGTTAGAGATTGGAATGCAAATCTGGGTTGCATTTGGAATTCAAGTCTGAGTTTATTTTGACAGTTTGAAAATCGTTAGATAAATTTTTTAAATAAATTATTGGGTTTTGCTGGTTAGAAAAGAGTGTATAAAAACAAAAACAGATTTTTATAAATAGTCAGCTGATCAGAAAACGTCAACAGAGTAAACATTAATACCGAATAGCAGGGGTGTCCTGTGCTTTGCTCCCTAAGCAGGGAGCCAACTATATATAAAGAAGTGAGTGTAAGAGTAAGATAATGTCAACATACATCAGCAATAAAAGTTAACAATGTAAAATCCTTTTAGCTTGAATCTTCATTTGTGATCAAACCTGCACAAGAAAACACTTTTCAAAATACCAGATGAATCCACCGACTGAATAAACCAAGTAAGTGTAGATTTTCAGTTTTATGTAATGCAGCAGCTCAACGAAGATAATGGCATTGTGACACATAAGCATAAGAAGCAACGTCACACATAACCATTTGACGAACATTACAGCCTTTCATATGTGGTGCTTCTAAAGAAGATGAGGGTAACAACTAGAGATGGGCGGTTTTACCGAAAAACCGCGGTTTTTCGGTTTCGTCTCCATACCGAATCGGTTTTTTATTTTTAAACCGTAACCGTTCGGTATTGTGTTTTTACTACAGTAAGCCACCATATACAAGGAAACACGGTTGAAAAGATTTTCCGATTTGAATAAAATTGAATATTACCAAAAAATGTTATATTCGTAAGAGGACAGATTGAACAAATATATGATACAAACATTTAATTGACTTGCAGGAAGAAATCTTTGTTTACAGTTTGTTTATCATTAACATTTTGAATTTTCAAATGAAAAAAAAGAGAAATACGACAGACAACATGACATCGTATTTTTAGCATAAACTATTTTCAAATGAAAAAGAAAAAATCAAACGCGTTCCGTATGATGTCGAAAATCTATTTGATTCAACTCAAAATTGTAAAATAATTGTTTGTTTGTTTCAGAGTTATCTAAAAAAATAAGTTATTAAAATGAAATTTTAAAAAAATACTTGTTGTAAAAGTAAATAAACGAAAAGTAGCGAGCGAGTATAAACATTTAAAAAGAAAAAAAGTAGTTGCCAATGCTAGTATCACTTTATTCGAGTTATATTTTAGCTTCTGATGGGTTAAAGAATTAGATAGAAAGTATATTCAAACTCAGTTTTATTCTTCAGAAATCTTTCATGAATCTTTGGTTACTGTTTTAACGAGTTAACTGTTGAAAAGGTATCAGAACTTTGATTACAACAGTCAACACCTTAAAACTTATATGATTCATATCATGGAGAATGATTCAGTCACAAAATTATCGAAACAGTGGCATAATTCAACTAAACGTTGAATAATAACTAATCATCACACAAGAGAATGAATAGCTTCCATAGTAAAACATTTTTTTTTTTAAAACCGAAACACCGAACCGTAAACCGAGGTTTTAAGGGAAAAAAACCGAAACCGATACCGAAACCAAAATTTAAAAACTGCCCAACTCTAGTAACAACATTACACAACTAGACAAAGTTAAAAGACGTATTCCTTTTTCACTGGAATCTATGTTGTGAAACTATTTTTACTTTGTCTATTTTCATTTTATCTTCAACTATGACATATGTTTTTTAGTAAGTAAAATAATTAAGGAGCTAACAAAAGATCACTAATTCCATGAAGAGGTCAACAGTAAAAAATATCAAGTCATCCCATAAGTTCTGTCCGGATTTTAATTCTCTAAAAATTAATAGTAAGCAGTAATTATCTGAAGGCAACCGTAAATTGTGAGTTGACATCTGAAGATCATTCATGAGGCAGCCATTTTTCCAACTTAGGAACCTTTCCAAGTTTTTGAAGATGATTAACAGTTGTATGGTTTGAGGAAAGCTGCATTGTCAATTCTTCAACTGATACTGCAGGCTTTTCTTTAAGTGATGTCACGAGGAGCTTTTCATCAAATCCAACTGGACTTCCTTATCAGTCTTTATCTTCAAAAAAGAAATGTCTAATTTTGAATTTTCATCTTCATCTTCAAAAGTGAAATTTCCATTTTAAAATTTTGTAAACCATCTTCTGCACGTTCTTTCATTCAGCCATTGTTCTCCATAAGTGAATGAATATTTTGAGTAACTATTTTCTTCCATTTGTTAAACTCATGAAGCATTATGCGCTTCAAATGCTTCTTGGATACTTTTCATGTTTTAGGAGCTTCAACATTTTAATTCATTTTTCATAAAGCATTATGTGCTTCAAATGCTCCTTGGATACTTTTCATGTTTTACAAGCTTCAACATTTTAATTCATTTTTCATTAAGCATTATGTGCTTCAAATGCTTCTTCGATACTTTTCATGTTTTAGGGGCTTTAACATTTTAATTCATTTTTCATAAAGCATTATGTACTTCAAATGCTTCGTGGATACTTTTCATGTTTTAGGAGCTTTAACATTTTAATTCATTTTTCATAAAGCATTATGTGCTTCAAATGCTCCTTGGATACTTTTCATGTTTTACAGGCTTTAACATTTTAATTCATTTTTCATAAAGCATTATGTGCTTCAAATGCTTCTTCGATACTTTTCATGTTTTAGGAGCTTTAACATTTTAATTCATTTTTCATAAAGCATTATGTACTTCAAATGCTTCTTGGATACTTTTCATGTTTTAGGAGCTTCAACATTTTAATTCATTTTTCATAAAGCATTATGTGCTTCAAATGCTCCTTGGATACTTTTCATGTTTTACAAGCTTCAACATTTTAATTCATTTTTCATTAAGCATTATGTGCTTCAAATGCTTCTTCGATACTTTTCATGTTTTAGGAGCTTCAACATTTTAATTCATTTTTCATAAAGCATTATGTACTTCAAATGCTTCTTGGATACTTTTCATGTTTTAGGAGCTTTAACATTTTAATTCATTTTTCATAAAGCATTATGTACTTCAAATGCTTCTTGGATACTTTTCATGTTTTAGGAGCTTCAACATTTTAATTCATTTTTCATTAAGCATTATGTGCTTCAAATGCTCCTTGGATACTTTTCATGTTTTACAAGCTTCAACATTTTAATTCATTTTTCATTAAGCATTATGTGCTTCAAATGCTTCTTCAATACTTTTCATGTTTTAGGGGCTTTAACATTTTAATTCATTTTTCATAAAGCATTATGTACTTCAAATGCTTCTTGGATACTTTTCATGTTTTAGGAGCTTTAACATTTTAATTCATTTTTCATAAAGCATTATGTACTTCAAATGCTTCTTGGATACTTTTCATGTTTTAGGAGCTTCAACATTTTAATTCATTTTTCATTAAGCATTATGTGCTTCAAATGCTTCTTCGATACTTTTCATGTTTTAGGGGCTTTAACATTTTAATTCATTTTTCATAAAGCATTATGTACTTCAAATGCTTCTTGGATACTTTTCATGTTTTAGGAGCTTTAACATTTTAATTCATTTTTCATAAAGCATTATGTACTTCAAATGCTTCTTGGATACTTTTCATGTTTTAGGAGCTTCAACATTTTAATTCATTTTTCATAAAGCATTATGTGCTTCAAATGCTCCTTGGATACTTTTCATGTTTTACAAGCTTCAACATTTTAATTCATTTTTCATAAAGCATTATGTGCTTCAAATGCTTCTTCGATACTTTTCATGTTTTAGGAGCTTTAACATTTTAATTCATTTTTCATAAAGCATTATGTACTTCAAATGCTTCTTGGATACTTTTCATGTTTTAGGAGCTTCAACATTTTAATTCATTTTTCATAAAGCATTATGTGCTTCAAATGCTCCTTGGATACTTTTCATGTTTTACAAGCTTCAACATTTTAATTCATTTTTCATTAAGCATTATGTGCTTCAAATGCTTCTTCGATACTTTTCATGTTTTAGGGGCTTTAACATTTTAATTCATTTTTCATAAAGCATTATGTACTTCAAATGCTTCTTGGATACTTTTCATGTTTTAGGAGCTTTAACATTTTAATTCATTTTTCATAAAGCATTATGTACTTCAAATGCTTCTTGGATACTTTTCATGTTTTAGGAGCTTCAACATTTTAATTCATTTTTCATTAAGCATTATGTGCTTCAAATGCTCCTTGGATACTTTTCATGTTTTACAAGCTTCAACATTTTAATTCATTTTTCATTAAGCATTATGTGCTTCAAATCCTTCTCGGATACTTTTCATGTTTTAGGAGCTTTAACATTTTAATTCATTTTTCATAAAGCATCATGTGCTTCAAATGCTCCTTGGATACTTTGCATGTTTTACAAGCTTCAACATTTTAATTCATTTTTTACATAAAATATCATGATATTCGGTTTAATGTCCATTTTACATGCTGGTATATGTCGGACGGCTTTTAGAAATTGACTTACAAACTAACCTATCTCTCTACAGGTCTTTGTCCCTCTTTCTCTCAACTCCACAGACAATTTTCTTTGGCAGTCATTTCCTTAATTGAGGCAAGATTTTTATAGGCCAGACATACTTTATGACGCCAATCCAGTGATGTGGTGGGGACCAGTGGACATCTTCTCTAGGCGGTCCAGAAAATAACAAAAAGGGAAAATTCCTTCATCCCCAATCAGACACGTATTGATATATATATATATATATATATATATATATATATATATATATATATATCTTATAGATAGAATACATGATTGTACATTTAAATGCTTCCATTACAATAACTATGGAAAAGCCTGAAAGAGTCAATGTTTTTCTAAATATCTGATCATTCGTGATGCTTAATAACAGTTAAGAGAGACAAGTAGAGCGAAGGCAAAAGAATAAGGTCATTTATTGATATCATGTAATCCCTTATCTCCTTCATTCCAGTTAACTTCAGTCGTACCATTCCAAGGAATGGAAACCCTTCTGATCATGGAGGTCTTCACAAAATACCCGCTAATATCTACACTAATGTCTTTCAAAAGATTTGGTTTGTCCGTTTTGCCACATAGAAACTTGTAAATTGTAATACATTTAGATGTGTCCAAATACGTATGATATATAAATACAATTTAGTTCCATTATACATTCCCTCTTACTTTTAGATTTTAGGGGATTAAAATCCAGACACAACTTATGGGGTGCCTGATCATTTGGGGTTCTATGCTATAGCTGTACAGACACGTTTTAGATATTTATTTCTAGTGTGCCCTTATAAGTTTTTTTAAGCTAATAAATGCAAAATCATTATTATTATTATTAATATACTATTAATATTGATATAATATATTATTTAACTGAAAGATAATTGATTTTTTTTTTAATGTACTGACCTTGTTGTGTTTGAGGTTGTTCTGTGACATCCTGCGACTCAAGCAGGGATTGCACAGCGAGGGCTGTTTGGTTCTCTGCAACACTTGCACCCCCTGCAGAAAAGAAGATTTTTTAAAAAAGAAAAAAAAAGAAACAAAGAAAAAAAAGTAAAAAAAAAAAAAAAAAGTAAAAAAAAAAAAAGAAAAAAAAAAGATATATTATTTAAAATTAGCTGTATCTATCCGGTAAGTTTTTACTTTCATTTCTTTTAACTAGACTGTTAATTAATTTTTTTTTAATTTAATTATTATACTACCATCTGATGATTAAATTCTTGATTCAACCAAATTGTTATAAAACTAGAACTAAATTCTTTAATCTGTGATGGATGTAAATAGCTTCGAAAACTTTCGATCTTTTAATACATAGCAATTTAACTGTATCCAAATTTAAAAAGTCAATTAATTCCTTTTTATAAATTATTAACCAAAGATTAAAATGATCGACTTGTTTATGAAGAAACCAAAATGCATTCTAGCAGATTTAATTTTGTAATGAAATAATTAAAACAAAAAAAAAATTTTTTAAAGTTCGTTTAGTACTTTTCGCTATTGCATTTTTGATTTCAATAAATAATTGATTAATAGTTAATAAAAAAAATAATAATCTATAAACCATGACGGCAAAATGCATAGACAGACACACAAGAAGTGGTCACACAATGTTATTAATAGAGATTTATAAGAAAGTTGACCAGTAAAAATGGTCACACACTTGGCTGCCTTAATGCAAGGGCATGCTTGGCAGTTGACCAGCGAAAGAGTATATTTATAACCATGAGATAAGATCAGATTTTTCTTTGAGGTAATGAACAATATTAATGTTAATTTTTACAATATCAATGATTCAGATCATCTCTCTAAACAGAGGTTAATAACGTATGTGAACACATCATAGAATAAAAAAAAACTAAAGATGAAGAGATAAAAACATTTTCAATTCTGACTTCAAGCCAATTACAAAAGCAATTCTATACAAAGAAATCATGCAAATATTTGTTATACAATCAACTAAGAATAAATAATTGATAGTAATTTCGTACATCACAAAGCAGGGTTAACCAATTAAGTATCATTTTATATGTTGATAGGTTTAGGTTTTTCAAGGCTCATGTTATACTTTTCAGATTTTAGCGTTGAACATTATGTTTTTTTAATGGTTACATCAGATGTTCAAACTCCAAGTGAGGTCAACAAATTATTGTCTTGGGGTCTTGAGCCATAAAAATAATTATCTAATTACGGTAAGAATCATTGATTCTGACCTAATGAAGCATAAATCTAAAGGAGTCTTGAGCCATAAAAATAATTATCTAATCATTGATTCTGACCTAATGAAGCATAAATCTAAAGGAGTCTTGAGCCATAAAAATAATTATCTAATCATTGATTCTGACCTAATGAAGCATAAATCTAAAGGAGTCTTGAGCCATAAAAATAATTATCTAATCATTGATTCTGACCTAATGAAGCATAAATCTAAAGGAGTCTTGAGCCATAAAAATAATTATCTAATCATTGATTCTGACCTAATGAAGCATAAATCTAAAGGAGTCTTGAGCCATAAAAATAATTATCTAATCATTGATTCTGACCTAATGAAGCATAAATCTAAAGGAGTCTTGAGCCATAAAAATAATTATCTAATCATTGATTCTGACCTAATGAAGTATAAACCTAAAGGAGTCTTGAGCCATAAAAATAATTATCTAATTACGGTAAGAATCATTGATTCTGACCTAATGAAGCATAAATCTAAAGCAAAAATGGATAAAGACAGCTTAAAATGAAAGTACACAACTGAATTATTTCCCTTTCTCTCTACATCTTCTTACATTAAATCTATATTTTTTTTTAAATTATTTTTTATGGAAATCGCTGCAGACAAGGCATGAAGCCACTTAATGTAAGGAGCTAACAAGAACAAATATGATTATTGCAAAGATAGGAGATGCCTATTGACCTTAGTCTTGAAAAGACCAAGATTATAGTTAGGAGGAAAACAGTCAGCAGAAAGAGAGTTCCACAAGCCTGCGGTTCTTAGAAAGAAGCTACTGGAATAGGAAGCTGTATTACAATGAGATATCAAAACAGTGAATTGATGGAGACCACTAGACCAACGAGTCAAACGAGCTGGAACAAAAGAAGCGGGGAATAGATCATATAATTCTGAAGAACACCTGCCATAATAGTATTTCTAGAAAAGTATGTCGATGGTTAATCTCCACCATTTATGGCAGTCGTGCTGCTAATCAAGTCAAACAAAAGCATGAAATTGACGCTAGAATGCTGGAAGTAATAACTGACTTTGGGATCCAATTTCTCTAAGCTTAGAAACTGGTTTAGAAGAAAGAATTTTATTGTCTCTAGATAAAAACCTGATAAATACTTTAATGATGAGACAATGTTTTCTCAAGTGCAAGACAATTTAGATAGCATGATGAAACTACAAATGATAACGCTATTGTTCTGCTCAAATCAATGAGACACCTCAGAATCAGCAAATACAAAAAGGACACATTTGGGTTGACACCAGTTTCTTTTACTTCTGTTACTTTAAGTTATAAACAAATAATACCTTGCCTTCGCAGATTTAATTTTTTTTAAAGTTTTACTTACAAAACGTTTTGTTTTGTAAACTACGGAGATTTATAAAAAAATAATGTTTTAAATAAAAAAAACAAAACGTTACAAACTTTTTATTAAACAAAATGTATCAACAAATGAAACAAATTTAAAGAAAAACATTTAAATAAGTCGATGTTGTTTTGTAAATTTTGTGGATTTATAAAAAAAAAACGAGGTATATTAAATATTTATTTACAAGCATAATGAAATAAAACATTTTAAAATACATAATTTTATTTACAAAACAATTTAAAATAAACACATAAAACAAATATAAAAAAAACATTGCACAGATGGTGTCCCTATTTACTTGCCTCCCCACTAGGGCAGAGTTAGATACAAGGTCGGTTTTTAATGTAGGGAAAATTCAACTCCCCAAAAAGGAGCACTCATGATTGGGTCAAAAACAAAAATTGCCTCAGTCTAGAAGGATTTCTCCTTCACTGACTGAGGACAGGAAAGATGAAGTGTAATAGAACAGACACTAACCTTTGCTCCTAGCCAAAAGGTCAAGGACCGTTTTGAAAAGGGTATTTTCTGTGTGCCTTTTTAATACAATCTAATAGTTACTTAAATATTTTTGTAAAACATATTTTGTTATAAGCACATTTTTAATTAAACATTTATTTTCTTTATCAATCTCCAAAGATTACAAAACAAACGTTTTGTACATAAAACTTTTCTTTAATTAAAAAAAACTGTAAAGTGTGCACATATTGTTTTTTTAACCGGAAGTAAAAGAAACCGGTGTCAACCTATATGTATCCATTTTGGTATTTGCTTATTCTGGGGTGCATCAAGTGAAATTGATCCTTTTTCTTAAAGTTGACAAACCTTGTAACCGCCATAGAATGGCAACATTTTGAGGTAGGTCACAAAGTAGTATGCTATTTATTATTACAAACCACTGTACTGAATATTCATTTGTCTGACATTAATAACTCATGCACCACCTGTGTTTGTTATGAAAACCAGAGACGTGAAATTGTATGAAGAAAAACTGACAGACAAAAATTGCTGACTCCCCACCTCTCGGTTTTTAAAAAGCCAACTCATGACCTCTGACAGAAACACTTCACAAGTTTGCTCCATGTGTATTACTACAAACTGAGTGACCCCATTTGAGAGTACGAGGTACTGAGAAGTAAGGTTCACTTTAGTTGGTTGGCAAGTTACATCAAGGCCGGAGACCAAATTTTCTAAATATTTAAAAATGGATGGATATTTTTTTTAGTTATACTTTATAGATGTGATTCTGTCGAAAGAGTCAATGGATACTTACTGTAAGGATGCCTGCATGAGAAATCTATAATGAAGCAATGGTGACACAATCTTCAACAGCAACTCCCCATAACCAGCATTTGCTTAGGTCCAATGGCAAAGAGAAGTCCAGGATGAACACAAACAATGCTGGGATAAGCAGAGAAAGTTTTTCTTCTTCATTGCACAAGACTTGCGAATCTAATCTATTCTACTCTTAAATCCATAGCTCGAGCTGATATATGTATTCACACTTTTCCTCAAGGGTTTTAGTAAAAGCCAACAGTCACCTCTACATGGATATGATTAATCATATGAATATAATTCTGTGTGCATGTTATTAAGATGTAATATATAGTAAAATAATCACTCCTTTTCGATTTAAGAATCAGTAATTGGAGAGAATTTATAAACATGAACATCCGGTGGGTTGATTATGTTCCGACTGCTGTTCTTTACCAACACCTCAATCTAAAGTCTACCATCTGTCTTGTTGCAATGACACCATTGATGGTTTAGGCATGCAGCTCATCAGAATTAATTTGTGACGCAATCCTCCCTAACTTTCTGCCGGGTGGCGGAAGTGTATTGATGGACAGCTGAAGACCTGGATAATAACTATCAAGAACATGGCTGATCTCTCAGATCCACAAGTGGTCCACCTTCGATGGTGGAATCATGATTGGTTAACCATCTCCTTACAACCTTGCTAAGGACCACCGTACATGGCCCACCATGGTTCAGGATGTGGTGCAGGCCAGGGAAGGAACTAGCTGAACCTGACCAGGGTGAACATCATCGCAACAACATTCATAATTTAGGTACACCAGAAGTGCAGTGTACTTACTGGTAGGTTGAGAGATAACTAGTTTGTGTGCAAGAAGTCTAAGACAATGGAGATGGATGAGAATTCAGATGTGGAGAAACTATATCTGGATGTCGAAGCTATTGAGGAGGAGCAGGTGCTTGTGTGACTGTAAGAATTAAGAGTGGATAGAGTAAGTTCAGGGAATTTGTGCCTTTACTAAGCAGAAGAGCGTTACCACTATCGACCAAGGGAAGAGTCTTCCAGTATGCAGTTTGATGATGCATGGAAGTGACGGTTGAGAATATGTGTTGCATGGAGAGAAATGATATGAGAATGATACAATAAATGTGTAATGTGAGTCTTAAAGACAAGGTTAAATCTGATGACCTCAGAGGAATATTAAATCTGGACAGTATATTGAGATGTGTGCAAAACAGGAGACTTCGATGGTATAGACACATTGTGAAAGAATGGATGAGAGTTCTTGGATTAGTAGATGTAAAAAATTGAGATGGCACGTACAGTTCAGAGAAAAAGGCCAAGGAAAATATGGGAGGAAATGATAAGAATAGACTTGAGAAAAAGAGGGATAAATAAAGACCTGGCCAGAGATAGGTTGGTTTGGAAGTCAATTTCTAAAAAGTTGTCCAACACGTGCCAGCATATAAAACGGGCATTAAATCGAATATGTCGATGATGATGATGTTGTCTATGCGTATCCATCAAAAAGCAGCGTTATACATAATATATTGTTGGAAATATGTTCCTTTCTTTACTTAATTATAAGTTCATTATAATATCACCGCTGACATGTATTCACGGAGGCATGATTTTATAAAGTAAACAAACATATATTACATTATTTGGATGATTCGGACTATTTTTCTAATCTTGGATGTTATCCTTACAACGTTTCAGCCATGGTACAATGGATATGAGTGTTAAGTTATAATCAGTTCTAAGTGACACTCTTCTGGAGGTTGAAGGTTCAATCCTTGATGCGGGCAATACTAAGAATACAATTACGAATTACTTAAGACTTCTACACTCGTGGATTAAATAAAGGGCTCCGTCCCAAATTCTTTACAGATTCCCGAGTTTGACAAGACACACCTGAAGATGGTCGGAAGTTATATCAGCCAAGATGTTGTGAGAATAACACCCAAGATGCAAAAAGTAGTCCGAATAATCCAATAATCCAAATTATCAATCCGAATATCAAAAAAGTCTGCGACAAATATATATTGTCCGCAAAGAGACTTAAGTTCTCTGTACAGATTCACCGTTTATCGAGTGGTGAAAACGATGCCAGCTAAAGGTGGTCCCTCTGTGATCACACATTCAAATCCTATGTGGATCTCATATTTGTCTTTGCAAATTTTCTATTTTTGTATAATTTAAGTTATTGACATTCAAAAACTGGTACAAGATTATTATAATTATTATAATTTTTATTATTTTAACTAATGAGTCACCAATGTGGTTAAGTGGATACTGACGCAGAGTGACGACCTGGGTGTGTCAAGTTCCAATCCAGTCGGGTTGAAGCGGGAAGGGCGGGGGTAATAAAGAGAAATTAACTAAAATAAATGTTAGTAAATTTAGTTTTTAAACCCCCATATTTCCCGGGAATCATTGAGGACTTCTGTGCACTTTTGATCCAAATCCTGAACCCCATATTAACGATTCTTAATTTTCCATAGTTATAAAAAAAAACAAAGTAAAACGTTATATTACTTTTTTTATGAGTGTAAAGTACAAACGCAGACAGGCCAATAATGTTGTACTTCCTTTGATCAAAAAGAAATATACTTATCCAAATATCTAGGGTAATGTAGTTTCAGAATATATATGGTTACGGGTGGGTAATTAAAACATTAAGAGGTTCATGGTTCATGAACAAAACAAAACAGGAACTAAAACTTGATATATATATATATATATATATATATATATATATATATATATATATATATATATATATTCATTAATTAATTATTTGGGTGCTCCTGTTGTTTCACAATGACATGTTAGGTTTCTCTTTAAAAATAGCTAAAGAAATGTATAAACTTTATGTATTTACGTGGTAGCTGAAAAGCTGTACACCAAATATTACGCAAATTCATCCAGTATTTATTAAATAAAAAATAAAAAACGATTTTCGATCGGGCGTCACCATATTGTATCTTTGCCCGATTGTATCATTGAGTTATCTCCCTTGACTAAACTGGTTACAAAATGCCTAACGATAAGTACAGTCGTTTTTTCTTTCTTTTTCTCATAATTTAATAAATACTGGATGAATTTGCGTAATATTTTCTGAAGAATCTTATTTTAAAATTGAAATAGACTTTTAAAAGATTTAAATAATTTGGTACTTGTGCAGAATACGAATAAAAAAGGCGATTATTGCAGACAAGACAATAATGAGCCTTAACTCACTGATTTAATTTTTACTATACTTTAACCCCCCCCCCCCCCAATAAAAACCCTGTCATTAATGCTAAGCCTAATAATAATAACCTAAACCCTAATCCTTAATCCTACCACTATATCTAAGTTCGGGTGGCAACAGATCCACCCCCAGCCCCTCCTAAAAATAACATTGTTCTCTTCTGGGCAATCAAGAAAAAATACACATTATTCGTTAAATAATTTGTTTACAAAATAAAAAGTTGTTTGCAAAAAAAAAAAAGTTAGTTCTGTAAATCGTTCGAGTATCTACGTCAAGGCTCGGGAATCTCAGTAAGCACTGACATTTGTTGGTGCACCAGTACCAAAATAACACCGAATACCAATCTTTTTTTTTAACATAAAATAAAACCGAAACAATAAATGAGGCGACTTAGTTCGAACCTGGGAACAATATGCCAAAGAAAAATATTTGTTATAAAATATGGCTA
Organism: Sepiola atlantica; assembly: GCA_963556195.1. NCBI lineage: Eukaryota > Metazoa > Mollusca > Cephalopoda > Sepiida > Sepiolidae > Sepiola > Sepiola atlantica. Next base: position 57,773,065 of record OY744543.1, on the reverse strand, counting down.
AATTAGCCAAATAATTTTAAAATATATATTTTATAAACTAATTTCGTCATTTACACAACTTCAATAAAATAACGCAACAACAAATAAATTTTCTTTGTTTTTTTTTTTTGTTTTAATTAGTTATTTTAATTTTACAATATTCTCAACGTTAATAATGAATGAAAAAACACACCAAGTGGCCACTGGTTTCTGTGTGTCACAACCACAGAATTGGGGGTAAATTACTAATGAGTGACAGATCAGAGTTGTGTGTAGTTCTATTTGATCCAGGAGACTCTCTTCCCAGGCATTACCTCCTCCTTCGAGAAATGGGATTGGTTTATTGCCGGTCCTGAGGCGCTCTTACCGACGGCTACGATCATCAAACATGACAAGTTTTGCACCCATCCAAAGTGCCCCTGTGAGGGAGGGAGAGTAGTAGCTGTATTTCCAATTATAAACTGACGTCATGTCTAGCGTGCTGTAGTAAGGATGGGGGGGGGGGTAAATATACTTTATAAGTTCTGTGTGTTTAAAATCCCAAAATAAATACAAAATTAAGAGCCGGTTTTTACGGGTTGCAGACAACAATGAATTCTTGTTTGTTGTTGTTGTTGGTCCCACTTTTTTCTTTCTTTCTTTCTTTCTTTGTGCCGTTCCAACAGCCATGTTGACACCCAGGCGGGGGAACGAGTTCAAGCCACATTTTGGCTCCAGATAATGGCCGGGGCGGTTACATCTCAGTTGAGAATAATCTAACGAGTAATTTTACATATTTTGGGGCCAATTTGATTTCGATACAAGGCGATCTTTATCAAACAATTGCACGAAAAGGTTAGGATTATGCGCAGCTAATGGTGGATTCAACATGGCGACATCCTCCTACGTGAAGCTGCGCTGAAAATGCTGTTTTGAAACCTATAACAGCGATCTAAAAAAATTAAGAGGTTAAAAAAGAGTAAAGAAAGTTTATATCTAGTTTATGAAATGAAAAATTAGCAAATTTGTAATCCTCACCTGAAAGTGCATCGAACAAAGCTTGTGCCATTACAAAGGTGATAGTGGCTGTTTCGCAGCGTTTATAATCTTTCACAGGAGAACAAGCCACATTCAAACAAAAATAGGTCACAAGGGAAATAACTCTTCTGATATTTTTATTATTAGCAATATACATGAAAAAATTTAAATTGCTTAAAATATCTCAATAATAGCATATATAGAAAGAGCTTGATGATCTAAGAAAGAATCTTTTTTAATTTTTTAAATCTGACTAAAAATAAGGAAGTTATGACTATTTTTGTGCCTCGCACGATTGGATATTTTCCCCTCTTTAAGACCATACGCGTTTTGTCACATTTTTTTACACTAATTTTTCAGTAAAAATGTTATATCTTTGTTAAAACACAAGATTAAGTAATGAAATTTGCCATATAAGTGTATTTTTGTACAAGGAATCAGAATATGCCGCTAAAAACCTCAGGAATTAATGGTTTCCAAGTAATTTGCAGTAAATGCACATAAATATGCTGCAATACCTTAAAAATACCATGTATCCATTAAAAAATAGAAATTAGAGAAATCAAAGTGGAATTTTTTTTATGGAAATCGATCCAGACAAGGCATGAAGCCAGTTGATGTAAGGAGCTAACAAAAACAAATATGGTTATCGCAAAGGCAGGAGATGCCTATTGACCTTAGTCTTGAAAAGGCCACGGTTATAGGAAGGAGGAAAACAGTCAACAGGAAGAGAGTTCCACAAGCCTGCGGTTCTTGGAAATAAGCTACTGGAATAGGAAGTTGTACTACAATGAGGTATCAAAACAGCGAATTGATGGAGACCACTAGACCAACGAGTCAAACGAGGTGTACAAGAAACTGAAATCTAATACTAGAACTGTTTAAAAATAAATATATTGCAAGATTTCTTTGGCATTATTGTAGATTAACACCTTCCGCATAATTACCACCTTGCCTCCCCAAAATATGAGATTCTACTTTTTTTCAGGCAATTACATGTTAACACGCTTAAAAACTTGGCAGAAAGAAAGAAACAAAAACAATTATTTTAGAGTGAGGATTAGTTTCACATTTAATGTAAAATAATCCCCCATTTCAGGGCCATTCTAGCGTTTTAGGGCAATTAACCATTTCTTTCTATGGGAGATAAATCCTGTGCTTTTTTATGTTTTTTTTTAAGGGGGGGTCTCCTTTTTTCTTTTTTTAGACGATTATGTTTAGTTTTAAGAGGGTCGGACTAGGGACAATTACGTGTGAACACCCTGAAACTTAGCAGAAAGAAAAAAAAAAAATTATTTTAGAGTGGGGGATTAGTTTCACATGAATTTAATGTAAAATAATTCACCATTTTTGGGCCATTCGCGCGTTTTAAGTCAGTTAATCTTTTTTTTTTTCTATGGGAAATAAATACTGTGCATTTTTCTTTATGGGTGTCTGCTTTTTCCCCCTTTTTTTTAGACGATTATGTGTGGTTTTAATAGGCTTTTTGTAGGATTGGGGGCTTGCCACTCGGATTTAGGGTGTGTTTTGGATGGAGGTTGCCATTCGGACTTAGTGTTAGGGTTAAGGGAGTTTTTTTAGGGGGTGACTTGTTAATGGTACGACACGTTCAAGAGAAGGCATTTTTAGGAGGTGGACTTGTCACTGGAACCTAGAGTTAGTGGTAGAGTAATTATTTATTTTATATCAAGTTTTCAGCTTGAAAAAATACTTTTTAAATTGCACTAAAAGGCAAGAATGGCCGGAAAATGGGAGATCATTTTACGTTAAATTAATATGCAAAATTCTAAATTATTTTTTGTTGTCTTTTTTTCTTTTTTCCGCCAAGACTTTTAGGGTGTTCACATGCCTAAAAAAGTAGAATCTTATTTATTTATTTTTTTAATTGGCGATTAGAAAGTCATTGCTACTAAAAGTTCGAAAGTTGAGTTGTCTGCCCTTTTCTTTTCTTTGTTCTGTTGTTGTTATCTAGTAGTAGTAAAAATAAACACACGTCTCGCATGGAACCTTACAAAAATGTGTTTGTTTTATTAACTGGAATTGTTATATAATGGGACGCATGTGTGGATGGACGTACAGAGAGATCGCTTAACTTGCGCGATTTGTAACGGAGTGATCTCGTGCAATTTTGGTGCGATGTCTTCTCACGGTTCGCGGTAACAGTTGAAGAGACCTCGGGGTCGAGGGTTGGGTCACACCTGTGCGTTGATCACGAGATTTCGTGACGTCACAGTTTTCCCGGTGGGAAAACTGGAGTGAGATTTCAGTTTTGACTTGGAAGCCGACTAGTCAACACGCCTTAGCCATGTAGCGATTACATAAGCTAGGGGATTTCAGATCCCCAAAAATGCGAGCCAGGCGATGTCCCCCTCTTCCTTCCTTTACAGGTAATTAAGTAATTAGGAAATTAACTAGCGTAAGCTTCTCTCCATGCTTCAACGAGCTTGCTTCAGTATCGACAAGCTAATAGAAAATAAATGGTTCAAACTAAAGAGGAGGCTTGTTTGTGTGTAAAAGATTTGATTTCAGCTTCCGAAGAAACCGCCAGGATGATGGAAAAAGAGGGCGAAATTATGACGCGGGGTGAAGCGATAGATGGATAACAGAAGCGACACAAAAAACCTGCAGAGATATCAAGTGACGACGACGCGGCGGTGAAACAAGAAAGGGATGCACGGTTAGTACAAATAGTTCCCCCCCCAGCTGGGATTCTCGAATAGAAACGACACATCGGGATCAACAGGCGAACTGTTCTACGACGCCAGTAAGAATTCGTCTTACTATGAAGAATATCAGAATGTTGCCGAGAACAAAAGGTTTGTCTCACATTCGTGTGAAGTTGACTTTATATCGATAATAATTCTTCACAGTCCTAAGTAATTCGCAATTGTAGAAAAGTGTCACTTAGAACTAAATTGTGCTTAGTATATTATCCGTTTTGACACGAGTCCTTGCGGACAATTCTACAATTGTGAATTACTTAAGACTTCTGCCCTGTCATGGCTGATGAAACGAGAGCATGTTACACCATGAATTAAATAAAGAGTTCCTTTCAAAATTCCGTGCAGATTCGACAGACAGAAAGATTCCTGAGTTCTACAAGATACACCTGAAGAAGGTTGGAGGTTACATCCGCCGAAACGTTGTGAAATTAACAACCAAGATGAGAACAGTAGTTTGAATAATCCAAATGATACATATTATAAATCCTCCTCTCAAAAATTCAGAGTCACATTTTGTTGACAAAAAATGTTTTTGTTTGGTCCTTTTAATGCTCATTGTACATTTTTAATGTCTTTAAATGATCTTAAAAGAATTTTTTGTGGTCAGTTTTAAAGTTTGTTGCAGTTACATCATTAAGATCTATTTTCTTTTGCACTTGCATGCTATCACTTGCAGAGTGATTAGTACGTGGTTCGGTAAGATAACGCATGCATGCTATCACTCGTGTAGTGATTAGGATGTGGTTCGGTAAGATAACACAGGCATATTCTCACTCACGTACTGATACATCAGGCGATCAGAACACTTTGCACATTTGTGACCTTTTTCCATTTCCGCCCAGAGCATTTCACGCCCATTTATGAACAGTCCTTTTGGAGACGTTGCCGAGACTAGTCATATACCTCTCTTCTTGTATCTTGCAATGGCGTTGCGAGACGAGATGGAACTCACAGACTCAATTCTATTTCTATAATACATACATGACGGCTGAACCAACCTGTCTTATATTCTTATGTTCCTAACTCTTCCCATTCTGTGTTGACGAAACTATTGAATAAAGTTGATTTAAATTGTAGACAGGATGTTTGTACTTTTAACCGAAAATTTTGTGACTCTTTTTCTTTTTATCAAACAAGGCCAGTCATATGAATGCAGATGCAGCGACCCGACTACAAAATGGCTATCTCCAACAAGCATCAATCACCTCCTAACGTCCTCAAGTTTTTTGTATTTCTTTTTCTTTTTAAACTGAACCACATGTCTGAATTCCTTTAAAAAAGAAAATAAATTGCCAGGAAAATCCTTATAATTGCATGCCATTCACTATTGAGATTTGTAACTCTTGTGAAAGATGCAAGAAAATTGGTGAGGTCGTCTGAGTTTTGTGAAAATACAGCATCTTGGCATTGGATTTCCTTCTATGCTGCGGTGGGAAATCCCAGGAGACTAAAGGGTCGAATTTTTGCTGTGTCACTGCTTCCAAATGCCAATGGAGGTTGTGTATTGCCACAAGCAAACTATTTCAGAAACCAATTGTGTCACTTCGGCTGAATAGGACAATATGTAGACTTATCTAATGAATGCTGCTTTGTTAAGGAAATCAGGAAATGTCTGCTATTATTTTCACATTCTGACCGCTATAGTGGGAGGTATCTACTGTATGTTATATATTTTTTCTATTATTCCGAATGAAACTAACATAAGCATAAGGGCATTAAATTCTGTTCAATGCAGGCTCAGACTAACATGTCATTAATTTCACCTTCTGCTCATATAGAGGATGCTTATGGTAAAAAGAAAGTATTATTAATAGGTAAACGAAAACCACAAACTTATCATAGCCTTTTTATTAGGCATTGGAAGTTCATGGGTGACTTCTATTTGGCAAAGAAAACTAAATTACAGCACATGGGCAATATAAGACAGGTGTATATCTATGTATAGTTTGAATTTATCTATGTATAGTTTGAATTTTTCTAAGTAAATGCATGTACTTTAGTCCATATTTATTATAAATAAATTAATACTCACCACACAGACCAAACAGAAGGCAGGAAAAGTTACCTAAAATCGTTTATGTTCTTTGCATATTCCAGCAACGAAAAAGCATGCATGGTAAACAAGACAGATAGCCTAACTAACTGCTTCCGCAAGTGAATTTTCTGTGTCTCTGTTAGTTGCCTGTACCGAAGGTTCATATTAGGGAAAAGGAAGATCAAGAGAAATAGGCCAACCCCTTTTGTAGGCGAGAGAAAAAAGAAAGGGAGACTACTGCTACTATACTTGTTTTTACCCATGCGATAGATTTGACAAACAAAAAAGAAAACTTGTGAGAAACATATAAGAAAACAACTATTTATTTTTCCAACACTTTTGCACAGTGCAAAATAAAAATATTTCTCAACACTTAATTTGTTTTAAGCATATACGGAGTAGTCAACTATAAAGTATGTTTTATAACAGTGTCCATTTTTTCCTTTTTTCCGAAGTGTTTTCTTTAAAAAGCGAAACTAACCTATGAAAAATTGAAGTATTTACTGGTACCAAAATTTATTCTGCGCTTTAAGGAATTCAGATATAAAGTATGAATATTTGAGGTAGCAAATTTTATCGTGTACATTCTAACAAAGAAATAATCACTGAAACTTAAGAATATTAGATGGTACTCCATTTGTTCTGCCCATTCTTAACTAAGGGTCACCAGTGAAAAGCTAAGAATATTTTATGTTCTTACTTTTACATTTTAACATACTACATGCTCGGAAATACATTCTCGAGCATGTGGTCGCCATTTTGTATCTATTGGAAAAGAGAAAAGGATAATAGTGAAGAAACGGTTGGTTACAAATACATGTACATTTATTCACAGTTAAATAGTTTGTTGAAGACTAACATAAAAGAGGTTACAAAACAATATATAATACATAAAGGAAGAGCTTCAGACATGAGTACTAAACACAGAATACATTAAGTTCCCAATATAATAAATAAGTACAGAGATTGCCAGGGTTATAGATAGAGATGTGTGAATCCATTGAATATGAAAAATATTACTTTGTGTTTCCTGCAGCGACATGCTATGAGGAAAGATATGTTAACAAAGTAGTTTCTTTTTGAGAATCGATGTGACTCGATTAAGAAAAGAAACTGACAGACACAACGTGAGGGCTTTTAAAGATCATGCTAAGATGGACAGCCAGTCGAACACGTCTGACGGCATTGAAAGCTGCACCAGAAAGAGGTAAAGTCTCATTATGAATTTTCCATACATTCGTAGAACGAGATTGCACACTCTCACACAGGAAAGTGCATTCTCTAATATGTACCAAGAATAAGTCCAAGGGAGATAACTTAGATAACTCTGGCCCAATGCATCTAGCATTGATTGGTGCCACGGATTGTGGGTCGGGAGGGTTTGAGAGGATGGAGGCACCGAGGAGGGATGGTACCATTCAGACTTCAAGTAGAAAGTGTTGGAATCATGAAGAGGCTTATTGTTGCTCAAATTCCAGAGAGGACCAACGATCGTTATCAGCAAGAACACAATAATAAATTGCTGGAATGACAAATCTGGGAAAACTTTTCTATCGGACTCCAGGGAACACCTATTTTTATCATTGAAAGATCACTGTGTGATAACTTTTAGTGAGTAAATAATAATAAATTAAAAAGAAAGACGCAGTGGCACCAACACCAGTAATACCATGGAAAAATGGCTGAGGATGATGTGACAAGATGAAAAGACTAAGGAGGGATAGCATCATCCAGACCTTGGTAACAGCTGGTGCGAGAACACCAAGTGAGTTACAATGATAATGGAATTGAACGGAGAGTACTAGAAATTTGGGGCAACTTTCTGTCACTCAGACTTCAGGGAAAATCACCAGTTTTTATCAAAAAGAATGAATTGGTCATGACTCCAAGTCGGTAATCATCTTATATAAATAGAGATTTTGTCCGTCTGTCCATCACAATTTTTTTAAACGTAATAAATACATTCCAGAATTTGTCTGATTTCGAACTATCAGAGATCTTAACTACCTTTAGAAATGGAGAATATTGCATTAATAGTAAATAATAAATTCCCAACAAATAAAGCAGATGTCATGACCGGAAATTGAAACCAAAACCTTGAGATCTTCAGTCTGATGTTCTACCAACTGATTTATTTGAACTTTCTTATAAATAAAGCTTAAAACATTACCTTAACAAAATAATTATAGCTTTAGCATGACTTTAGCTTAATGATTTATGTCATGTTTCAAAACATGAATTCAAACATAAGCGATAATAAAAAATAAATTAATTAATGGGTAAACATTATCAATAGCGTTGGAAATAAACAATTTACTTTGCTTTAACTACATATTGTGTGTAGTTCTTTCACAATGATATAATCCTCCCAGCTTAGCAAAAATATGCTCCCTCCGATCACGCATTTTTGTTTTTAACTAGTTCATGCCAAACAAGGCAGGCCGCCACTGTAGACATAAGGGGCTACTGAGAATTAGGGTGAAAGTTTAGGGGGTCATCTTAAATTGGAAGCTGTGCAACGAGATGCTTGTTCACATTAGTTTTAAATTTCTGCATATCAGTACAGTCGGGGAAACAGGGAGTAGGGAGGGAGTTCCAAAGGCTGGCAGCACGAGTAAAGAAGCTATTGGAGTAGAAGGCTCTCCGGAATCTGTGGACCTCCACAGTGAATGGATGGGATTTAGCTGATTGTCGGGTTGGTCGAGTTTAGTAATAATTCAAATAATATACCTCATGTAAATCTTTATGTATTTATTAGAAAAAAATGTGACACCCTTTGAGTTCGGCTTAACTTAGTCTTTCTGTTGGCCACCCCCTCTCTTTCTTTCTATTTCTTTTTCTCTCCAGCTAGGGGTTAAATAGTATCAATACTCTGGGTTGTCAGCCATTTGTGTCTCTATCTTCTGGATTCTCAACCACCTTCTAACAATTCGTGTTTGCTCTATCACATAGTGTGTACTCTTGCTTCTAACTGCAATCATCATCGCCCCTACTATTGTCGTACTCCGTCTTGATTTAAAAAAAAATTGAAATCGCTCCAGACAAAGCATGAAGCCACTTGATGTAAGGAGCTAACAAGAATAAACATGACTATCACAAAGACAGGTGATGCCCATTGGCTTTAGTCTTGAAAAGACCAAGGTCACAGGCAGGAAGAAAACAGTCAGCAGGAAGAGAGCTCCACAAGCCTGCGGTTCTTGGAAAGAAGCTACTGGAATAGGAAGCTGTATTACAATGAGGTATCAAAACAGCGAATTGATTGAGACCACTAGACTAACGAGCCAAACGAGCTGAAACAAAAGAAGCGGGGAATAGATCACATAATTCTGAAGAACACATGTCATAATAGTATTTATAGAAAAAGACTGAGACTAGCAATATCACATCTGTGAGAGAGAGGGTGCAGAGAGTGCAGAGAAGAAGAAACGGCAGAGCCAACCAAACTACATGCACGTTTCTGCATCTTACCAAGAACCCTCAAACGGGACAGAGATCCACCAGCCCAAACACGACAACGGCATTCCACACATGGTCTGAGTATAGATCTGCAGAGTTAGAGAACATCTCAGGTGTGAGAAAGCACCTGGAGTGACAGAGAACCGACCCCATGAGAAGCAGAAAGAGCAATGGATCTAATGTATGAACTCCAAGAAAGAGTTGAGGAGAAAGGAAGACCAAGAAGTCCCAGAGTCTATTTCTCCTCAAGAGCAGAGCCATCCATGAGAATCCCAGGAAGAAAAGAGACACGCCTACGATTGAAAAACACGAGCTGAGTCTTAACTGGGCTAAATGAAACAAGTCATTCCACACCCCAATCCACAACTGAACCCAGGCCAACCTCCAGACCAGTGGCACACCTCGACCAATCCGAGGGAGATGGGCGAGAACCAACACCAGAATAGATGCCAACTTTCTGAACAGTACTCTCCGAAAGATCATTTATACAGAGAAGAAACAGTGTTGGCCCCAGAATAGAGCCCCGATGGATACCAGCACCGATAGGAAAAGAGAATGAAGAGACACCGTCCAAAGCCACTTGCAAGCTTCGATCAGAAAGAAAAGACCTAATAATGTCAAGAACTCCACCATCAATACCATAACCCTGAAGTGTGTGTAGGAGATCAGAATGCCACACTCTGTCAAACCCCTCAAAATGTCAAGTGCAACAGCTTCCCCTTCCCCCGAACCATCCACAAACTGACAGACCCAAACAGCCAAAAGATCAGCAGCTGAATGAAAACCACGAAAGTCATACTGAACATAACTAAAGAGGCCCAGACTCTCCAGAAAATGAACATGCTTGCCATTGACCAACCTTTCAAAAACCCCACCAACAACGGAGAGGAGACTAACCGGACGACACCCAGCCGGACTAGACCAATCGCCAGCACTCCTAAAGATAGGGACAACAGAGGACTTTTTTCAACAAGAACGGAAACAAGACTTTGACAAACAGAGCCCAAATAATCTAGAGAGGATAGAAGAAAGTTCAGAAGCACAATGTTTGAGAACAACAACAGGAATTGAATCCGAACCGGAAGCTCCAGACTGGTCAAGATCAAAACGAACCATCTTTGGAGTAATAATAACAGAATCAAGAGACTGACCAGTCCTCAAAGGAAAATCAGGAAGAACAGCACCAGAATCATCAAGAGAAAAATTGTCAGCAAAAAAAGATGAACAAGGAGATCAGCATTATCCCCAGAAGATGAAACAACTTGAAGACCATTAAAAAGAGGAGAAATAGCAGACTTGCCACTATAAATAATACTATTGTAGATTCTCCAAAAACCACGAGAGCCAACCCTTTGAGATGAGATAGTCACAAATCCTTTGAGAGTAGCTAGACTTAGCCTCAGAGATTGCTCTCTTGCAGGCATTGCTAGCTCTTCTGTAGGATTGTCTAGAAGCCTCAGAACCATCCCGACGATACTGATTAAAGTAATGGTTACGATGGGCAATGGCAGAAGGACAAACAGATGAAAACCATGAAGGAGAATGAGGTTTGGCTTGAAACTTACGATGAGGAATGAAGGTGTCAATTCCAACAAGAAGCCAGTCAGTAACCTCCTTAGCAGCAGCATTCGGAGACATACCAAAAATAGAACGCCATGAAACGTCACATACGAAGCTGTGAAGCCTATCCCAATCAGACTTCCTGTAGTTAAACGTTTTTTCTATGGAAGGGACGATCAATAGAAGACTTAACCGAAAAATTAATCTCAACATCAACAACAGCATGATCAGAAGAACCCAATGGGGAAGAAGAGGAAATATAACATGAGTCAGGAACAGAAGTGAGAAAAAGATCAAGTAAGGATGGTTGATAAACATCATTATCAGGAAAACGTGTGGGGAAGGTGACAATTTGAGACAAGTCATGAGACAGAGAAAAATTAAGATAGATTTCACCTGCTAGATCTGTGCGGTTAGAGTGAGGGAACCTGTCAGAATGGTGAGCATTGAAGTCACCAAAAACAAAGATGGAGCTGGATGGATGAATTTGCAATGCATCATCAATACTGCTGGATTTAACATCAACAACAGAACAGTCATTGTCAGAAGGGGAACGATACAAAAAGAACAAATAGGAAGTGGAGTGCAGCAAAGACAATCTCAGACAGATAAAAGGGCGCCCATGAGATTCAAGGATGGGGACACATGCAATGGGAAGATCCTTGCGAAGAAAAAGTGCAAGACCATGCAAATACGTGGCAGAGTCTAAGTGGACAAGAGGCAAGTAACCATCCACATGTAGATCGTTGCTATCAATAGAAGCATTCAGATTAGTCTCACAAAGAGCAAGGATGTGAAGAAATTTGCCCAAGTAAAGGACTGAACATCAGGAAAGTTTGACCTGAGACCTTTGATTTTACTATAAGAAATAGTAAGGTGTTTGTTGTGTGGATTTGTAGAAGGCATAATAATAAAAAGGGAGAGAAAGGTAGAATCACTTCAAGACAAACCAAGCCTGAAAGAGACCCAACCACCAGCATTCAATTCCCTGGACTCCAAACAGGCTAGCTAAAAAATAAGCCCTTCAAGAGTCCAATAGGGAAGGAAGGGGTTACTAGGCTGGCTGACGAAAAAAGTCTACCTCTAAACTGGTTACGTGGCTAACCAAAAACCGGTGTTTTTATCGTGACACCATCACTCTTGAACAAAGACTAAAGATGGCCTTCTCTCCCAAGAGGTAAGACACCATCCTGTCATTTTAAGAGTCTCGGCATGAAGAGTGGCCAGGAACTATGCAAGACAGGAGAGGGAGGGTGTCAGCTCATGAAGTATTTAAATACCCACTTATATGTTAAACTAGAGTGACTCTCTTTTTTGTTTGATTTATTTTATTTATTTTTTAGTATACCTTATAATATAATTCCGACCAGTGTCCTTATTAAACATCGACAGAAAAATCTTGTTTGGAGTAAAAGAATCATAACATTTGCAACAGAAAACGGATATATTGATGAATCAAATCAGAAGGCAGGTATACCTGGTATCCCTGGATGCGTCAAACATGCCTTTTCGGCATGGAATGAAACACAGGAAGCTAAAAGCAATACTACCGTTTCAGCGATTAAACATGGATTTCAAGGGACCACTGCCTACGTCCACACATGGTAACAAATACATACTTACGATAATGGACGAATACTCACGTTTTATCTTTGCATTCTCATGTAAAGATACGACAAGCAAAACTGTCACACGATATCTGAATCAACTATTTGCGATATTTGGCATGCCCGATATGATTCACACAGATAGAGCAACTGATTTTCTGTCAGAGGAAACTACATACTACCTACATGGGAAAGGTATTGTGACTTCAAAAACGAGTAGATATCACCCGGAAGACAATGGGCAAATTGAGAACCTAAATGGCACATTATGAAAGGCCATACAAGTAATTTTGCATTCTCGCAATATGGGGCTATCCTGTTGGGAAAATATTCTACCAGAAGCTCTTCATTCTATCTGATCGTTGCTCTGCACAGATACGAATGTGGCCCCTCATGATAGACTATTTAAGTACAGCCGTAAATCCACTTCTGGTACTTCAATTCCTCTATGGGTAAAACCAGGCTAAGTATACGTCAGATATCATACCAGGTCGAGTAAGTATGAACCTCCGGTTACACCTGCTATGTTACTGGAAATCAGTCCTCACTATGTCCCTGTACGTTTATCTTCTGGTATCAAAACTACCATCAACATAAGAGATTTGGCTCCCAAATCAATTAATGAAGATAATACTATAAGCCTAGAGGATGCTTGCATGCCACTTGTTAGTGAGCCAGAAAGTCCTACAAGTGAAAAGAAAAGTACGCAATTTTTTGAATCGATAAAAGAAAAAACCTTTGTGGAGATCCGGTTGAGTGTGAAGTTCTGGCCGAGCCACTACCAAGATCTTGTAGGATACAAAAATTTATTGATAAATACAAGGATTTAGTTACTAAATAGGGCACTATTAAAAAAGAAAAAAAGAAAAAAATAAATAAATAAAATACATAAATAACAAAAAAATAAATGGAAAATTAATAAGGTAAAAAAAAAACTTTCCCGAAAGATGACACTACTAACTCCATCGCATTATAAAACTTGAAGGATAAAATGTTGTAATTTATATTCTTAACCCCCCCTCCCTCCCACTAGATGAACTCGTCTGTTAAACTTTCTTTTGTTAATCCCAAGACTATTTAAATGCCTCTTCACTGTGATTTGTTTTGTAATTGAAACCTTTACCAAAGGGTATTCTGGTCTTTTATTATTCGCCTTCTCACTAGACACTTCTTGGGAAGAAGCTACTGGAATAGGAAGTTGTATTATATCGGGGTACCAAAACAGCGAATTTTGTGAAGACCACTAGACCAATGAATCACACGAGCTGGAACTAAGGAAGCAGGGAATAGATCAGACAATTCTAAAGAACACATGCCATAATAGTATTTCTAGAAAAGAACGAGACTAGCAAAATTACGTCTGTGAAAGAGAGGGTGCAGAGCAGAAGAAAAGGTGGGGCCAAACAAATTACATATACGCTTCTGCACCTCATCAAGAACCCTCAAATGGGACAGAGATTCACCAGCCCAAATATGACAACAGTATTCCATACAAGGTCTGATGGTAGATTTGTAGAGATAAATAATAACCTCGAGTGTGAGAAAGTGTTTGGAGCGATAGAGAGAACCGACTTTACGAGAAGAAGAAAGAGCATGAATCTAATTGTATAAACTCGAAGAAAGATTTGATGAGAGAAAAAGACCAAAATATTTCAGAGTCGATTTCTTCTCAAGAACATGAAAATCTCAGTAAGAAAAGGGACACATCTATGATTGAAAGACATGAGATGGGTCTTAACAGAATTAAACGAAACAAGCTATTTCGCACCCCAATTCACAACCGAAACCAAGTCAACTTTTATATTCCAAGGGAATCCTAGGGAGATTGGGAAAAAACCATCAGAATAGAAAGTGGTATCATCAGCATAGATGTTAATCTTTTGAATAATATTCTCTGGAAAATCATTGATATAGAGAAGAAACAGTGTTGGGCCTAGAATAGAGCACTGAAGAACACCAGCATTAATAGGGAAAGCGGATGAAGGGACATCATCCAGAGTTCCTCGTAAGCTTCGATCAGAAAGAAAAGACCTAATAATGTCAAGAACCTTATCACCAATACCATAACCCTGAAGTTTATGCAGGAGACCAGAATGCCATACTCTGTGAAACGCCTTCGAAATGTAAAGCGCAATGGCTCTTCCCTCTCCTGAATTATCCATAAACTGACAGATCTCCTCAGTTACAACAGCTAAAAGATCAGCAGTTAAATGAAAACCATGAAAGCCATACTGAACATCACGACAGTGGCTCAAACTTTCCAGAAAATGAACAAGCTTGCCGTTGATCAACCTTTCAAACACCTTGCTAATTACAGGGAGGACGATACTTGGTTGGGTGAGACCGATCACCTGTATTTTTAAAGATAGGGACAACAGAGGACCTCTTTCCAACAAGACAGGAAACAGGACTTAGACAAACAGAGATTGAATAATTTAGAGAAGATAGAAGAAAGTTCAGGAGCACAATGTTTGAGAACGACAACAGGAATTAAATCAGGACCGGAAGCCTTAGACTGGTCAAGATCAGAAAGAACCCTAGCAACCATCTTCGGAGTTGTGATGATCGAGTAAAGAGTGATCAGTTTTTAAAGGAAAATCAGGAAGAATATGTATTTATTTAAGTGACCTACACCGTTGGGTGTAAGTTGCCAAAAGTTTAGACAATGAAGAAAGAAATAGAAGAGTAATAAAGTTAGTTGGCTGCCAAAAGTCTTCTTGGAGCAGTATATATTCAAGTAAAAATAGCTTTGCCCGGATGTTTAGTTGACAGGTTTTATAAACGTGATCCTATGGCACCAATTTTATAAACGTGTAAATTAGCATCGAATATTAATTATGTGTAAGGTTGGAAACCCTCGCTCCCCTCACCACACATGTTTTAATCGGGCCCGCGGGTCACATGTTAAGACCCGTGGTAGTAAAACGACTTTTCATTAAAACGATTAAAAGGGAGAACAGCAAGTAATTATGGTAGAGAAAGAACGGGACACATTTGAATCACAATTTATAAACATAAAATAAGAAATAAAACACTTGTAAGAATTAACAAAAAGCGAGATTATGCAAACATAACAAGTGTTTATTAAATCAAAAACAGACAAAATAAAAGTTCTGCTCCGCTCTGAGGAGTTTTTGATATGGGGCTGGTTTAGATAAGATCGAGAATGGTTGATCAGTCCAGAGTCATAAAAATTTGCAAATAATGAAAGTTAAAAATAAGTAGTTTGTTTTGTTTGTTTTCTTTTGTTTTGTTTTTTCATATGGCACATACCTTTTTATTGCCTTTTTTTGTGTTAGTTGACACGCTGAGTGGAAGATATTTTACAGGATTTTAGATCTTGACGTCAGTTCCTTCGCAGAGTTTTGTTAATGTGGCGAGCTTAGGTTATCTTGTAAACCTTGTCCTTCCTTGTATACGGGAGTATAGCTTTCGATTTGAAGTGCTGGGTCAGCACAAAATCTTGACACGACTTCACCTCTCGACTCCTGAAATCTGACTGTCTCGTCTTTGCGGATATTTTTTTTGTGTGTGGAGTTGACGGCTATGAAGGAGATTTTAACAGAATTTTTTATTCTGAGTACGTACTTCGCGGATAGTTTTTGTGTGTGGAGTTTTCAGGTATATGAAAGATATTGTCACAGAATTTTAGATTCTGATGTTCGTCTTTCGCGGATAGGTTTTAGTGTGGAGTTTTCAGGTATATGAAAGATATTGTCACAGAATTTTAGATTCTGATGTTCGTCTTTCGCGGATAGGTTTTAGTGTGGAGTTTTCAGGTATATGAAAGATATTGTCACAGAATTTTAGATTCTGATGTTCGTCTTTTGCGGATAGGTTTTAGTGTGGAGTTGACGGCTATATGAAAGATATTGTCACAGAATTTTAGATTCTGATGTTCGTCTTTCGCGGATAGGTTTTAGTGTAGAGTTGACGGCTATATGAAAGATATTGTCACAGAATTTTAGATTCTGATGTTCGTCTTTCGCGGATAGGTTTTAGTGTGGAGTTGACGGCTATATGAAAGATATTGTCACAGAATTTTAGATTCTGATGATCGTCTTTCGCGGATAGGTTTTAGTGTGGAGTTGACGGCTATATGAAAGATATTGTCACAGAATTTTAGATTCTGATGTTCGTCTTTCGCGGATAGGTTTTAGTGTGGAGTTGACGGCTATATGAAAGATATTGTCACAGAATTTTAGATTCTGATGTTCGTCTTTCGCGGATAGGTTTTAGTGTGGAGTTGACGGCTATATGAAAGATATTGTCACAGAATTTTAGATTCTGATGTTCGTCTTTCGCGGATAGGTTTTAGTGTGGAGTTGACGGCTATATGAAAGATATTGTCACAGAATTTTAGATTCTGATGTTCGTCTTTCGCGGATAGGTTTTAGTGTGGAGTTGACGGCTATATGAAAGATATTGTCACAGAATTTTAGATTCTGATGTTCGTCTTTCGCGGATAGGTTTTAGTGTGGAGTTGACGGCTATATGAAAGATATTGTCACAGAATTTTAGATTCTGATGTTCGTCTTTCGCAGATAGGTTTTAGTGTGGAGTTGACGGCTATATGAAAGATATTGTCACAGAATTTTAGATTCTGATGTTCGTCTTTCGCGGATAGGTTTTAGTGTGGAGTTGACGGCTATATGAAAGATATTGTCACAGAATTTTAGATTCTGATGTTCGTCTTTCGTGGATAGGTTTTAGTGTGGAGTTGACGGCTATATGAAAGATATTGTCACAGAATTTTAGATTCTGATGTTCGTCTTTCGCGGATAGGTTTTAGTGTGGAGTTGACGGCTATATGAAAGATATTGTCACAGAATTTTAGATTCTAATGTTCGTCTTTCGCAGATAGGTTTTAGTGTGGAGTTGACGGCTATATGAAAGATATTGTCACAGAATTTTAGATTCTGATGTTCGTCTTTTGCGGATAGGTTTTAGTGTGGAGTTTTCAGGTATATGAAAGATATTGTCACAGAATTTTAGATTCTGATGTTCGTCTTTCGCGGATAGGTTTTAGTGTGGAGTTGACGGCTATATGAAAGATATTGTCACAGAATTTTAGATTCTGATGTTCGTCTTTCGCGGATAGGTTTTAGTGTCAAGTTTTCAGGTATATGAAAGATATTGTCACAGAATTTTAGATTCTGATGTTCGTCTTTCGCGGATAGGTTTTAGTGTGGAGTTGACGGCTATATGAAAGATATTGTCACAGAATTTTAGATTCTGATGTTCGTCTATCGCGGATAGGTTTTAGTGTGGAGTTGACGGCTATATGAAAGATATTGTCACAGAATTTTAGATTCTGATGTTCGTCTTTCACGGATAGGTTTTCGGTGGCAAGATATAGGTAATCTCGTATCCAGAAAGGAATTTGTTGCCTTCGTTTATATGGCCAACTTTGACGGATTGGATTTTTCCTTGTGAATCTCCTTTTGCTTGTTTTTTTTTTGTATGTGGGGATCTATCATTTCGATTTCTGCTTGGTCGGCAGCAAATCTTGGAAATGTCATCTTTTCTCCACCGTTGTAATCCGTCTCATGTGTACTTTCATGGCATAACTTTGGGAATACTTCATACAATATGGAGAAGCATCCCTGTGCTTGTTTTACAAGTACTTCAACGGAATGTGCTCTGACGAACTTGCTGCACTGATGCCCCCCTCGACATAAATACCCCTGACAAACCCAACAATCAACAAAATCCTACCCGTTCACTTAAGAGGTTTCCAGATGCCGGAAATCTTTCTATTCTAATAGCTCTTTTCCTCAAAGTGCTAGCCTTTGGAATTCCCTCCTTGCTGCCTGTTTCCCTGACTGTACCAACATACAGAAATTTAAATGTAATGTGAATCAATATTTCGCTGCACAACTCCCCACTTAGGATGCCACTATAAATATGGCCCATACTTTACAGTAACCCCTTACATCTCAGTGGCAATGTGCCCCCTTGTTTGGGGTGAATAAAAGTAACAAAGAAAAGAAAAAGGTAAAGAAATTCCTTTTAAGGGACCAACAATAATCGCCATACAGAATTTTAAATTCCATTAGAATGAAATTTAATGAAAATAAACATAAATAAACATTACCTCAATAATTTTTTCGTACTGACGTGTTCGGATTAATAAAGAACACTTTTTTCTCACTCGCTATCCCAGAATTAGGGTTAGGGTTCGATGTTTATGAATCTCATGCTTTTGTATTATTATTTCATCTAAAAAATGTTGTCATATTGAATACCTGTGTTAGTATTAGAAACGTATGCAAAGTGAAAATATTACAGGACACTTATTGAATTACTAAAGTGAAATCGCACCCAAAATTCTGTATTTTGATACCAGCCGAGGATTTGTCATTATTAATCATCCCAACAACTGAGAAACTGACCTAAACCACCAGACGCTTCTTTGTCAAAGTGAGGAGGTGCACCCTCCCAGGCATTACCTACTCCTTTTGAGGGGAGTTGGTTTATTGCAGATCACCTGAAACACCCCTTATGCCATACCTATCTGCAGTAGAAAGCATGTAAATAAATATTAGCAGGTCTACATGGCATTACTAGGGGGCATGGCTAACAATACATAAAAGTGTTAAAAGTCTCTCTCTCTCTCTCTCTCTCTCTCTCTCTCTCTCTCTCTTTGAACACATCTCTCCTTTTAACTGCCTCTCTCTCATGTGCAAACTTTTGCAACTGCTTCAGTATGATAGAAAGAAAAAAAGAAAACATCATCAGTAACCGACTGTTTACCAATTAGAAGATGATTTTTTTACCCCCCCACCCCTCTCCCCTGCACTAATTTAATTCTTGGTAACCACAAGCGAATGAACATATAGTAAGTTGTTGGTGTGAGTTGAATGCCGAGACAGGAGATCGCTATTTTTGTTGAGTCGGCCATGTCTGTATGTATCTAACGGAGCTGGCTTGAATTGAAGAAAAAAAAGAAGGTCATCAAGTTCACAATAAAATACCAACACATCTTTACTATAATAAAATTAACTTTATTTAACATTTCGTTAAAGCAGGAACATAAACATGTAAGGCAAGTTTGTTCGGCAGGCAGGTTGAGGCTAAAGACAGAACATTGAATTCTGGAGTTCTATTTCGTCTTGCCGTTTTCTGGCAAAGATCAAGAACGTGTTTTTAGGGTCTTATCTCTATGATGTCTCGTTCAGGAACTGTTTTGTCTCTTCAATCCCAATGAGGTGGGTGAAAAGTTATGCACACGTAGAGAAGTGCTAAAATTTTCCAGTGTATTTCTATGTGAGTCTTAACCTGTCTGTTTTAGCCAACCGAACTACAACTAAATATTACGCAAGAGATTGTGTGTCCATAAAAAAGAAATAGATCTTCGTCATGTAGCTGCTACAATCATTTTACCATATTTGTTTTTACCTAACCCCGGATCATAGAAAATCAGAATATGTAAGGTTTGTAAGTGTCTCGTTGGTAGTTTCTGACGTTTAGCTAGACACACACACATGCAGATAGAATTACTGTTTTTCTTTATATAATAGAACGGTAAAATTGTGTTAACAGATGAGAAAAAAGAAAAACAACAAATAATTTATGGCAAGCGAAGTAGAATTAAATTCTCTATCAGCCCGTATACTTTTAACATGTCAAAACTGTTTGTAATTATATTTCTATGATCATGTGGCTTATCGAAACACGAAAAACATGGCAACCGAAGTATTGAATCACGTTGATACACAGGGGTTTTTTTTTCCAACATAGTTCACCCCCAAACAAGGCAGGCTGCCACTGTACACGTAAGGGGCTACTGAGAATTAGGGTGTAAGTTTTGGGGGTCATCCTAAGTTGGGAGCTGTGCAGCGAGATGCCTATTTACATTAGTTTTAAATTTCTGCATGTAGGTATAGTCGTGGAGACAGGCAGCGGAGAAGGAGTTCCAGAGTCCGACAGCACGAGGAAAGAAACTATTGGAGTAGAAGGCTCTTCAGCATCTGGGGACCTCCACAGTGAATGGATGGGATTTAGTTGATTGTCGGGTTGGTCTAGTGTATTTACGTCGAGGAGACACTAGAGCAGCAAGTTCATCGGCGCAAAATCCATTGAAGTATTTGTAAAACAAGCACAAGGATACAACATTGCGACCATGGGACAGGGGCTGGAGCTTGGTGGATAGTGCGGGACCTATTAAATTGGTGACTCTTTTCTGGACCTTGTCTAAGAGAGAGAGAGAGAGAGACTAGTGGATTATGCACCAGCCCAGATGTGGCAACAATACTCCATACATGGGTGGATGATGGCTTTGTAGAGATATAGGATAATGTCAGGTGTGAGAAGTTTACTAGCTCGGTAGAGGGAGCCCACCTTCTTTGCAGCAGTCTTGGCAATGTCTTCAATGTATTTATTCCAATTCATGTTACCTGTGAATGTTAGGCTGAGGAGTTTGAATGTTGAACTCTCAGGTAGAGTGTTATTAGCTATGGCAATCGGTGGTTGAAGAGGTTTCTTGTAGTTATTGAAGGGGACGAGCTTTGTATTTGTGGCATTAAAAGTTACCATCCATTTATGACCCCAATTCACTACAGCCTGGAGGTAATTTTCTAAGGATTCAGCCATTGCCTCAGATATGTGCACACCCGTTTTGTACACATGACGAGAGTAGAGCGTGGTGTCGTCAGCAAATATACCAATCTCAGACTAAATGACATCAGGGAGGTCGTTTATGAAAATCAGGAACAGTAAAGGTCCAAGGATGGATTCCTGGGGTACACCAGCATTTATGTAATGTTGCTTAGATGAACAGCCATCGAGGACAACCTGGATCTTTCTTTTGGTTAGGAAGGATTTAATTATATTAAATATTTGTCCAGTAATACCATATGAGTGAATTTTTAGAAGCTCTTTATGTCAGTCCTTGCCAAAGGCTTTGGACATATTAAGCGCTACTGTCCTAGCTTCACCTGCCTTGTTCAGTGTATGATATATGCGTTTAGAGATGACCGTAAGGATATCCGCAGTTGATAGTGCTTGTCTAAGTCCATACTGTCAGAAAGAAGTTTAGCATTAACTAGGTGCCGGATTATCGCTAGATTGATTAAGGATTCAAAGAATTTAGCAAAGATCAGGAGTACACTGATTGGGCGATAGTTCTGAGGATCAGTTCTATCCCCAGAATTCTGTAAGACTGGTACCACAGAGGTAATTTTCCAGCTATCAGAGAAGCAAGATTCAGCTAGGTATTTATTGTAGAGTTTGAAGAGGACAGCAGAGCATTTCTTTATTACTATTACAGGTATAAGATCAGGCCTGCAAGCTTTGGAGGTGTCAAGGATTTTTATGATGTCCCTGACCTGAGATGGGGTGAGGACCAGGTTTTCAATGGGAATTTAGGGAGGGGGTGGTTTGTTTAGTCCAAAGTGGAGTTTAAGGCGAAACGCTGGGCAAGTAGTTCAGCCTTATCAGTTGCCGTGAAACCATCATTGTGGTTTCATAGTGGGGGAATTGTTGATTGTCCATTGTTCACCAGACTATTGCAGATTTTCCAGAAATCACGAGTATCTAGTTTCTGTGACTGAATGCGTTTCTTGGTTATCTTTGTATACCTTCTCTTTGCTTCACCCATCACTACTTTACAATTATTTCTTGAATCTATAAATTTCTGTCTATTTGCAGTTGACTTATGGCGGCCGAATTGTCAGAATGCTTGCTGCCTCTTAGCAATAGCAGCTGCACATTCCGAGATGAACCATTGAGGAGAGTGGAGTTTGCTGAAGAATTTTCGCATGATAAGCTTCAATGCCTGCTTTCATCCATTCGGTTAACGCATTTGCATACTGATCAGCAGAAAGTGAAAAGGTTTCACTCCATGGAGCATCGCTGATGTGATCTCTGATAGACTCAAAATCGGCCTGCTCGTAGTATCTCGTCGTTTTGAGCAACGTCTCATCAGCTTTTGGAGGAGTTTTTAGGGTGATATAATCACAATGTGATCAGCGTTCCCGAGCAGGTTAGGGGCTTTTGTCACACAAGCCTTGGGTAGTGAGGTCAAGAACAGGTCTAGAAGTGAGGCTTGCTGGTCCACACAATCAGGGAGGCAGGTCGGGAAAGTGACAGTCTGTGAGAGTGAGTGAGCTAAGAAGAAATTAAACGTAGAGTTACCAGCTGCATCAACAAAGCTGGAGAACCCCAGCTAGTCACGGTGGTGTGCATTAAAATCCCCAAATACATGTATTTGGGCATTCGAGTCGAGTGAGCATGTTCTATCTATGCTTTGAGAGACAGAGTTAAGCAGGGTACAGTCCTGGGTCGAAGGAGAACGGTTTAAGAAATATAAGTAACTAATATTGTGATATAAGGTGAATCTAAAGCACATGTAGGCTTGGTCATCTGATTCTAACCTATGTGCTCTAGTCAAGGGGAGGGTGTTCCTAGCCCGTGCATATGTTTGTCAGAATCTTTACGGTAGAGTATGAGGTAATCAGTCATGTCAAAGTGGTGAGAGGAAATTGAGGATTGAAGGTTTGTTTCACTTAGTGCTAGGATATCCAGGTAGTTCCTGTTAGATCACCAAAAGTAAGAGACGTTGAGCCTGGCCAGTACTAAATGGGTGACCATTTGGGAATACCAGGTGCTGTATGTTACCTGAACAGGACATGGTCTCCACCAAGTTCTCTCATGTCCACTGAAAAGTTATGGCAGATAAAATATCTGCATGACTCCCCGACGACGTCCCTTCGCTGTTATGGGATATGGATGGATGCTAAACTTAGGCAATTAAGTGAGATTTTACAAAGGTTTTTGTTTTTGGGGAAGAGAGCTTGCCACTCGGACTTAGGGTTAGTGACAGGGTAAGTAATTTTCTTCTTTTTACTATCTTTTCAGCATGGATTTAACCGAAGTAAGGTCTCACGTGGTCAGCTATTTTAGCTTTAGTGTGTGTGATGTTATGACCCGTAACATTCCCCTACTAGAACTCTTTAATTTAGGAGAATTAAGAAAGTGCCCCCCCCCTTCTAACAGTTCAATAAAGTGTGCTCACCAAGGCATATTGAAATCCAATGTCGTGTGTTCGACTTGGCCTTAATACGTCTTTAATATGTCTTGAGATACTATAACCGAACATCGAAAACAAATTCTGAAAAAAAAAAATTAAAAACGGTTTCAGCACGTTGAAAATATACATGTCGGTAGATAATTACATCCTACTGCGTTTGGTATAAGTTATTTTGTTTTCTTTACGATTTTGTCGACTGTTAACTATACTGCAAGATTACCTAATAAGAATAATTTCCAGCAGGGAATTTTGACCACCGGTTTCAAGAAAGTATCCCCCCCCCCCCTCCACGCCTTCAGATGACAGCACTGCGCATGCGTTAACTACCGGTGTCGATCGACACACTACAAATAAGGATGGAGAAATAAGATAATAAACTCTCTGGCTTTCTGTCGTTTATCAACTTTGGGGTTAAAATTATGTGAGTTTCACTCTGTTATTCAATTTTCTGTGACGTGTCGTTTATTCTCTGATGCTGTGTTTTGTTTACTATATTTGTTATTTACACACAAACTACTTAAAATGAAAAAAAAAAAACGATTAAGAATAAAACGATTTCTTATTCTTTTAAACTTGTGACGACCGGCGTCTTTTCCTGCATCGATTTTAAAAATTGTTTATTTTAATATTATTGTTACCAGTTAATGAACTCTCGAGTTAAACTATTTGATTATATTTAAGTCCTATTTATTATTTAGAAAATATACGAATCTGATAATTATATATACGATCGTTCAACTGCATAATATTTAAGAGAAACAGATTTTCTTACCAAGAATCCAAAACATGTGCATCGTCTGATTTTTAATGGTTTTCGATTTAATGGTGTTAACAATAAAACTTATCTAATAAAATCCATTGCTGTCTGTGTAAAAAGTTGTTTTAGTGTGATTGTTTACCGTGTCCAAGATGTCCACTCTAAATGATTTAAGTCTTAATAATTTTCTTAATTTCCTGTCTAATTCTTTTTCAGTCATTCATTCATTTAAAATATACTATTGTAATAATTTATTTTTAAAATTTGTATTTATGTACTAACGAATAGAAACCCAGTACTTACGTAGTCAGTCACGAGTATCAACGGAGAATTCGAAGTCAATCCCGGAAATGGCAGAAGCAGTTTACGATTTGAAAGCTAACTTTTTTTCTTTTTTTTTTTTTGAGGAAATGTTTTCAACTTTATTTATTTTTTTGAGGGACTAAAACTTTTAAAACTCTAACCCTTCGCATGTTTAGTCTCATCTGCCTTGTTTACATTTTTTCGCGACTTTCAAATCGTAAACTGCTTCGGACATTTCTGGGACTGACTCGGGATTCACCATCGATACTCGGCACTGATTACTAAGTACTGAAATTCTCTGCGTGCCTATTCATTACAAGGGAGCTAGTGTACGAATAGAGTACCGTTATGATCGTCTGCAAACAGGAATTTGTCTTACAGCGTAAGTCACCGTTTTGACATACCTTACGAAAAAAGTTCCGGATAGTCGGTAATGTCGCAGAGAAGTGGTACCCCCCCCCCAGGAAAGGCCATATACTGGAAATCTCGCCCCCCCCCCCCACTTTTAGTATTTTTTTTAAAGTAAATAACAAATAAACAAGTCTCGTTTTCTTTTTTTACTTAAAGTAAATAACAAATAACCTTTAATAATATGCTAATGCATATTTCTAATTTTTATCCTGTGAATTAAGTTTGAAAAAAAAAATCATTATTTATTCTTTTAATAATTTATTAAAACAATCACATTCCGTTGTTCGAAAAACATTATTTCGTTGCTCAAAAACATTGTTTATTTTTTTCATATATTACTCGTTTCTAAATGACTTGTTTCTTGAAAAAAAAAATTATTTGTTATTATTCTCAAAAGAAGAAAAAATCACATTTCGTTGCTCAAAATGTATCACTTGTTTCTTGAAAAAAAAAAGATTATTTATTCTATTTTGTTTGTTTTTAATGAATTACTTGTTTCATAAAAAAAATTAGTTCTGATTTTTTACATATATTTATTCTATTGGGGGTGGGGACCCGGAACTTTTTTCGTAAGGTATGCCAAAACGGTGACTTCTGCTGTGAGACAAATTCCTGTTTGCAGACGATCATAACGGTACTCTATTCGTACACTAGCTCCATTACAAGTACCCATTTTTATTCTTTAAGTGTTAGTAGAGGTAGAGCCTTCGCTAATAGTAAGATTCTGTTACTGTTCAGTCTGGAGGGGGGGGGGGGGAGACATCCTCCCAAGTATTATCTCTTCCTTCGCGTGGGAGGATTAGTTTATCGCCAGTCACCTCCATCGTGGAATCGGTCGGGTCCAATCTAGACTATTTTTATAATTACCAGGGTGGCCTTTTTTGTGTATAGGTGGGGGGGGGGGTACGAACTAACTTGACCTGACTTGCATAGCTTTGTTGCAATGGGCAGCCGGCAAATAACTATTTGGTAGTAAACAAATGAAGTGAAATGTAGCCACTAGTGTTCAATTCCCTTGTTTCTGGTTTGTTTATAACATTCTGATTCCGTTTACACGTGCCCTCTTCTTTACATTTGTAATCAGCTGATTTTCAACTATACTTTACTTATTAATAGTTAAAAAAAAAAAAAAATAGAAGAATGAATTACTTTATGACCTTTCGAAATTTGAAAGGAATGTGGAATCATTTAAACTGGCTTTAAAATCCTTAGCAAATCCTCATGTATTAACAGACTCAAAGCTTTGGAAACGTCGAATAATTTTATAAACAGCTCAATCGTGGCCGTTCGTAAATTTACGACGGCCACTGCTCAATACAACATTATCTTAAGAAAATTAGAGTTTTATAACAATTTGGTTCTCAGTCGGTTATGGAAAAATCTTTCTAGACTGGAAACAATTAAAAAAAAGAATTGCCCCAATTCAGAGTGCTCCTTTTTTAGGGAGCTTGATTTTTCTCGACATTAAAAAGTGGCGAAGCACGTAAATAGGGACATAAAAACGAAAAGTGAAACCAAAAGTAAAGTAAACCGGTTCCCGAGCAACGCCGGGTCGGGGCAGCTGGTACGGGGTGGCACTTTTACCCCCCGGCACACCCCGGCACCCCCCGGCACACCCCGGCACACCCCGGCACACCCCCGCCGCCAGCATTTTGGCTCACGTGACACAATCGCCGTCATTTATAAACAGAGAATAGTCCTCGTTATATATCCCCCCCCCCACAATACACATTTTTTTTGTTTATTATTTTGTTACCTTACGAAATAGAACGAAGGTTGATGGATTTTCCCTTCTGAGTATATCCCCACTGAAAAAATAAATGTTTCAAATTCTTTAAACTCAGTGCTCTGAAAGTAATCGAACCAATTTTCAATTTAAAATTTTTTTAATACTGCACTTTGTTCAAAGCGAAGAAGCTAAGAAATATTGTTTAGACCTTTCATATTTGTGCCGGGGGGTAAAAGTGTAAATCGATTCTCAGCAAACCGCCGCCACAAACAAGCGCCATCGCTGCCGCCAGCATTTTGGCTCACGTGACACAATCGCCGTCATTTATAAACAGAGAATAGTCCTCGTTATATATCCCCCCCCCCACAATACACATTTTTTTTGTTTATTATTTTGTTACCTTACGAAATAGAACGAAGGTTGATGGATTTTCCCTTCTGAGTATATCCCCACTGAAAAAATAAATGTTTCAAATTCTTTAAACTCAGTGCTCTGAAAGTAATCGAACCAATTTTCAATTTAAAATTTTTTTAATACTGCACTTTGTTCAAAGCGAAGAAGCTAAGAAATATTGTTTAGACCTTTCATATTTGTGCCGGGGGGTAAAAGTGTAAATCGATTCTCAGCAAACCGCCGCCACAAACAAGCGCCATCGCTGCCGCCAGCATTTTGGCTCACGTGACACAATCGCCGTCATTTATAAACAGAGAATAGTCCTCGTTATATATCCCCCCCCCCCACAATACACATTTTTTTTGTTTATTATTTTGTTACCTTACGAAATAGAACGAAGGTTGATGGATTTTCCCTTCTGAGTATATCCCCACTGAAAAAATAAATGTTTCAAATTCTTTAAACTCAGTGCTCTGAAAGTAATCGAACCAATTTTCAATTTAAAATTTTTTTAATACTGCACTTTGTTCAAAGCGAAGAAGCTAAGAAATATTGTTTAGACCTTTCATATTTGTGCCGGGGGGTAAAAGTGTAAATCGATTCTCAGCAAACCGCCGCCACAAACAAGCGCCATCGCTGCCGCCAGCATTTTGGCTCACGTGACACAATCGCCGTCATTTATAAACAGAGAATAGTCCTCGTTATATATCCCCCCCCCCCCACAATACACATTTTTTTTGTTTATTATTTTGTTACCTTACGAAATAGAACGAAGGTTGATGGATTTTCCCTTCTGAGTATATCCCCACTGAAAAAATAAATGTTTCAAATTCTTTAAACTCAGTGCTCTGAAAGTAATCGAACCAATTTTCAATTTAAAATTTTTTTAATACTGCACTTTGTTCAAAGCGAAGAAGCTAAGAAATATTGTTTAGACCTTTCATATTTGTGCCGGGGGGTAAAAGTGTAAATCGATTCTCAGCAAACCGCCGCCACAAACAAGCGCCATCGCTGCCGCCAGCATTTTGGCTCACGTGACACAATCGCCGTCATTTATAAACAGAGAATAGTCCTCGTTATATATCCCCCCCCCCCCACAATACACATTTTTTTTGTTTATTATTTTGTTACCTTACGAAATAGAACGAAGGTTGATGGATTTTCCCTTCTGAGTATATCCCCACTGAAAAAATAAATGTTTCAAATTCTTTAAACTCAGTGCTCTGAAAGTAATTGAACCAATTTTCAATTAAAAAATTTTTTAATACTGCACTTTGTTCCAAACGAAGAAGCTAAGAAATGTTGTTTAGACCTTTCATATTTGTTTTACGAACGTTTTAGATAAAACACACGCAAATTCAATTTGCACGAACGCGGTAAACATCGTCGTTCGAAATAACCTGCATAATTATATGTATATATATATATATATATATATATATATATATATATGTCTCAACTTCGTTCTTAGACTTTCTACATTCTATTCTTAACCAAATTGAAAGCGACAATTCCAGGTGCAAAGTCTTATTTCAATATATATAGTAATATATATATATATATATATATATATAGTAATATATATATATAGTAATATATATATATATATATATATATATATATATATATATATATAGTAATATATATATATATATATAGTAATATATATATATATATAGTAATATATATAGTAATATATATATATATATATATAGTAATATATATATATATATAGTATATATATATATATAGTAATATATATATATATATAGTAATATATATATATATATAGTAATATATATATATATATAGTAATATATATATATAGTATATATATATATATAGTAATATATATATATATAGTAATATATATATATATATAGTAATATATATATATATATAGTAATATATATATATATATAGTAATATATATATATATATAGTATATATATATATATAGTAATATATATATATATATAGTAATATATATATATATATAGTAATATATATATATATATAGTAATATATATATATATATAGTAATATATATATATATATAGTAATATATATATATATATATAGTAATATATATATATATATAGTAATATATATATATATATATAGTAATATATATATATATATATAGTAATATATATATATATATAGTAATATATATATATATATATATAGTAATATATATATATATATAGTAATATATATATATATATAGTAATATATATATATATATATATAGTAATATATATATATATATATATAGTAATAATATATATATATATAGTAATATATATATATATATATATATATATATATATATATAGTAATATATATAGTAATATATATATATATATATAGTAATATATAATATATATATATAGTAATATATATATATATATATATATAGTAATATATATATATATATATAGTAATATATATATATATATATATAGTAATATATATATATATATATATATATATATATATATATAGTAATATATATATATATATAGTAATATATATATATATATATAGTAATATATATATATATATATAGTAATATATATATATATATATATAGTAATATATATATATATATAGTAATATATATATATATATATAGTAATATATATATATATATAGTAATATATATATATATATATATAGTATATATATATATATATAGTAATATATATATATATATATATATATATAGTAATATATATATATATATATATATATATATAGTAATATATATATATATAGTAATATATATATATATATAGTAATATATATATATATATAGTAATATATATATATATATAGTAATATATATATATATATAGTAATATATATATATATATAGTAATATATATATATATATAGTAATATATATATATATATATAATATATATATATAGTAATATATATATATATATAGTAATATATATATATATATATATAGTAATATATATATATATATAGTAATATATATATATATATATAGTAATATATATATATATAGAGTAATATATATATATATATAGTAATATATATATATATATATAGTAATATATATATATATATATAGTAATATATATATATATATATATAGTAATATATATATATATATATATAGTAATATATATATATATATATAGTAATATATATATATATATATATAGTAATATATATATATATATATATAGTAATATATATATATATATATATAGTAATATATATATATATATATATATAGTAATATATATATATATATATATAGTAATATATATATATATATATATATATATATATATATATATATATATATAGTAATATATATATATATATATATATAGTAATATATATATATATATATATAGTAATATATATATATATATAGTAATATATATATATATAGTAATATATATATATATATATATATATAGTAATATATATATATATATATATATATAGTAATATATATATATATATATATATATAGTAATATATATATATATATATATAGTAATATATATATATATATATAGTAATATATATATATATATATATATATATATATAGTAATATATATAGTAATATATATATATATATATAGTAATATATATAGTAATATATATATATATATATATAGTAATATATATATATATATATATATAGTAATATATATATATATATATATAGTAATATATATATATATATATATATAGTAATATATATATATATATATATAGTAATATATATATATATATATATATAGTAATATATATATATATATATATAGTAATATATATATATATATATAGTAATATATATATATATATAGTAATATATATATATATATATATAGTAATATATATATAT
>OY744543.1:57684663-57729663 GCA_963556195.1 Sepiola atlantica | reverse complement strand
TCAATTAAATTAACCGGAAAACTCTTTGATATACTTATGTATCAAGTAAAAATAGGTTTGTATACCAAAAATTAGCAAAAACTATCGAGTAGAATTGTAATAAAAAAATAAAAATCCGTTATATCGTTTAATCGGAGTTAGCCATTGATTCGAGCGAAAAACACGAAATTCAGGGGCAAATAACTCAGTCTGTCATATCAACAAGTTATAAATCAATGGCATTCACAAAAATGCGATGAAACTTATTTTTATTTTTAATTAAAATTCTACTCGATCATTTTTTTCCTACTTTTTTGGTGAGGATACTTATTTAAATCTGCTGCGTAAGTATATAATACTGTTTTTTTTTGTGTGGTATTGATAATTTAATACGGACACTTCTCTGTACAAGCACCACAAAAATTAATGAGATGTAAGCATCTTAAGTTATCGTAAATATGGGTTCGAAACAAAGTAACCATTTTCGGTGCTACGGTACGAAACGGGTACCCAGATTTTTCGTCTGCAAACAGGAAGTCGCGTCATATTAAAGGCACCGCTTTTGTGTCCCCTTCCCCAAAAATACCGGGCGGAAAACTTTTTCCAAAAATACCGGCAACGAAAGAATCTTTTTTTCATGAAACAAGTAATTTATTAAAAAAATAAACAAAATAGAATAAATCTTTTTTTTTTTAAGAAATAAGTGATATATTTTGAGCAACGTGGAATGTGATTTTTTTTTCCTTTTGAGAATAATAATAAATAAGTAATATATTAAAAAATAAACAAAAAAAACCCCGAAAGTACAGGAAAATCGGTGGTGGTGGGGGGTTCAAAAGACCGCTTCTGCGACATTCCAGGTATATGGGCTTTTCGGGGGTGGGGGCTGCTTCAAGATGCCAATTCTGCGACATTCTCGGTTGACCGGAACGTTTTTGGGAAGGGGACAAAAAAGCGGTGCCTTTAATATGACGCGACTTTCTGTTTGCAGACGAAAAATCTGGGTACCTGTTTTGTACCGTAGCACCGGTGGGTTTGTTTGCCACCTTAATTTAACATACATAGGGTTCATTTTTTTTATCTTCCTCCCACAGCGGTAAGATGTGACACAAGGTCGGAAAGTGGGATTAAAAAGCCAGCACCCTAGAGAAAGAGCACTGGCCTACAAAAATGCCTGTGCCTCAGGCGATTAACAATAAACTAACCTCTTCTCAAAGGGGGAAAAGCCTGGGAGGGTGGACCTCCTAAAACTGCGCATGACAATCTCTCAGACCGGCGGAATCAAGGCCCGAAGGCCAGATGGTACCAGTCTAAGGGGTGTAGCATCCATCGGAACAGATACTACACTCTGATCTCAGCGAAAAGGCCGAGAAACAAATAGGGCCCACTTTGGCTATTTCCATTTCATGGTTTTGCAAATGGAAGAATCGTCATTAAAAATAACTTTGCCGATACAAGGGTGTAATAAAAACTGGACGCCGAATATAACTTAAGGATAAGCTTTATTTAACCATTTGTTGCTTACCGAGACAAATAGTGTTTTAACATTCACTCTTAATATACACGAATGTAGAACATTCCATTATTACTTAAAGGGGTGAGACGGGCATCAATTATCTTTGTTACTACATTCTCCCCCATCTACCTTCTTATTCGTAGGGAACAAAATCATCCCATCGACCTGGCCTCCTGCGGGTTCTTTGAGGGCGTCTTGGTTGTTCGTGCCCGACATCCATCTCTAATCTAGGCTCCTTGGGACCTGACAACGTTTCGGGACTGTCTTGTGTGGCTGGTTTAGGGCTAAAATATCTTGCTCCAAATCGCTCTCGTTTTCTACGGCGCTTCAGTCGCTTGGTGTCTGAAGATCGAGTATCTGTCTCAGATATTGGATGAAACCGCTTCTGTGGTACCCATCTGTCATCCGAACTAGAGTCGGAGACGACTGTTAGTATATTCAGATTCATTTTGTTGGGACTCTGAACTTGACGTATCTGGCACACGATCACCTAAGTGGGTTGGACTTGTTCCACGAACCGGAGCTGTATATCCATCTGAAGCAGTTCTACGTTCATATACATTTCCTGCTGGGGCTAGATCCCTTAAGGAGACAGTAGATTGCCTTCCTTCTGAATTTCTGACCAGTGCATACTGAGGGTTCGCTTCGATTAATTCTACCTCGCTTACCAATGGGTCATGTTTACTGTGACGAACATGGCGTTATAATAAAACTGTGCCAGGTTGTGCAAGCCACGAGGGAAGTGATGTACCTGCTGAGCTTCGTCGTGGGAACGAGAAGAATCTCTCATGTGGGGTAGCGTTTGTCGCTGTACATAATAGAGTCCTAATAGCGTATAAGGCCATGGGGATGAGACTTTCCCAATCGAAGATCGGACTATTGCGATTTGCTGCCGCCAACTGTACTGTCTTCCATATTATGCCATTGTATCTTTCGCACTGTCCGTTTCCTTGAGGATTGTGAGGAGTTGTTCTACTTACAGCTACTCTTCGTTCATGCAGAAACTGCTTGAGTTCGTCCGACATAAAAGCAGACCCACGATCTGAATGTATATATGCAGGCACTCCAAAAACGGCAAAAATGGAGCAGAGGCCTTGAATTACTGTTGCAGCCGTTACGTCTGGGCAGGGGATGACGAACGGAAATCTTGAGTACTCGTCTATTATTGTGAGCATGTATTTATTTTTAGTTTTAGAGGGTAAAGGGCCCTTAAAACTCAGGTTAAGATTAGTACAGGGTCTGTGGAAACTATCATTCATGACCATTTGCATATGCATAAGGTGTCTGCCAATTGGATTCCCAGGTTGCTCACACCTTTTCAGAAGCAAGAACACGTTGAGTGCTCGAGAATGAATTTGGAGATGTGCCAAGAAGATGAGTCAAAGTTTTTCAAAAGACAGATTACACAGGATGAAACTTGGGCTCATCACTATGATCCAGAGACCAAAGTCCAGTCAATGCAGTGGAAGCACTTGGACTCACCACCTCCAAAGAAGGCAAGGGTGCAGCCCTCCGCTGGCAAGGTCATGCTCAGTCATCTGGGACCAGGATGGAGTAGTGATGACAGATTTCCTGGCAAAGGGTACCACAATTACAGGAGCCTATTACGCTTCACTTTTGATGAAATTAAGAGAAGCTATCAAAATTAAGAGGCGGGGCAAGATCAGCAAAGGTATCCTCCTCCTGCAGGACAACGCTCCGGTCCACAACTTGCATGTCGCTAGATCAGAAGCACGGGCGTGTGGCTATGAAATCCTCCCCCTTACTCTCCTGACCTTGCACCCTGTGACTTTCATCTCTTCCCAGCCATGAAGTTGTTTTTGAAAGGAAAGCGTTTCCCAGATGATGCAGCCTTGATTTCTGAAGTTATGACATGGTTGGAGGACCAACCTGGGGTGTTCTACAAAAACGGTGTCCAGAGCTGCATCAAACGATGGGAGAAATGCATAACTCTGGGTGGTTCCTATGTAGAGAAAGACTAATAACTGTGCCAAGTTTCATTAATCTACTCCTATGGTAAATGGGTCAGGGACATTACTTATTGAACGCCCCTCATGTATAATAAGGATAATATAAAGTAAACAGACTTTTTATTTTTAGTTATCCAAGAAAAATGTCTTAAAATATATCTCACAGTTTATGAATTGTTGAATAGAATCAACTAGAGGTGTTAGTGGTAGCGGTTGACCCAACATGTCATTCTAGTATAAATTAAAATCCATAAAAAATATGAATTGGAAATGGCATTATTTTTTTACGTATAAATTAACAAAGATAAAATGAATATCTGAATAAGCTAAAACACTTTATCAGATACGATAACGTTAAACATGATGTAAATTAATTTTCATTTTTTTTACTCTTTTGGAAAATGAAACCATACTCTTACCGGGGTTGAAAAACTCATAATAGTTTATTTGATTGCTCTGCTCCAGCCCCCACCCTCTCCTCAGTGCATCAGTGTTTCAGGCATCCTTAGTAGGTGGAGTTTTAAGGGAACTATATTTTTCTGCCTGTTTTCGTTATGTCGTAGTGCATAAGTTCTTCGCATCAAACTGTGCCACATATTGTCCTCAAGCAGAGTAGGTTAGTTACCAAAATTATTTGTTATCTTACTTGGACTTCGGCGTATCTTAAATGCGAAGATATGTACAAGATTGAATATCCTGTGTCTAGCTCTTTTCTACAATCTCTCACAGAGATGAGACATTTTTACTTCATCGTCTGCCGGAAAATTTTGACTTCTGCACCTTAAAACATATCTTAATCCTTAACCAAATTATATGTAATGACAACACATTCTCATCCACTAAATAAATGTTGTTATTGTAAACCATTCTTGGGTTTGTTTTTTTCCAACATTTATCATTTCACGTTTCGAGATAGCATGCATATTACTGATGCGGTAGATGGTATTTGTTCATCTTCCGATGATACAAAGAAAAAACTACCCCCCCCCCCCCCCCCGAAAAAATGTTTGCTTCGGTAGGGTGGAGATCCTAGATATTTGTGGAACGGTTTAAAAATGGTTTAAAATTTGACATCTCAGCTTGGGAAGGGCCCTTTCTCTGAGCAGAACCTCTCCATTATTGTACCAAGTGAGAAGGTTTGGGATCAATGACAGATATTCTAAAATGAGAAAAGAGTGAACTATTTTTGTTGAATTCTGCTCATGAGCGGCATGGATGTCCCACTTTAAACATGACATTGTGTCATACTTACGCTCTGTGGTGAGGCAAATTAATACCAATTTCTTTCATAATGCCTCAAAAGTTCATTGAAAATCATTCTGAACAACGTTTTAACTTTCTTTATATTATAAAAATGTAATTTGTCTATTAAACAAAGTCTCAATATAGATTCTGTTTTCTGTGGCAGAGTATCGATCTATTGTAAATGAAACAATTGAAATTGAAAAAATGTATTAATGATGTGTTGCTTATTTTAAACTGCCTTTAGTATAGGATAACAATATTTTAGTCACATTTATTTATGATAAAATTAATTGATTACTATTTTAATTTTATTTGCTAAAATGTAGGTCAGAGTAATCAAGTCAGTTGGTTGACAAGTCAGTCGTTCCACTTTTATTTTATTGACAAAATGTCTGCTGTTCAATCATTATTCATAGCATTTTCTTTTTAAATATGTTTCAATTGTTTATGTAGAGAATGGAAAGGAGTTAATTAGACGACTTACTATTTTGTTTATTTTAGAAATGAAAGAAAATTCTCTTCATCATTTGTGAAATTAAAAAGATTTTTAATGATAAAAATGGATTAAATAAAAAAAAAGTTGCTAGTTATTTTGTCGGTCGGATCATTACCATAATAAATCACCGGTTTCTTATTGATCAGTTCATTACCATAACAAATTTCCCGGTTTCTATTTTTTTTTTAAGCAAGATAAAATGTTATTTAAAATATAAAACAAAACCAGCAATTCGTCTGTGTGCTGAGGACCCAATCTGGATTTTAAGAGAAAAATATTGTTTTTAAATGGTTACCAGTTCCCGTCTACACTATCTGCTTCAGAAGTGTGTGATCATTAATGCTTGTTGGTCAGGAAGTGGGTGATCAGTCTGTTAAATTTGTATAGGAAAGTGATCCCCACTCTAAAATCTTAATTAAGTGCTTGTTTTTTTATGTCCTATTTTACAGTTACTTTTACATGTAATGGCCTAAAAAAAATTTTTAGTTGTGGGTTCAGTTTTCTATGTAAATTTGATTTTTCGACTGCCTTTCAGCAAAAAATCCCATTTACAAACCTCTTATCAAAATTTCAATCATGGTAGCAAACGGATCTGAAGGTTTATTAATTTGTTGGTGTCATGTGCATATCAATTAAAACAAATTAATTTTATGTTTTAAATATTTTAGCTAGGCTGCCACGTCTCTTCCGCCAGTGACGGAAGAGTTCCACTGTCAACCGAGCGGGTTCAGTGAATTGCTTAAGTGAGTTAATTTGAAAAACTTCCATAAGTTCAGTCAGTTAACTCAGTAACAACTAACACTGCAGGCCGACTACCTTACAGTTATTTGTTACAAATTGTGTAACATTGATCCATTGGCCCTTCCATAAACCTTGGCTTTTTGGCTAAGATCAGAGTGCAGTATCTGTTGTGATGGATGGTACACTCTGTAGACTGGTACCGTCTTGGCCTTCAGGCCTTGATTCCACCGATCTGAGGTCCAGTGCAGTTCTAGGACGTCCACCCTCTCAAGCTTTTCCTTCTCACCCTTTGAGAAGGGGTTAGTTTATTTTTTACGTTTTGATGTTTTATTAAGTGTATTATCTTTTATGTTATACTTAATCTAAAATGTCAATTCGATGCTTATTTTTAATAATGAAGACGATTCTTTATTTTTACATGATTGTGATTTATTGGTTCATGTGAGTCACGTGAGATAAATCTGGCGGTCAGTAGAGTCTAATGGCGATTTGTGGCGGTGACAAAAAGTGCTGTTGCACACCTTTTTTGCTACTAAGTCCGGGTGGTTAAACGAAAGATACATTTAAAAATATTTATGTATTGTATTACTCATATTTCGCGGAAAGTAAAAACGACGATTATTTTAGAATGCAGATTGGGGGATCAGTTTTGCATTTGCATTTTGGGTTTCTTTGGAAACAAGTCAGTCATTTTATTTATTTTTTTAATACTTCAAAAAATTAGATGAATTACTTTGTGATCCTTAGAAATCTGAAAGGAATTTAGAAGCATTTAAACTGTCGAAGAGAAAGAACTTTAAACTGACATGAGGGTTTGCTAAGAATTTTGTATTTTTAGCAAATCCTCATGTAGTAAAAAATTGGAAGTTTTGTAGGCCGAAAAATATAGTCGCCATCTTTATAAACAATGGAAACGAAACTAAGGATATGCAACACGTAAATTTATAAAGAAATATGAAAAATCTTAAATCTCTTTTCAAATTACTTCAAACGCCAAAACGTATTAAAAAAAATATGTAAGCTTGTATATTAAATAAAATACAGGGGAAAAATCAAATACATTTCGTCAAATTGAATGAAAGAAATTTTTTTTTTTTTAATGAAGAATTAAATAAAATGTTTGTTGTTTTACACTTACAAATATATTTTAATAAAATGTTTTTAGCTGCTTACAAAAACATTGGATGAATTATTTCGTGACCCTTAGAAATCTGAAAGGAATTTAGAAGCATTTAAACTGTGGAAGAGAAATAACTTTAAACTGACATGAGGGTCTTCTAAAAATTTATAATAAACACAAGTATCTTCATTCATAACAAAACAAAATTGGTTAATTTAAATTAATTACAAATTCACTTTATTAACAAATTAAACATAGTAATGACGTATCCAGGACAAAATTCTCGAAGTGGACAAAAATTAGGTGCTTCTACAGAATTTGAACCGAACCAAACTGACTGTTTTTCTGGAGTGCTATATAGTAAGATGAGAATATTAGTCCGAATAATACAAATTCGTAAGTGAATTTGACGAATTTAAACTCTCATTTCAAAAGAAATAAGGGACACATATCGGCCCGAATGTTTGATTTACGGAAATGTTCGAGCTGTCACCGAACAGTCAATTAGCCTAAAATTTGAGTCGTGCTCTCGGCGTCAAATTTATTTATGTATTATGTAGTGGTTAAGATGTGCGCTAATGTATTTCTTACGTTTACAAAAATTCTCGGTGACTGACAGACAGAAATCCTGACAAAAATTCTCGGCGACTGACAGACAGAAATCCTGACATTGTGACAGAACCTCTTCATTATATTATAAGTAGATCCACTTGCTACTTGCACATTTTCAAGATGATTTCATGGGAAGATAAAATCAACTTTTTGCCACAATTATTGCTGCTTTTCCAAGCCCAGGGTATTTTTATGGAATTTTTGAATTAAAAAAAAAAAAAAATCATGTTCCCCATGTTTGACACTTGGGCAGTTATCTCTTACATCCCTGTGAGAGTGATTAATTGTCGATTTTTAATATCCGGTACCATACTGTTGTGAGTTCATTTTTCACCCTCTATATTAGACAATATCGTTCATGAGTTCAATCCATTTCAAGTATTATTAGACAGTCGACACGATTACAATTCAATAGTTTTTTGTTGCTGGGTTATTTTTTTTTGCTTTTCTTTTATATACTGTTAATGTTTTATTTTAGCCAGATATTACACACACATTTTTGAAGTGTTATTGAGTGTTATCTATTCACCTGAGCAATGCTAGTTCATTATAAGTGTGTAGATTTAATTGAAAATTTTAATTTTTTTTGATTTTTTTTTTTAAATCTTTGTTTTAATTTCTTTCAGTTTCCCCCTCCCTCCCTCCCCTCCTGTGACTTGACAATGTGGCCCTCCCTGACTTTCATACTCTGCGGAGCATTCGTTTGCTATATTGGCTTCTCATTAATGGTACTGGTGGATATCTTCTTTCCTAAGTCTTGCAGTACACCGCCATGTTTGAAGTCCTACCTGGCAATCAAGCCTCCGCCAGAATTTGAGGTAATTATTATTTTGATTTTTTTTTTTTTTTTTTTTTTTTTTTTTTTTCTTTCATTAATGATTGATCAGAATTTAAAACAAATATAAACACCGAGAAATAATGACTATAATCGACCATCTGAGTTGCATCAGTTAAAAATGTAATATTTATGTATTTTTCTCAATTTTATCACCAGCTAAAAGTGTATACTTCTCCAAAAGTGAAATCTCCCAGTGAATTGGACATGACATTAATATGGAATTATAACAATTTCACCCTGAAGGAGGCTGTAGACAAGTAAGTTGCAATTATTTAATGAAACAAGTTTATTCTCATTGTATATATTTTGTTGATATCTGTTTATAATACGACCCATAAGAAGAAATTACATCCTTGTATGTATTTGACCTCCAGAGTACAGCAATCCACATGACTTATTTTTTTATTCATTGAAATCTCAATGTTGTACATAAATTTCAGAAAAATATTCAATTTTAAGAAAATAAATGAACCAAATGGTGAACGATTGTGTATTTCTTCTAATTTCAGTTTTAATCATTTTTCAGAGAAACATGATAACTCAATAGATTTTTCAACATATTTTTCTGTTTGATATGACTTTATTAAAATAAAACTTTCTTGAAATATTTTATTTCTTTTTTTTCTGTGTTTATCTCCCTGAAACTAGTCCACTGTAGATTTTTCATCCAGATTTGTTTTTATTGCAACATTATTACTCTAACCAATTAGTCACAGCATCTGTTTTCAGAGCTTCGAAGAGATTTTCTACATACAGGACTTGCTCTTCTCAAATTGTCACCCATAAAGTGTTTACCAGACTCACTGTGGCTTAACTTGAATGATTTTACAGGAACTGGCGTGTCGATGTGATTAGAGTCGTATTTATTATATTTCTATGGAAATAAAAATATTAGCTTTCATTAAAATGGAAGCGAAAAAACTTCATAAAAAAACATCAAAATTAAAATCTAAATAAATATTCTGAGTAAAACTTGTTATTCTGAACTTTTTAAAGTTTAAGTCTTTTTTTTTAAATCTGAAAACATGTACTTATGTATAATATGCCCTTCCCTCTCTTTATTGCTTTTAATTTTTTGTTCAAAATTGCTCATATTATACACAAGAAAATATGGTGCTAATTTACTTGTTATTTGGATGTTTTGTTTGGCTCTTTCTTTGATAAAAATTAATTCCGATATCAATATATTCATGCTGTCCTAATCATTATTGATTTAGTCTACGGAATTAACCAACTGAATTGTGTTCACTCACATTCTATGAAATAGCATTAGAAAATGGTCTACAGCAATCATTGGTAATGAGCTGTTTTTAATATTTATTGAGATTATATTTGAATTTTAAAAATTTGATATCTTAGTTTCCAAGATGCTGAATGTACCCGGAGAGCCAAGATTGCAGGTCTGGATTTGAATATGTAAAAAACCTTCCTCTTGCCTCCAAGGAATGGTGAGGCTGGCATTTTGGCACTAACTTGGCTGCATAATCTGACAAACCTGCCATCCAATGGTTTTATGAGCATCACTGTCTTATTTTGGTATTTTTCTCCAAGATCAGTTGTGCACTCAAATTCTTGAGAGACAAGTCTACCTAGCTAGGGAAGGGGTAAAAGAGATGGAGTCATGCCTTTCCTAAGGGTATTAGTGCAAGTGACTAAAGTGCTCTCAGTAGAACTGGAATGCAACATTAAATAGGATGTTCAAATTTGACAATTTTAAATGTTAACAAATGTTAAAAATCATGGATTTATATGATTTTAATGAAATTTTCAGCATTTATTCAGAAATATTTTTTTATGAATGAATCGGTGAACCTAAAACACTTTTTTTTATATAAATCGCTTTAGATAACCCCTTTCTTCTTGTGTGTGTGACTCAGATTCCACTATTAAAAAAAAACTTCTACAAACGAATAGATATACATTATTTTAATTTGTTTTAAAGAATAATTTAAATAAAATTTGTAAACACCTCTAGTCTTAAATAAGCCATAAAACGGTTGGTATGTCATAACATACAAACCAAACCAAATGACTTGATATATAAACGCTCATGTAATATTGGCTTTAGTTAAGAAACCATGTATTGTATGATTGGATATTTGTTTTTTTACTAATAAGTCACCACTTATTAAGGCCAAAAGTCACACAAGGATAAGGGATAACGAGATGGATGGATTGTCAGTTGAATGATTAAGAATATTATGAGAGGATTGAGAATAATGAATGGACATATTGAACAAAAAATATAAATAAATCACCAATCATACGTTGCCTCATTGGAAAAGAGAAGTAAAAAAAAACAAAAAAACTGGCAATTTCTTGTCTATTTGATCTGATTGTATTTTGTGTTATTTGTTGCATTAATTACTGCAATTCTCATTGTTTTTTATCTGTTTTTGCTCTAGGCATTTGAATGTAAGCATTCCTTTAAAGACGAGAAACAATGGTTCTTTGTATGCACATATTTTCTTTCACCTACGTGGAAGAGAGCCCTTTTTGGATAAGCATACCATCCACACATGGGTCCCCCTAACATCATTCACAGTGCCCCAATCTAAAGTGGTCAACCTTCTCACTGATAAGGCACCTGTAAGTATTTATCTTTTAAGATATGCTTACTTTCTTAGAATTTTTCTTTTCCTTCAAATCAATTTTTTTCATCTTGACTCTTTTTGCAAATTTTTTTTTTTTTAGATAGTTTTCGTTTTTTGCTTATATGTAACAAGTGATTATAGAAAATTAAATAGGTTAATGTAAAGAAGAGAGAACCATGCTTCCTTAGCATCAAATTGTGACATCATTCGAACCCTCATCCAAATGTAAAAAAACATGCATTTTAAATTGCCTTTATCTCAGAATAACATTGTTTCCTTACATTATATTGATTTTTTTTTACAAAAAAGTAATACTTTCAAGTTTTCTAACTTAAACAATTTTTTCTTTTTCTTTTTTTTCATGTCATTTTAATAGTGTGACTTATGTAAATTAATTTCCAAACAGTTTATTACCTTTTTGTAGGAATTGAATGTACATTGTCCAAATATTTATTTTTACTCTAAAAAATATCTGTTATGGGTAAGTAATGCTCAGAATGTATGTAAACAAAGGAAATAAATATACACATTAAATTACCAACAATAAATAAACAAAAACTATTTCTTTTTCTTTCTTTTTCTTTTTATAAGTATCTTAGTACGTAATCTAACTTAATTACTTGTTGAATTAAATATATTTCAAAATCGAAAATGATATATTAAAACATCTCTTGGGGAACTCTTTCATTATTTGTTAATGGTGTTTAATATATTACTATGTAATGATAACAAAGGTGTATGTTGAATGACAACACAAATGCAATCGTCTTTCAATAATAAGTTCTTGAAACACGATTGCATTTGTGTAGCCATTCAACATTATCATTTCAAAAATTGTATTGAATAAAGTTTGTGCACCTTAGTGCATAGAGTGATAAACATTGATTTGTATTTTTAACAATCGGAGATTTCTGTTTTATCAGAAATTATTTTATAAGAATCCACTTTTTGTTTCTTAACAATTATCGTAAAATGTCTGCACTTCAACAAATTTTGAATAGAGTTTATGTATCCAGTCATTATAGCATTGTGTGTAGTGTTGAACTTCAATGACATTTTGTGGAAGATTGAGATTGTTGTTTGTTACAGATGAACATTTAAAATGGCTTCCTAATTATGTTGTCTATGTGAGTTATTATTTTTACTTAGATTACTACTTTGTTTTATAGTGATTTCTAAACCTTTCCCTTGTTTTACTTTACACCTCAAAAATGCTAATTTATCAAACAAATCATATTACTATAAAAAATCATCTAGCAGAATGATAAATACAAGTAAATTATATCAACTGTAATTTGATCACTTCCTTTTTTATCAACGCAACAATTTAGATTATACCTGTTTTAATTGAAGAAAATAATAACATATGCTCCAGTTTCTTCGTCAACACATGGCGAATAAAATTATTCTTGATTCGT
Source organism: Sepiola atlantica (assembly GCA_963556195.1). NCBI lineage: Eukaryota > Metazoa > Mollusca > Cephalopoda > Sepiida > Sepiolidae > Sepiola > Sepiola atlantica. The sequence continues at coordinate 57,717,134 of OY744543.1, read as the reverse complement.
TATTCATACTCATATTGCGAAAGCGTTTACCGCATGATTTTTTCCATAATACAATACGGTTTTGTTTTCAGATCACTACCACCTTGCAAAGATAAGCAAACTATAAAGCAAGAAAAAAAAATGTGTTACTTGAAGATTATATCACTACTTCGACTACTTCAAGCATGTTACTTGAGTTGAAAACTAATTTGGCAAAAGCGACATCTAAAAGATACACACATAAAAATAAAACAATTTTATTTTTTTGCAGAAAAGCAATCAAATAAAGTTAGCAATTCAAAAATAACTCTAAAAACAAAGCAATCAAATAAAGTTAGCAATTTAAAAATAACTCTAAAAAAAACAAAGAAATCATGTAAAGTTAGCAATTTAAAAATAACTCTAAAAACAAAGCAATCAAATAAAGTTAGCAATTCAAAAATAACTCTAAAAACAAAGCAATCAAATAAAGTTAGCAATTTAAAAATAAAGACCCCCCCCCACACACACACACATGCAACTAAAGAATGTGATAAAGAAAATTGCTCTAAACGTCCACGTGTGGTGTTTTGCATCTAATTAATAAAACTTTATCTGCGAATATTGTTTTATTTTACTTCTTGTTTACAATATTTGAATGTTGTTGCTGTGATTCTGTTTTGGATACTGTAGTGTATTTCTTCAGATGTCTGTAGTTAAGATAGTCATCAACAAAGACGGAGTTAAATTCGATTGTCAATAATATAAACTTATCATTTAAAAAAATTCAGATCAACAAAAAAACATTCATTGATGATTAAACACATAAAAACTGATGCTAATTCTCTTTTTCCTTTTAGAATGTTTCCTGGCATTTACGCGAGAAACCGGTCACTCATTGGAAGTCTAAGTTGACCATCAATATTGTTCAAGATGAATTGTCTTTTCAACAACATGCAATACCTGGAGAGCTGTTTCGTTTCATCAAGTGAGTACTGGTCAGGGAAATATTAATACCTTGAACACAAGTTTCTGGTTTTGAGACTGCTAATGTTCTGTGGCGAAAGCTAGAGTAGTCGATCTTTAGCCGCCATGTGGTTGAGAGAATAATTGAGCAGCAAATAAGAAGTCAGATAAGTATAGATAAAATACAGTTTAGTTTTATGCTTGGGCGAAGTACCATTGATGTCATGTTTATCCTGAGACAAATACAAGAAGAACCCGTATTTTGCTTTTGTGAATCTGGAGAAAGCTTTTGACAGTGCCAAGAGATGTCTATTGGGCTTTGTAGCGGAAAGCAAGTGATTCGAGAAGGTTGTTCAAGCAATGTACGGAAATGCTCAAATAATTAACAGCACATTTAGTGACAGCTTTCATGTTAAAGTAGGAGTACAGAATTACTGGTAGGTTGAGAGCGGATAACCAGTTTGTGTGTAAGAAGTGTAAGACAATGGAGACTGATGCGAAATCAGATGGGAAGATAGTATATCTGGATAGTGAAGCTGTTGAGGTTGTCGAAGTTTTGTAACCTAAGTGAAACCATTGGAGCACAGAGTGGAGCAGGTGCAAAAGTTAGGACTGGATGGAGTAAGTTCAGGGAAATTTTGCTGTTACTACCCAGCAGAGTGTTACTAATGTCGACCAAGGGAAGAGTCTATCAGTCATGTGTATGAAAATGAAACCTGGTTAATGAAGGTTGCGAACATGCGTTGCATGGAGAGAAATGATATGAGAATGATACGATGAATGTGTAATGTGAGTCTTAAACTAGACCTCAGAGGAAGATTAAATGTGGACAGTATAGGGTGATGTGTGCAGAACAGAAGACTTTGTTGGTTTGGTTGCATTAAAAGAATGGAGAAGAGTTCTTGAGATATCAGGGTCAGTTGGTAGGGGAAGGCCAAGGAAAACATAGAAGTGATAAGGATGGATTTGCGAGAAAGGGGGATAAAGATTTTGCCAGCGATAGGTTAGTTTGGAAGTCAATTTCTGAAAGCTGTGATCTTGTTTTTGTGTGTGTGTGTTTACTGCACAGACTGTGATCGTCCTCTCGTTGTCTTGGTCTCAATTCTGTGCTTGATTCCAACAATTGTCGTAGTGTCTATCATGTGGTTTTGGTCACTGCTTTAATAAAAGGAATTTCCCTCCAAACAAAATCACAACTAAAGTTTAAAACGTTTTATTTCGAGAGGTTTCTCTTGGTTTCTCTACGAAATGACAAACTTGTAATTAGGATAACTCTGAGCCCAATTGAATCAAAAAATCTCCCAACAAACAGGGTTCACAGCCTGCTCGCCTGCTAACTCAAAAGACAGATTCTCTGTTTGGTGCAAAACATATATATACATATAGATATCAAATGACAATCCTGTTTGGACCACACAGACAACTTGAGAATTATCAACTGTTTAATCACTCGCCATAAAAACTGACTTTTGCAGTTAAAGTGGTTATAACTTCTGCAGACTCTCAAGTGGTGCGCAATCTCCTAATGATCCCTTGTTTTTAAGAAGATTGTACATGTTTACATAAAAGCTGCCCAACACATGCCCGTATATAAAACAGACATTAAACTGAATATGATATTACAATATTTTTTAAATTCTGTTACATTTAAGATTATCTAAGCAAGTCTTAAGCATAACAGTGATGAGTGGTTTGGTTTACAAGATCTTGTTTATCTTTCAATCTGGTTCACAAAACCAATTATGTTTTACTAAGTTGCACAAATCTTGGTTTATAGTGGATTTAGTTCCACAAGAACAAATTTATTCTTAGGATCGCTAATTTTTACTGACCAGTATAAATTATATGAATCAGTAAGTTTATAATTGATTCATGTATGAAATATTTTCTATTTTATTTGTGTTCTTTCACTTTTTATGCACAACTCATCTCTTCTTCCACTGGTTTTTCTTGGAGATTTACAAATTTTTAAAATTCTCTTTCAGATTCTCTCCTGAAGGCTATTATTTGCCGATTGTGTTTATTGATGAACTTAGTACCAGATTGAGTGATCTGACGGTAAGAAGCCAATTGCAATCACATTTTTGTTAATACTACAATTCCAGCAAATATTTTGCTTTAGATGTGAATTCACCCAAAGTTCTTTTTTGTAGAAATGGTGGTTCTCAATAAGAATTGCTTCCAAGAGGAAAATTTTTAGTCTTCTAAATTGAAATCAAATTGTTTGTATATTGATTTTTCTACAAATTAAAATTCTACAGATTGTTCATAATTTATACACAATCAAATTCTTGACTTTGGAGTACAAGTGGCATATTGAATACCGACGCAAACCTATGGAATCGATTAAGTGGAGTTAAAATTCAATTGGATCTATTACATTTACTTACATTGCAATACATTTCGGAAAGGTATGAATATTCCTCTCCAGCTTTGGTTAAAATAGCAACTTGCATTTATTACTGCAATTCTCATTGTTGTTCTATCTGTTTTCACTCTAGGCATTTGAATATAAGCATTCTTTTAAAGACGATAAACAATAGTTTTTTGTATGCACATATTTTCTTTCACCTGCATGGAAGAGAGCGAATTGTAAGTTTTTGATAAGTAATGTAGCTTGGTATGAAATAATCTGCAAGGGCTGATATATCGTAAGGCAAACAAAACAATTGAATTCACAGATTAAAAATAAAGATCAACATTTCACTCTTTGTATCTGTGGAAACATGATTTTATGAGTCACGGGAGGTCACTCTCGTTCGCATAAACTTAAAAAAAAATGTAACTATGCATCAATGTAGCTTATTAAATGCCGTAAAATACATCATCGCACTGAATATACATAGCTGACAGACTCTTTCTTGGTCGAGAGTGGTATCGCTTTGCTGGTTAGTAATGGCAGAAGTTCCCTGAACTTACTCCACTTTTAACTCTTGCAATCACACTAGCATCTGCTCTCCCTTGGACTTCCATGGTATCACCAAGATAACAAAACTTCTGAACAACCTCAATAGTCTCGTCATCCAAATATACTTTCACCACAAACAAAAAGATTTTCAATATTATGTTATTTTAAATGCAGCTTTTAACTTGAACAATCTTAGAAAAGGGATGAATCATATTCTGAATGCAAGGGATCAAAATTGTTGAGAATCACTCAAGAAAATATATTCTTAATCTAAATTTTTTTATGACCAATACATAATATTACCTTCAGTTTATAAATATTTCCCAAAACTCGGATCAAATTTAAATGTTTAACATTTACTTATTAATGAATTAATTTTAAAAAAATTTTATTAGAAAAAGCAGGGGATATATTGGGGAGGAGGTTTACCCCTTACATTCCTTGCTTTACGTGGTGCCAAAGTAAGAATATTCTTTTGACTGATAATTTTGTTACTGTTCTTTAAAGAATGGTTCATGAAGACAGGATTCAAATAAACAAAAAATATATACAAGTGCTACATGCAAATAATTTGGTCTGAACTTTGTAAATCAAATGAAACTAAACTTTATGAATTAAATGAAACTAAATAAATATTTATTGAAGAGACTTTCTGTTGCATGATTAAATAAAATATATAATTCTTTTTCAGGTTTGATAGAAAAGAAAAATCTATTTTTATTCAAAAAATTTACTTTAGATTTTGCAGTTCATTTGTTATATCATAAAAAATTAAGATTTATTTGAAGAATAAAAATGTCAATTTTAATCATAAAATTGCACACAAGGTGTTTTTTCTTTTCAATTATAATTACAAAATTTAAAGAGTTATTGAATTGATAGTGTTGTTCCTTGTGATAGAGAAACCAAAATAGATACAATGGTGAAAGTAGCAGTTCACTATTTTCTTTCCTTAATTTTCTATTTTAGTATACTCATCATTATTAAGACACATGAAAATTATTGCATTATGGTATTCTGTAGTTAACTTGAATGTTAGTTAACTTGAATGTTAGTTAACTTGAATGTTAGTTAACTTGAATGTTAGTTAACTTGAATGTTAGTTAACTTGAATGTTAGTTCTACCCTAACTCTCTTTGAAATAGTTGAGTAGAGTTTAACTTTTGACTTTCTTTTTCACAGCAAAAACACTAGCCTGTGTTAAAAAATAGATTTTTATTGCTTTAAGTAAAAAGTAATAATTTTACAGAACACATTTCAATAATCCTTTAATTCTTGTAAATAACTCTCATAGAAAGATATAGAATTTTTAAGAGAATTTTAACATTTTTTATATTTTTTTTTTTTTTAGGAAAGTGTTAAAATAATAACTCTTTTAAAAGTTAAATTATTTTTATTTTATTTACAGATTAGCTTTAGGCTATCAACAGTTTACTTAAACAAAGTCATTTAATTTATTTTCAAACTGCTTTCCCCGATAAATTTTGATGCTCCATGAGAATTTTCAAACTTCTGGGTTGGTCAAAATTTATCAAGTCAGTTTAGTCATGGTTTAATTGAGTCGCAAGAGTTTTTGATAACTCTGTGTATTAACTCTTTGCTTTGTTGGCTTCAGTCATTAAAAGTGTGATATCTGATTGGTTTTATAGCCCATTAACAAGACGACTAGAAAGCTGGAATTAAAGATTATGTATTCTCCCATTTCATTGGGGAAGCTACGCTTGTGGACCAGTATCTTGGAATCGATGAAAACTATGCGGTTATTGGGTGAGTCCAACATGAACATAATGTTCGTTTGATCTTTTTTAATAAAAATACTTTTTTTTACATCTACATGCAATGTTTTAGTTGTAATAAATTCACTGCAGATAAATTTCCAAAATTATTTGCTGGACGCATAACATGATCACTTTGAGAAATAAATTTGATATTTTTAGTCTAAAGAAATATTAAATAATGTAGGATTTTATCAAACCATTTTTTGATAATTAAAGAGTTTATTTATATCTTTTAGAATTGTATGCAGTTGAAAAAATTTACTTTTTTAAATTAGCAAGTATCATAAAATATATTCATTTTTCTTAACTAGGTTTCAAAGATAAAGATGTCGATGAAGTGAAAGGAATTTTTACAGATACCAATTTGGTTCTTTTACTCATGACATTTGCTGTGTCTGCTTTTCATGTAAGTGTCTAGATTATTTTATTGTCTCTATAATATATATATATATATATATATATATATATATATATATATATATATATATATATATGTATGTTTCTCTATATAAAGCTAGGTATGTGCGTATGTTTATATATTTGTATGTATAGAATTTACTCCTAAACTAATTAACCGATCATGAATTTTAGTACACAGCTGCTAGGCATCAGATTTTACAATGTGGGCTATATTTAGTTTCATTTAGTTTTATGCAAAAAGGGGTAAAAGGGAGGTGGAACCCCTTTGTGAAAATTCAGATACCTCCAAATATGTTATAACTTTTAACAATTAGGTATTAGACATCAATTAATAAATATTCCTCAGATTTCAGTTTCTGGGTTAAAGAGTTTTAGGACACATAATATGGGAACAAACTGCCATTTGGAAATTCAATTATTTCAGATTTGTATTTAATTTGTTCCATAGTTATTAGACACTAAGCAGAATTTCCTGAATTTTAATTTCTTCTTAAGACCTCTTAAGCCTTAAATTTTAGACATTTTCTAGAATCAAAATGATGTAATAAGGATTCTGGACATAAGGCTTAGTAGTATTCTATCTTGATTTTTTATCTTTATAAGAGAGCATAAAAATTGTGTAAAGCTGTTTTGTTTGGGTAATTCTGCTAGCTATATGTGTGTGTGTTTGTGCAACCACTAAGATAAATTAACAGAAAAGGGAGTAGCATATTTTGTGCAAAAATGCCCTAATATAAATAAAATAAAATAGAAAATATATTTTTCAGCCAATGGAGAAAAGTAGTGCCAATCCTCTGGGACCCACCTTACACCTTTATAAGAAAGATATATCCTCTTTTTAGTCCATTTTCTCAGATATTTGTTACTACGATAACCATGTGATAACGTTTAGCAGTTTGAACAACACACATTCATCACGTCAAATAATCACTATTTGAAACATCAGCCAAACTGCTCAGAAAAGATGTCCTTGGAAAATTTTAATCACTGTTCTTTTTACCCTAAATTATCGACAAAAAAAAAAATGATAGTTTCCAAAAATATTTTTATATTAAAATGTAACATTGTGAAATGTGAATAAAGTAATATCTACAGAAAAATTTGTAAAGATTTTTTTTTGTCAAATTACTTTTATTATATACAAAAGAATTAAGATAAAAAACATTAAATAATGATGGGGTTTAATGATAGATATAGCAATTCTTTACCATGATCATTATTTCCGTTTTTTAAATTTTTGAATGGCATCACTTGTTGAACAAATTCAATTAGTGAACAACTTTATACATAATTAATTCTTGAAGAGTTCTTTTTATGTCTAATTTCAATTAGCAGAAATACATAATTGTTTTGTGCTAATTCTAAATCTTTTCAGTTTTATTTTTTCTACAGAATTTCATTTATTGCATAAACTACCAGAACTCAATATTTCTTTGACATTTCTTTTATTGTTGACAATGCTTGCTTTATTTTAAAAGAATTAAGAAAAAAAAGAAGTTGTTTTTAATTATAAGTCTAAGCATTTAAGTGATTTTAACAGAAGATTAATCTTTTAGAAAATTCTTTTAATTATTCAAAATTTCATCTTTTGATATTTAAAAATAAAATGTAAATTAAAACATTTTTTTTTTTTAATTAAAATTAAAATATATTTTTTATGCATATTTTTTTATTAAAGCAAAAATTAAGTCAATGTGTTCACTTTATGTAGTATATTATTGTTTTGTAATTATTTATCACATCAAAATTCAGGTTTAAATTGATTAGAAAAATGTAAAGATTCGACAAATTAGAAGCATGCAAGTACCGAGGTGTGTGATTGTCCTAATAGATGTCTCTTTGTAACGCATTATTTATGTCTTAAAACTTTATTAAAAAAATGTAGTAAACTGGTCGTTAAAAAAGAATTTGGGGTCCATAACAAAAAAAATAACAAGATCATTATATGAAAGAGACATGATGAAGAGAACATTATTTTTATTTCAATAAAAATAATAGATTTAGTGAGTGTGTGTAACCTGATAAAATATTACAGACAGCTCTGCGTAGGGGATTACGTTTTTACAATGTTTTAATTTGGAAGTTTTTATTTTAATGTTATGAAGGAAAATTTATATGCCAATATGGATTACTCTTTTTAGCACATTTATTATGTTTTCTGTATACAACAATTTCATGTTTTTTTGTTATTGAACTTTTTATATATTTTTATATTCTTTTTGGTCAACAGCTTCTGTTTGACTTCCTGGCTTTTAAACATGATATTAATTTCTGGCGAGGAAAAAAGTCTATGGAAGGCCTTTCAAGTCGAGGAGGTAAGTAAATTGTAGAAAAGAAAACTTTTTTTTTAGTGTATTTGATTATCTCGAAAAATTTGCTTCTTTAATCCTTCACCAGGGTGCGTGGTTGTCCTAATGGATACCATCACAAGACTATGGAACTCTCTATGCCAAGTTCAAATCTTCACAGAATTATTGTTTAGTTATGCAGTAATATCTCGTGCACATGCAGAACCAAGGTGAAAATGAGACATCTCTTAGAGGAGATGAATACTGGGGGAAAATCATGATTCTTGGATCAATATTATACGGCTTCTGATAAAGTGGCACTTTGTGTAATGGACAGCATTGATTTCCATAATTTCTGCAAGATATGGATCTGCAGAACAAAGATTCCTCTAAGAGAGTGTGCACCTATATAATGGCCAAACCACCTAATCACGAACAAGGGTCTATACAAAATGTACAATATCATTCCATGATCACCAAGGATCATGCAACTGCAGGGTTGTTTGGTCATGTGCTACAGATACCAAAAGAAAGACACCTGCTTCAAAATCCTTTGATTTTGCAGTAATGGGATCTAGCAGATACCATGCATGAAGAGGCCACCACTGCACTAATTGGCTTGATAAGCTGCACGCACACCTCCAAAATGCAGGAGTGAGAACCCTAGGATCGTGCAAGCAATTGAGGGAGCTGAAGACCTTCACAAGGGAAAGGAACAAAATTGCTATAATTGGAGGAGGACTGAAAGTAGTTGTAAAAAGTCTTACAATTACAATACCAAAATACAGTGAAATCCTCATGCTTTAATACCATTCAAGAAAAGTATGAAATCCACAATCCCCCCCCCCCCAACCCAATTATTGATAATATAGTAATTAGTATTCAATGAATTGTATACGGTAGATATTGTTTCAGAATTTAAATAACCGAAAGAGTTGATTTGCCATAAAGCAGATAAACCAAACCAAAAATTAATTTTTTGACTGTTTTGTGCGTAACATACTGTTAGACAATCACGGGAGAAGGATATCTAAGTGTGTGACAGTATAGCCGCATTGAAGAAAACCCTAAAATAATTGAAATAGGTAAATGCATTGAAGAAGACCTTAAAACTTATCGGGATACATCATTTTAAATGACAGATTTATTCAATTTTCTCGCAAAGATCAGCTGGCATGGTTATTATAGTTAAGAACTAACAAGAGAATTGTGGTGGTGATAGGAATGTTTAAATCTGAAATAGACAGTGAGAGAGACAGACTTATGATTCTCGATGTGTTGACACAACTGTCACAATATCAAGAGACAGTTAAGGGAAGGGATAGACATGGTGAAAGAGACACTGAAAATCCCCCTAAAAGAGAAAGATGAAGGGGGTCGAGGGAAGAGAGAGAAAGAGAGACTTGTAACCACCTTTGTCTGCCAAGTGTAAAAACAGGAATAAAATTTAATAAAAAAGAGAAACCCGAGAAGGGATTTGTATGAGATAGACATATAAGAAGGTCGTCCCTTAATTTGACTGAGAAAACCTGTTTATTTTTAAGATAGAGGAAAAAATCTTGTAAAAAAATAAATAACTAAGAGACATTTTTATATAAATTTATGAACTTCGCCTAAGCTCCGAACTGACCACCACCATAGACATTGAGAGTCGATTATTTTTCTTTTTAATAATAGATTATTTTCGTAATCTTGATTTGTTTTGTAATTTGCTCATCAACCCATTGTCAACCACCACCCTCAAGTACCAACAGGTTAATGGGTTCATCTTATATCCTTTGTCAGTGACACAAAGGGGTTATCTTGGTTGTCGATAGCAACATAACACATTTGAGGTCCAGCCTAGAGGCATTACAAGTGAGCCAAGATGTGGTGACCATGTCGCCTTTTGGATTTTATTTTTATTGATTGGAATTTTCCTTGGAGTGAATTGATGATCACCAATGACATAGGAGATTTAAAATATTAATTTATTATTTCTACAAACTGGGTTTGGGGTTCAATCATAATTTCCTCAGATTTTATACTGTTCTTTCCACGTGGCCAAGAAGGAAGAACATCTACACCTAGCCACCTGTCTGCTTTGTCTCTTTCGTACTACTGACTTCACTGCCTATTTCAAAGATACCCTCTCCTCAAATCCATGACCTTGTTCAACCAATTAGAACCTTTGGTTTACTCCCCCCCCCTCCTCCTCTCTCTCTTTACTATCTAACAATACAATGCACTAAACATGCTTTTTTACTTTCTTATACATGTTCTGTGATGGGATTCAACTGGTCTGTAAGTTGACCTAACAATTCAAACTAGATTAGGAGAACTAAGAATTGCACTAGAGAAATCGCACTGCTGCACGTAATGATGCGTTCACATATACAACGCAACTAGTTGAATTAATTTACAGCCTTGCAGAAAATATATAATATTCACAATTTCTTTTATACTAGTCTCAGAAAGCAGGAAGCTTTATTATCCATAACTAAATAACCTATTCAAATAAATTACCAGATGAAGAAATCTCAAACTAAAATTGTTCTAAAATGTACACCAAGCCACAATATCTAAAAGAAACAAACGTGGACGCAAACAATAAATTTGATAATTGAAAATGATACCATACACATACTTTAAAAACGAAATGTACAACTAACTTGCCTTGAAAGACAATTAATATCCTCTGGAAGGTTGTCTATGCAATAAGAAATTATAGTAAAGTAAATGTTGTACAATCACCAACACCACTTCTCTCGACCTTACATTGTTTAAGTCCAGTGGCAAGGAGAAAAATCTCAAATGACTGGAAACGATGCTAGTATAAGTGTAGAAAGGATTGGTATAATTTGTCTCCTAGACTAGTTGCTCTACCAAGGCTTGAGAGTCTATTCTATTCTACTATTCCACCCATAGCTAGGAAATGGGGGAGAAGAAACGGGTTCATATCTTTTCCAAGTGTATCAAAAATAAGTTATTTTACAACCACTTCCAAACTTATGCTATTTTTAATTGTATACAATAATGATGATCTTTGAAATTCAGTGTTTTGTTTTTTGTTTTTAATTAGAAATGTTTTCCATTTGTTTTTATTGCAGTTATCTGGCGTTGTGTCTCTACAATTATTATTTTCCTTTACTTACTTGATCAAGAGACAAGTTTATTAGTCCTTGTACCATCAGGCATTGGTGCTCTTATTGAGGTAAGAGGACTCTTTTCTTTTTTTCTTCCCCTCCATCTTTCTTTCTTTGTTTCCTAAAAATTAGTGTTATGGCTACACAAAAACAGAACAAGTTTTTATTGTTATAAAATTAAAAAAAAACAAAAAAAAACATAACCTTTTGTTTATCATATCATTCACATATAATGTACAGGATGTCCGCCTAATGACAAAGTTAAATTTCAGGGTCGATACATAGCATAAGAGAATTTGGGGTTTTAGATCTGAAGTGATAAATTAGCTTCTTCTGATGCTAGCCTTGTAATTGTCCTAAACCCACCATTCTTCAACGTCACAGAGACAGGAACAAACTGATTTCAACAGACAAACATCAGCCTGATTTAGTTGTGGTCTTTGTCACAGCATTATTAGGATTTGCTGACAACCAAACAATACCATTCCTTTGCAAATTTATTGCTCAGGTGTTTTGGTGGTATCTTTCTCTTCTACAATCTCTTAATTCCTATAGGTTCATGAAAGCCAGGAGAGGTTTGAGATGATCGATCTGGGAATTTACAAATACATCCAATCAATAAGTGGGTGGAGTAACTTAGAAAATGTCCTAATTTCTGATGTATCTTTTGTAAAGGCTTTGACATCGAAAGTGAACATCTCTTCAGTCACGCCTGTTCTTGTTAAAATCTTGAAGGCCTGATTTTATTTCCCATTAATATGTACACATATTTTCAATTTTATTTCTTTTCCTTGTGCATTTTGGTGCTTGTGCTGTTCAGCGGCCGTATGAAAAAATTATTTTTTTATAAAAACAATATTATATACTTATTCAGTGTTATATTCTTACTCACTGTACAAAAAAGTAGAAAAATTATCCACTAGAACTTTAATTACAAGTATTTTTCCATTCTGCGTATCATAACAGCGATTCATTCACTAAGCCTCCATCTTCTTTCTTAAGATTTCGAATTATCTGCCCTTGAAATCTTCTTAAGAAAGAAGATGGAGACTTAGTGAACGAATCGCTGTTATGATACGCAGAATGTAAAAATACTTGTAATTAAAGTTCTAGTGGATAATTTTTTTCTATTTTTTTGTACAGTGAGTAAGAATATAACGCTGAATAAGTATATAATATTGTTTTTATAAAAAAATGATTTTTTTCATACAGCCGCTGAACAGCACAAGCACCTGCATTTTTTATTTTATTTAAAAAAAAATTTATTTTCAGATATGGAAAGTAAAAAAAGCTTTTAAGATGACCATCAAGTGGAATGGGTGGAAACCTTCGATTGAAGTAAGTTTCGTGATCAAATCTTTATGTATCGACTTTCTTTTCTTTTTTCCATTTTCAGAAAGTAATTGAAATGAACCAACAGAAATGCTAATTGCAATAGCCTCAACAACTAAGCTATCTTTAACTTGTGATTCTTACGGGATTAAAAATAGTAAATGGTTCTTTGCATTATTTGTGCCTGAATGTAAAAATGCACATCTGTTTTATTCGATAAAAACGATCAATATACAATGAGTGTTTGGGTGCTGTCGATATACTGCTAATGTTGAAAGTATTGCGACGGCTAATAAAAGTGGGTTCGTTTTAGTCAGATCTACTTTCAATCAACATTCATCAGAAGAGCAATGTTAGCATTTAAGTGCAATTAAACAATTATTTAACGTAATTATTAAACATAATTATTAAACGTAATTATTTAACGTAATTATTTAACGTAATTATTTAACGTAATTATTTAACGTAATTATTTAACGTAATTATTTAACGTAATTATTTAACGTAATTATTTAACGTAATTATTTAACGTAATTATTTAACGTAATTATTTAACGTAATTATTTAACGTAATTATTTAACGTAATTATTTAACGTAATTATTTAACGTAATTATTTAACGTAATTATTTAACGTAATTATTTAACGTAATTATTTAACGTAATTATTTAACGTAATTATTTAACGTAATTATTTAACGTAATTATTTAACGTAATTATTAACGTAATTATTAACGTAATTATTTAACGTAATTATTTAACGTAATTATTAAACGTAATTATTTAACGTAATTATTAAACATAATAGCAAAATTAAACTTTAGATAAGATTGTTACAATATTACTGTCCTCTTTAATTCGACTTAAAATCAACATCTGATGAATGTTAATTGAAAGAAGGGGACAATTCATGGAAATGAACCGTCCGGCTTGTTTTAATTAGTTATTTAAAAGTTTTATAACTATGAACATTTAAACATCGATATATGCAATCAGTTACAAATATTGATGTGTGTAATCATTTTCTGTTGATATATCATTTGAACATTTAACCTTGAGTAAACACTTTTTTATGTCCCATTTTTTGTCTTTGCCAACAATATATTGATTCCAAATATAGTTTCAAACTATTTTCAATTATTTCTTTCACTTTTTAGTTTGGGGCAGCAACAGATAAAGAACAACAAACACAAGCATTTGATTCTCAGGTAAGTTTTCTCTGTATGCAGTCCGTCCGATGCTGTGACAATATTCAGAAACTGTTCAACTTTAAAGAAACCTTTTACAAGTCAAACCTTAGATAAAGGAAAACATGATCAAAAACTGTTTATTTTATCCCGTGGAGTTGTAGAAAGGAACGCAAATGAGAAACCGGTCGACCTCTGAAAATAAACCTGGAAGAACATGGCAAACTGTAATTATAGAGAAATTGGATATCACTTATAACCCATGAGAAGATTTATGGATATCACTTATAACCCATGAGAAGATTTATGGATATCACTTATAACCCATGAGAAGATTTATGGATATCACTTATAACCCATGAGAAGATTTATGGATATCACTTATAACCCATGAGAATATTTATGGATATCACTTATAACCCATGAGAAGATTTATGGATATCACTTATAACCCATGAGAAGATTTATGGATATCACTTATAACCCATGAGAAGATTTATGGATATCACTTATAACCCATGAGAAGATTTATGGATATCACTTATAACCCATGAGAAGATTTATGGATATCACTTATAACCCATGAGAAGATTTATGGATATCACTTATAACCCATGAGAAGATTTATGGATATCACTTATAACCCATGAGAAGATTTATGGATATCACTTATAACCCATGAGAAGATTTATGGATATCACTTATAACCCATGAGAAGATTTATGGATATCACTTATAACCCATGAGAAGATTTATGGATATCACTTATAACCTATGAGAAGATTTATGGATATCACTTATAACCTATGAGAAGATTTATGGATATCACTTATAACCTATGAGAAGATTTATGGATATCACTTATAACCTATGAGAAGATTTATGGATATCACTTATAACCTATGAGAAGATTTATGGATATCACTTATAACCTATGAGAAGATTTATGGATATCACTTATAACCTATGAGAAGATTTATGGATATCACTTATAACCTATGAGAAGATTTATGGATATCACTTATAACCTATGAGAAGATTTATGGATATCACTTATAACCTATGAGAAGATTTATGGATATCACTTATAACCTATGAGAAGATTTATGGATATCACTTATAACCTATGAGAAGATTTATGGATATCACTTATAACCTATGAGAAGATTTATGGATATCACTTATAACCTATGAGAAGATTTATGGATATCACTTATAACCTATGAGAAGATTTATGGATATCACTTATAACCTATGAGAAGATTTATGGATATCACTTATAACCTATGAGAAGATTTATGGATATCACTTATAACCTATGAGAAGAATTTCTTTTCAAGAACTACCCGTCTGTGGAACATAATACCATGGGTCTGCTTCCCAGCTGACTACAACATAGTCATTTTCAAGTCCAATGTTAACAAATTCTTGTTGAGCAGTTCTCTTAAATAATCAAATTCTGCTCGGTTTCAACCACCATCTCTAATCCTAAAGGTGTTGTCTCACCGTCGTCCACCTGACAAACTCATTAACCCTTATCCTTGAGTGGCCTTTGGGTCTTGATAAGTCGTGACTCTTAGCACTTAAAAGAAAAATATATGGTTTGAGTAAATCTTTGGTTGCTTTGAGTTCAGCTCTTCATGTAACATATTGTAATTTATTAGTAAGTGAAACAACAAAAATGGCTGCAGTTTCCCCATTGATTGTTAATATCTCTCGCTGACTTAGCATTTTTTTCTCTTCTTTCAGGCAATGAAATATCTGTCATATGTGCTGTATCCATTGTGTATAGGTGGAGCTTGTTACTCTTTAATATATATACAATACAAAAGGTAATATTATACAGATTTTCTCTTGATTGTGCATGTCTTTGCAAGATTGACATTTCAATAAAAAAGCTGGGGGGTATGATTAATGACATAAAATATGGAATTGGCATGCCCATTTCAAATCCAATATGTTCACTTATACATAAAATACCATCAGGAAAGGTATGAAACCCCTAATTTTTCCCAGTTATAGCAATATGCATTCAATAAATTCTTAACAATAAATTGTATTGTTTTGGCATTAAATGACCCACAAAAATGACTGAATTACAATTTTAAAAAAACAGAAAACACTTGGTAAAATATTAAAAATGGTTTGTTTTGAGTTTCAAATTTGTATGTGGTGCATAGCACATTGTCGCATTCAAGTGGAAGCATTTTTCTTTTGAGAAATGCCGGAGTTGCTGGTAGAGTAAGTTTGATTTAAAACCCTGAAACCCGCAATAAAACCAGTTAATTACTGATAACTGACTTCTGATCATCTATTTCACAAGTGAATATATAATTTTATTGTTCAAATATATTGAAGTTTACATGCATATATAATCTATAAATGAAAGGTATTGCTATGAATTCCAGACATAAGTTGGATAAGAGAGATAAGTGAAGGGAGGAAAGTTTTATTTTATAAATAAATCTTAATATTATAAAATAAAACTTTCCTCTCTTCACTTATCTCTCTTATCCAACTTATTTTAAGATTTATTTTGAATGTTTTCGCTATAGAAATATTTACTAATTTGATTGTGCATTGTTGACAGGGATGTAGTTGCTAATTCAATCAATTTGTATTATTTGAACAACTGTTCTCATCTTGGATGTTATTCTCACGTCGTTTCGGCTGATGTAACCTCTGACCATTTTCAGGTACGTCTTGTCAAACCCTGGAATCTCTACGGAATTTCAAACAGAATCTTTTAATCCATGGGGGTAGCTTTTTCTCGTTCCATCAGTCGTGGACCTGTGGCGTAACGGATAAAGTGCTAAGTATAATCGGTTCTAAGTGACAGTCTTCTGGTGGTTGAAGGTTCAATCCTTAGTACGACCAATACTAAGAATACAATTAAGAATTACTTGACACTTCTAACTGGTCATGGTTGACTGAACAAGAACAACAAGCTACCCCTATGGGTAAATAAAGAGTTCCATTTGAAATTCCATACAGATTCCAGAGTTCGACAAATGCGTCTGAAGAAGGTTGGAGGTTAAATCGATCGAAACGTTGTGAGAATAACATCCAAGATGAAAACAGCAGTCTGAATAATACAACTTATTAAGCTTCATCTAAAAAATTCAAAAAATAATACAATGTTATTTTCAGCAGGATATAATTGTGAATTCACTCATAAAAAATGTACACGTATTTAATGCATGTGTATTTGTCGTCTGTTGATAAAATGTTACGAAATTTGGAATTGAATCTTTCAAATAACTGCATTCAATTTTTCTTTCAGTTGGTATTCATGGTTTGTTAACAGCTTAGTTAATGGTAAGTATCGCTCAAAATCTTTTACTGAAAATAAGGGCAGAATTATTGACTATATAAATATGAAAGAAAAAATCTTTTTGTATATTTAAAGTATTCTTATCCAATCTGTTATATTTAAATGTCAAATCAAATAAGATTTTGTTGCAGAATATTTTAACTTATGTCAAGCAAACTATTGACTGAAGCAGTTGAATTTGAGTTTGCAACCCGATCTATATAAAAGATGTCACCGAACTTTGTAGGCACGAGAAATGAAATTTGTTCAAGTATTTTGAGAGTGGGAGAAAAAAAGCACAATCCTCCGTCAACCATCTTCCTTGTGGCTGCAATGATCGAGTGGCAAAAATGGGGTGAGGACAAGATGACTGGCTGATGCACGACTGTAAGATGTCTGGTCCATGATGCCAAAGTACAATCTCAGAAAAGATCCGTTCCCATGGTCATGAAGGAGATTTGACAATTGATGATACCCAAGTTCAAGTATCTCTTGGGAAATGAAAAAGGAAAAAACAAAAAGGATGTATTTTTTATATATTCATCCACATTTCGTCTTTATTTGTAAGACTTCTTCAGGATGATAATAATGATTATCTCTTGTAGTTTAGATCTCTGGCAATCACCAGTGTGGAGTCCTGTGGCACATAAAAGATTTGCTCATCAAGTAATGCCCAGAAAGCTTTTTTGACTTGCATAGGACAGCCAGTCTGTGATGCGTACACCGAGAAGTGCATTGTGCATCCATTGGTGACAAGGATGATCTTCATTAATCAGTTGCTGTATCGGTGCACGTCAGCGATCACATCGCAACATTTTCCAGTAACCATAAGCCGACCCTGCCTTTTGTTCTTGGGCCTCTGTTGTAACGTCGATGCATCTCTGTTTGAGGGTAGCGGCTAGTTCACGGAACCAGCCAATGAAGGTGCTAACATTCAGAGTCGTAAAACGAGATAAAAGAGTAGCTTCCTTGACCAATGCTGCCCTTGCACATCTATCATGTCGCTTGTGGGGGACGCCTTAGCATGTAATGTTTCGTAAAGACTTATCGATGGTGATACTACATGATACGATACTCTGGTCGGTGTGTCATGCCATCTGTCGCCAGAGTTCACAGAGAAAAAGTGGATGGTAGTAGCTTGCCATTGGTTGCCAATCAGACACAATGGCTATGGTCACTTGATATCCACCAGATACTGGTCAGAGGCATCTGTGAGTTTGCTAGTTAACCTTGCAAGGACCTGTCTTACCAGATACCAAAGCATGTCTGCACACTGGTGGGTTATGTGTGCCACGGAGACTCGGGACAGGTCCGCCAGAGTTTTTGGTGAGGGACCTTGCCCTTAGCCTTGACTGCATTTAAAATAAATACATTTTTTTTTAAGTGGACGATATACCATCATCACCTCGATTTATAAAAAAATATACTTTTTTTTTAACTGTTATTATTCTTTTAATCAGATTTTTTATTCAACTTTTTAATTGTACACCATATTATTAGGTTTTATGGCTTTTTTTTTTTTTTACATATATCAATGTTTTCTAATAAATTAAGTCAATCTGTAAATAAAGTAGGCATAAAATGACATAATCTTTGTTTCTGTATTCTCAGAGGTGGACATATTTTTTTTTGTTTTTAAATAATTATAAACATTTAAAAATTCTAATTTATTTTTGATTACAGGTGTATATTTGTTTGGTTTTCTATTTATGCTGCCTCAGCTATTTGTTAATTACAAGGTAAGTTCAGTTAGGACACTTCAATATTTATTTCATTAGTTTTACTTCAATTAACAACAAAACAAAAAAAAATAAAAACATAAGTATGTTCCTCATACAAATTCTTTCTTTGTTTGATTTTTTTTTTTTTAGCAAAATTAATAGTCCCGTATTTGAATATGAAATAATTTTTGATTTGTTTGTGACTTTCAGTTAAAATCGGTTGCTCATCTTCCATGGAGGGCTTTCATGTACAAGGTAAGCGAATGCCTCCTTCACTTTTGTTTCTCCAATATTACTATTTATACATTTGTTACATTTTTATTTATAGTTTTTGCTAATCTTTATGTAATTAACATACTTGTATGTTTATGGTGTCTATTGTGTCAAAATTAAAAAGAAAATTATAAAATGTGTCACCTAAGAAAAAATGTGACATTCGATGCTAGTCACAAGAAAAAATGACAAAATTCCCTCGTCTAAGTGATTTTGTGTGATGTTTGAACTCTCCACGTGGTAAATCAGCGGTTCTATCTGGTCTCTTCATGTGGTAAATCAGCGGTTCTGTCTGGTCTCTTCATGTGGTAAATCGACGGTTCTATCTGGTCTCTTCATGTGGTAAATCGACGGTTCTATCTGGTCTCTTCATGTGGTAAATCAGCGGTTCTATCTGGTCTCTTCATGTGGTAAATCAGCGGTTCTATCTGGTCTCTTCATGTGGTAAATCAGCGGTTCTGTCTGGTCTCTCCACGTTGTAAACCAGCGGTTCTGTGTGGTCTGCTCACGTGATAAACCAACGGTTCTGTGTGGTGTCTGATCTCTCCCTGTGGTAAACCAATGGTTCTGTGTGATGTCTGAACTCTCCATGTGCTAAATAAGTGGTTCTGTGTGGTGGTCTGGCCTGGCCTCTCAACGTGATAAACCAGCAGTTCTGCCTGAACTCTCCACGTGGTAAACCACTGCCATCTTAAAGCTGGCTCGGGATTAATGGATGAACATGTACAGCATTTATTATTTACAATGTTAATTTATTTAATTCTGAAAACTCTCATTTCCAGCCCCCTTTTTTTTTAAAGTATTTTTTTTGCTGATGGGTCATCGCCTACCAAGGCGCGAGGGCTTAAGGATTAAAAAGATTGTTGGACGATGATCACTGCCACAAGAGGATTGGAAACAGTGAATGAAATGGGCAGAAGATTACTTAAGAGGGCTTTATTATCCTAGTGGACAGATCAACCAGTATTTGTTTACATTAGATTTTAAGTCGACAATGTTGTAGTTGGATGGAAAGCAGTCTCGCGGTATTTGTTTGAATAAGATGTTCTAGGAAAGAAACTTTGCTCATAGAAGCTCTGTTTGTTTTTTGTCACTAAGTAGATTGTTTTTTGCTGAAGTAGTTGACAACTTCTTAATTTATTACAGATTCAAGCAACTTAATTTATTACAGATTCAAGCAACTAAATTTATTACAGATTCAAGCAACTTAATTTATTACAGATTCAAGCAACTTAATTTATTACAGATTCAAGCAACTTACTCATGACACACAGGAGATTGATCAGTCTGTACTGAGATGCAAAAGACCGATCTCCAAAATTTTAAAATACTGGGCAGACCAACAAAGTCTTCCAAGGTGATGGAAAGCATTTCTCCTTTAAGCAACAATTCAACAGCTTTGTAAGGATAGGAGCTATTTCGGGTTGTAGTTTCTTGAGTACTATGACTGGGATGTTGTCGGGTCTTGTTGGCATCAGGATTCTTGATAAGTTTGGCAACACCACAGACAGTTATTCTGATTTTGCCTAGAGTTTTTTCAGTCATAGGGGAAATTCTGGGGATAGGTGACCCTGATCGCAAAGTGTGGAATTTGCTGTCTTACATCTGTTCAGGACCCTGTTTGTTATTCTCTAAAACTCATGGGAGACAAGTCTTTGATTGGCCACTCTAGATTTAACAGATTGGGCATAGAACTCTTTAGCATTTTCTATAACCCTTTTGCAGTGGTTCAAGGCAGTTTTAAAGGAGGCTTTGGTTTTAAAGCATCTATTTCACTGAAAGTCACATCATAAATTCCTAGGAACTTTCTGTTACTATTTCATTTTCCAGGTGGGCTCTGTGGACATGTCCACTATTGCTACACACCAACTGCCTAATTATCTGCTAACTATTTGAATTATGGTCCTCCCTCTCCTACACGTGATTTTGCTTGACCAATCAGAGCCTTCAGTATTTCTCACCAACTTTCCTTTCCCCAATGTACTATATAGCACAAATGCACCTTAGAATGATACATAAAAAATAAAATCCCAGTTCCAGTAGTTCTTTTACAGTCAAAATTACTTTCATATCTCAAGTCATTATTTTGTTACTTTTTGCATACACAGAAAGTAAAAGTTGTTTGAAGTTTAAATGAGTAATTTCATCGACAGACACTACGTATTAATCATCACAATTATTCTTAAATTAACAATGACCCCCCCCCCCAAAAAAAAAAACAAAAAACAAAAAAACTTTGACCTTAAACCATGTGTTGATATTGACTGATGAAATATTGCATCATTATGATTCATATGATTCAAAACCTGTCAAAAAGGAAAATCACTTTATTCTTGTTTTGTTTACAAAGTTTCTTTCCCTTGCATCATTTTTTTTTTTTCTTTTTTTCTTACTAGGCTTTCAACACTTTTATTGATGATGTTTTTGCTTTCATCATTACTATGCCAACAGCTCACAGACTTGCCTGTTTCAGGGATGATGTTGTATTTCTGATATATTTATACCAAAGATGGTAAGTTTGTTTCAGATGTTAATGCTAATATTTGGATTTTTCAGACTACTAATGATACAAATTATCAATCTCAAAACGCGGTTTTATTTATTTATATTTTTTTCCTGAATTTCTATTAAAAGTATGAGACCACGTGTTTGTATTTTTCACATCAATGTAACTTTGATAATTACATATTGAATTATTATTTTTATTTACTATTAAGGGATTATTTATTGAAATCAAAAATGCAAAAAATAACGAAATTAAAAAAAAAAAATTATTTCAAAAAATTTCATTACAAAATTAAGTTAACCAGAATGCATTTTGGGGTCTTTGGAAACAAGACAGCCATTTTAATCTTTTGTTGATTGTTGAAAAAATAAAAGAATTACTTATTTCATAACCCTTTGAAAATTTTATTTAAAAATAAAGATATAAGTGAAAAAAAAATAATTGTAAAAAAACTCTTGAGAAACGTCAGGTATATATAGCTTGTTGGTTATAAATGTGATTGGAAATGTTATTTGTCTTTTGATGTTAAGAGAAAAGGAATAATCATTCTTGTTTTTTTTTTGAAGGCTGTATCCGGTTGACAAGAGTAGAGTGAATGAATTTGGAGTATCTTACGAGGAAGATGCCAACACAAAGGATGATAAGCAAAAGAAAGAAGATTAATTTATGACAACTAATAAAAAAAATATTAAAAAACGAAAAAGAAATTCCTGTGAATAACACTAATCTCTCCTCCATTTAGAGAGTGCTAAAAGTTGTTTTACTGTGCCAGTATTGGCGATTGTCTCCCTTTGACGCTTTCATTTCTAATTCGGTGGTGGATAAACATTTTTCTTTTTTTTCCATCGCCTCCATCAACTAATAAATTCTTAAAAGACGACCTTTTTTTATTACAATATTTTTTTTATATCATTAAAAATTGATTAAAACCAAAAATGTTTTAGAATTATTTCCTTCCCAATGTCTTTTTTCTCTTGTTTTAATGTTAAATTCTTTTTTATGTCCAATATCCATTGAAATGTATGTCTCAGAAAATTAAATTAAACTATTACATTTACTGGGTTAATGAAAATGTAATTGTAAGTTGACGAGTACAAAACCGACTTCGAAATTTAGTAGATGATCTCTTCTCTACAGCTTCAGAAGAGATGTTGCTAGCCTTTCTCTACTGTATCGTTATGTTTATAATAGTGCCCCCCCCCCGAAAAACATTCACAGCAAGAACTCGCCTAGTTACAATCACAGAAATGAACATTCCTTTCTTCCTCTCTGTACCAAAAAACAAATGGAACTTCCATTTACAAAGTTCCATCAGTGGAACAAAATACCATGAGGCTACTTCCCAACCGACTACAACAGGGTTGTCTTCAAATCTAATGTAAACAAATACTTGTTGATCCGTCCTCTTAGATAATAAATTCCTCTTAAGTAATTTTCTGCCGATCCCATCCATTTGATTCCAAACTTCTCGTGGTGGCGTTCATCATTTAACTGAAAATCCGTTTAACCCTTCTGCTTGAATTCCCCCTGGCCTTGATAAATGGTGACTGATTAGTTAAAAAAAAAAAAAGTGAAATTATTCTAAATAAATATAATTATTCTAAATAAATATAGCTAAAATGAAAACCACTTACTTCTGCCTGGAAATTCTGAAATGTTTCGGGTGTGAATTTTACATGTGTAGAGGCTTATTTTTAACAAATGTTATGCTGAAAATGACCTGCACACATTACACGTTTTTTGCGGTTCACTCGATTCATCAACAACTTTTATGATTATAAAAAAACTTTTTTGAAAAACTTACCTGTTTAATTTGTAGTGGGTCACGATATGGGTCCAGTTCACTATGTTAGTTTGACGTAAATTGACCACCGACACGAGAATGTAACCTCATACCACCTGGGGTCAATTTATGTCAAATTTACATAGCGAACTGACCTCTCCTCCTCATCTAAATATTAAATAGGTAAACTTTTTGATCTTAATATTTGTGGTGGCTAGAAAATTTGGTAATTTTGATAAGGTAGGATAATTCCGAATTCGGTAACTCTGAATTGTAGGATTACAATTAAATCATGTAAGTGGTTTACAGTGAAATTGTAAATACAATTCTAATTTTATGTTATGAATTAATAAAGTAACACCATCATCATAATCAGGGTCTTTTTTTAAATTAAAAATTTTTATTTTTTTATTTCACTCTTGATGGAGGAACCATACATGTAAAAAATAGTAAAAAAATGCACAAATTCACTCGCTGGAAAGCTGTGCTAATACTTTCTTTGAAATTCTGGGTTAAGTGATTAAAGATGTCAACAACAGAAAGGTGTTTGAGCATCATTCTCTCTAGAAATACGCTGTTTTTCTTCAGATAAAATACACAATAGATGCTCAAACTGGAATTTGTAAAGAGAATGCTGCTCTATTTAGTCTCGATTTTCTGCTGACGTCACCCTGGTTGGTGCTAAACAAATAAACAAAATGCTTTGAAAGCAATGGTTACACGCTACATATGGACATACAACGATAGTCATTTCTGTCTGAAATTATTTCATCTTTGATCTTGTAATTGTTTGTATTTAATGGATACTGATGGTTTGTTCCTGTCGTTTTCAACGTGGAAGTCAGTGATTTGAAGGTAAAACTATATAAAACTCATTTAGACTAAAATTCAAGATGGGAGGCCCGACTCTGTATAGGGAAATCTCCTATATAAAGGCCAGTTGTCTGTATGTTTGTCTGTTTGTTTGTTTGTTTGTTTGTATGTCCAGATACTCCTCCGACAGGACCCAACAAACAGTCACACGGTTGACATCATTATAACCGGCCAGCCCCGGGACGTATAATATCTCAGAACCGGAAAAAAAAATGGACACTTCGAGGGTCGACTGAGCACTTTTCTCCAATGGGGGGTGCCTTTTTCCTCGATTTTCAACGTTGTTTAGTACTAATTTGAGAAAAAAACAAAGAATTTGAGAAATAATGCACCGTCATGATTTTAACAGGAAATGACGTCAGAGGAAATCCCTAACGGCTCTTTTTTGAACATGAGTTTATAGTGAAGCAAGTGTTGCTTAATCACAAACGGCACTTTTTTTTGAACACGAGTCCATAGTCAAGCATGGGTTGCTTACTTACTAACGGCACTTTTTTGAACATGAGTCCATAGTGATGCAAGGGTTGCTTAACTTCTAACGGCACTTTTTGATACATGCGTTTATAGTGACGCAAGTGTTGTTTAATCAATAACGGCACTTTTTTTAACATGAGTTCATAGTGAAGCAAGGGTTGCTTAATCCTAACCACATTTTTTCTGTTGACATGATAACATCCTCCTAGGTATTACCTCCTCCTTTTTGAGAGGTGTGAAGTTAGTGTAGTATCAGTAAAATTAAAGTAATAAATAATTATGCTCCCCCACTGTTTTCACTAATATTTGTATGCTCCCCCATTGTTTTCACTAATATTTCTATACATATTGTATACATATTGAAAACTTGGGGTGGGTGTGGGGGGTGTCGGCATTCGCCGGTGTGAGCGCCTCAGGGGGAAGAGGGGGGGGGGGTATCGGCATTCGGCGGTGGGGCGCCTCAGGCCAAATCTGGGGAGGGTGAGTGTCGGCATTCGGCGGTGGGGCGCCTCAGGCAAAATTCGGGGAGGAGTGTCGGCATTCGCCAGTATGAGCGCCTCAGGCCGAATTTGGGGGAGTGTCGGCATTCGCCGGTGTGAGCGACTCAGGCCGAATTTGGTGGAGTGTCGGCATTCGCCGGTGGTGCGCCTCAGGCCAAATTTGGAGATGGGGGATTGTCGGCATAATGCAAAGTCACGATTTTAGCAGGAAATGACGTCAGAGGAAATCCCTAACGGCACTTTTTTGAACATGAGTTTATAGTGAAGCACGGGTTGCCTTATCCCAACGAAACATAAGTTTTTATTGAAGCAACTGTTGCTTAATCCCTAACGGCATTTTTTTGAACATGAGTCCATAGTGAAGCAAGGGTTGCTTAATTCCTAACGGCACTTTTTTGAACATGAATCCACAGTGAAGCCAGGGTTGCTTAATCAATAACGGCACTTTTTTGAACACGAGTTTGTAGTGAAGCCAGGGTTGCTTAATCCTAACTGCATTTCTTCTGTTGACATGATACCATCCTCCCAGGTATAACCTCCTTCTTTTTGAGAGGTGTGAAGTTAGTGTAGTATCAGTAAAATTAAAGTAATAAATAATTATGCTCCACCATTGTTTTCACTAATATTTGTATACATATTAAATAACGTCTCAATAAGTAAAGTAAAAAGAGAAATAATTATGCTACACCATTGTTTTCACTAATATTTGTATACATATTAAATAACGTCTCAAGAAGTTAAGTAAGAAGAAAAATAATTATGCTCCACCATAGTTTTCACTAATATTTGTATACATATGATATAACGTCTAAATAAGTAAAGTAAGAAGAAAAATAATTATGCTCCACCACTGTTTTCACTAAAATGTGTATACATATTAAATAACGTCTCAATATGTAAAGTAAGAAGAAATATAATTATGCTCCGCCATTGTTTTCACTAATATTTGAATACATGTTAAATAACGTCTCAATAAGTAAAGTAAAAAGAGAAATAATTATGCTCCGCCACTGTTTTCACTAATATTTGTATACATATTAAATAACGTCTCAATAAGTAAAGAAAGAAGTAAAATAATTATGCTCCACCATTGTTTTCACTTATATTTTTATACATGTTAAATAACGTCTCAATAAGTAAAGTAAAAAGAGAAATAATTATGCTCCGCCATTGTTTTCACTAATATTTGTATACATGTTAAATAACATTTTTTTGTTTTGAACTCAAAATATTTCTTAGGGTTGGGGGAGAGTTAAAAATTAGGGGGCTGGAGAGATTGAGGGCTCGGGGAAAATTTTAGGGGTCAGGCTGAACTTTTTAGGGGTCAGGCCAAATTTTTTTGTTTGTTTTGGTTTTGAAGTCAAAATATTTCTCAGGGTTGGGGGGAGTGAAAAATTAGGGGGCTGGAGAGATTTAGGGGTCGGGGAAAATTTTAGGGGTCAGGCGGAACTTTTTAGGGGTCAGGCCAAATTTTTTTCTTTTTTTTGGTTTTGAACTGAAAATATTTCTCATGGTTGGTGGAGAGTGAAAAATTAGGGGGCTGGAGAGATTTAGGGGTCGGGGAAAATTTTAGGGGTTAGGACGAACTTTTTAGGGGTCAGGCCAAATTTTTTTGTTTTTTTTTGTTTTGAACTTAAAATATTTCTCAGGGTTGGGGGAGAGTGAAAAATTAGGGGGATGGAGAGATTTAGGGGTCGGGGAAAATTTTAAGGGTCAGGACGAACTTTTTAGGGGTCAGACCAAATTTTTTTGTTTTTTTTGGTTTTGAACTCAAAATATTTCTCATGGTTGGGGGAGAGTGAAAAATTAGGGGGCTGGAGAGATTTAGGGGTCGGGGAAAATTTTAGGGGTCAGGACGAACTTTTTAGGGGTCAGGCCAAATTTTTTTGTTTTTTTTTGTTTTGAAGTCAAAATATTTCTCAGGGTTGGGGGAGAGTGAAAAATTATAGGGATGGAGAGATTTAGGGGTCGGGGAAAATTTTAGGGGTCAGGACGAACATTTATGGGGTCAGGCCAAATTTTTTGTTTTTTTTGTTTTGAAGTCAAAATATTTCTCATGGTTGGGGGAGAGTGAAAAATTAGGGGGCTCGAGAGATTTAGGGGTCGGGGAAAATTTTAGGGGTCAGGACGAACTTTTTAGGGGTCAGGCCAAATTTTTTTGTTTTTTTTTGTTTTGAACTGAAAATATATCTCATGGTTGGGGGAGAGTGAAAAATTAGGGGGATGGAGAGATTTAGGGGTCGGGGAAAATTTTAGGGGTCAGGACGAACTTTTTAGGGGTCGGGCCAAATTTTTTTGTTTTTTTTTGTTTTGAACTGAAAATATTTCTCAGGGTTGGGGGAGAGTGAAAAATTAGGGGGATGGAGAGATTTAGGGGTCGGGGAAAATTTTAGGGGTCAGGACGAACTTTTTAGGGGTCAGGCCAAATTTTTTTCTTTTTTTTTGGTTTTGAACTCAAAATATTTCTCATGGTTAGGGGAGAGTGAAAAATTAGGGGGCTGGGTAGATTTAGGGGTCGGGGAAAATTTTAGGGGTCGGGACGAACTTTTTAGGGGTCAGGCCAAATTTTTTTGTTTTTTTTTGTTTTGAAGTCAAAATATTTCTCAGGGTTGGGGGAGAGTGAAAAATTATAGAGATAGGGAGATTTAGGGGTCGGGGAAAATTTTAGGGGTCAGGACGAACTTTTTAGGGGTCAGGCCAAATTTTTTTGTTTTTTTTTGTTTTGAAGTCAAAATATTTCTCATGGTTGGGGGAGAGTGAAAAATTAGGGGGCTGGAGAGATTTAGGGGTTGGGGAAAATTTTAGGGGTCAGGACGAACTTTTTAGGGGTCAGGCCAAATTTTTTTGTTTTTTTTTGTTTTGAACTGAAAATATTTCTCATGGTTGGGGGAGAGTGAAAAATTAGGGGGCTAGAGAGATTTAGGGGTCGGGGAAAATTTTAGGGG
This sequence comes from Sepiola atlantica, assembly GCA_963556195.1. Lineage (NCBI taxonomy): Eukaryota > Metazoa > Mollusca > Cephalopoda > Sepiida > Sepiolidae > Sepiola > Sepiola atlantica. Next base: position 57,688,784 of record OY744543.1, on the reverse strand, counting down.
TCAGGCGAAACTTTTTAGTGGTCAGGCCAAATTTTTTTGTTTTTTTTTGGTTTTGAACTGAAAATATTTCTCATGGTTAGGGGAGAGTGAAAAATTAGGGGGCTGGAGAAATTCAGGGGTCGGGGAAAATTTTAGGGGTCAGGACGAACTTTTTAGGGGTCAGGCCAAATTTTTTTTGTTTATTTTTGTTTTGAAGTCAAAATATTTCTCATGGTTGGGGGAGAGTGAAAAAGTAGGGGGCTGGAGAGATTTAGGAGTCGGGGAAAATTTTAGGGGTCAGGCTAAATTTTTTAGGGGTCCGCCCAAATTTAGGGGCCGCGATATGTACGTATTTAGCTTCCACACCAGGGCGGCGATAGGTACTTATTTAGCATTCAGCGGTGGTGATAGGTACTTATATAGCTTGTGCACATGGGCGGTAATAAGTACATATATAGTATGCGCACCGGGGCAGTGATAAGTATGTATTTAGCATGCGCACTGAGGCAGCGATTGGTTCATATATAGCACGCGCACCGGGGCGGCGATAGGTACGTATATCGCACGCGCACAGGGGCGGCGAAAGGTACATATTTAAAATTCACACCGGGGCGGCGATAGGTATGTATTTAGCATTCACACCGGGGCGGCGATAGGTATGTATTTAGCATTCACACCGATGCACCGATAGGTATGTATTTAGCATTCGCACCGGGGTGGCGATATGTACGTATTTAGCTTCCGCACCGGGGCGGCGATAGGTACGTATTTAGAATTCACACCGGGGCGGCGATAGGTACGTATTTAGAATTCACACCGGGGCAGCGATAGGTACGTATTCAGAATTCAGGGGTGCGATAGCTACGTATATAGCATGTACACATGGGCAGCAATAATTACGTACATAGCATGTGCTCTGCGGCGGCGATCAGTACATATATAGCACGCGCACCGGGGAGGCGAAAGGTATGTATTTCGCATTCGCACCGTGGTGGTGATAGGTACGTATTTAGCATTCCCACCGGGGCGGCTATAGGTACGTATTTATCATTCGCACCAGGGCGGCTATAGGTACGTATTTAGCATTCGCACTGGGCCGGCGATAGGTACGTATTTAGCATTCACACCAAAGCGGCAATATGTACATATTAATTATTCGCACTAGGGCAGCGATAGGTACTTATGTAGCATGCACACCGGGGCGCAATTGGTATGTCTTTAGTATTCGCACTAGGGCAGCGATAGGTACTTATGTAGCATGCACACTGGGGCGCAATAGGTATGTATTTAGCATTCACACCGGGGCAACGATAGGTACTATTTAGCATTCTCAACGGGCCGACGATAGGTACTTAAATAGTATCTGCACCGGGGCGGCGATAGGTACGTATATAGTATGTGCACTGGGGCGGCGATAGGTACGTATATAGTATGCACACCGGGGTGATGATAGATACGTATATAGTATGAACACCAGGGTGGAGATAAGTACCTATATAGAAGGCGCAGATAGAGGTGTTACTTTTTATAGAAATATGTCATACTATTACCCTGGGCAATAGGAGAAATGGTGGGGAAGAAACAGCTTTTGCAAAAGGCGAAATTAGAAAGTAGCGGCGAAATGGGGCGACCAGGGAAGAGAAAGGTAGCAGATAAAGAGACGGCTATAGAGAGAGGGGGCGGACATAGAAGTTTGAATATAAAGATGTTACACACGATCTTTCTTCAAATATATGTTTTTATGACCCCGAGCAACGCCGGGTAGCCCCGCTAGTCTTAAATAAAAGACAAATACTTGTTTTTTTTACCATAAAATTTGAAATATTGTTTTTACACGATAACAAGTTTGCATGACATAAAACGGTTTGTTTATCCTAAAACAAAATTCTAATTTACTTTTGAACGTATATAAAATTGAAATTTTATGCCTACTCACCGACACCTGTTCTGATACTACACTTCATTTTTTTCTGTTTTTTTTTTTTTACTTTTTATAATTTAATTATAAATGATGTTTTTCATTTTTTTTTTTTTTTTTTTTTTTTTTTGACAAAAATATTTTAAAATTTTTTTTGGGAACCTTGTAAATGCAACTGCATTCTTTTAAAAGTAACCTAGCAAATTTATGCAAAGTTTCATTTTTTTTTACACACAAGTAAAATTTACATTGTATTTTGTGTTAAATCTTAGATGTAACCATTTTTTGTTTTTCTTGGAAGGATTCTTTTACGACCTGGACTTAAGATTAGTGGTAAGGTTATGGGAGAATTTTTGGGGGAGGGGGCTGTTGCCATCTGAACTTAAGATTACTGGTAGAAGGGGGCACCCGGACTTAAGGTTAGTGGTAAGGTTAAGAGGGAGTTGTTGTTTTTGAGGGGGATGTTGCCACCCAGAGGGTTAGTGGTAGGGTTAAGGGAGAGTTATATTTTTTAATCCTTTACCTCCCAAAACACACAATGTTTATCTCCCTTAACCAAAATTTAAAATATCTGGTTATATACCCTTAAAACGCTATTTGGTTACACGCTAGTATCTAATTGGGTGATCATTTTATGTCAGATTTATATGCAAAACTGATACTTTATTCTAAATTCTAAAATCATTTGGTTTTCTTGACCTGGTTCTTCAGGGTGTTCACACATAATCGCCTAAAAAGTAGAATCTCATTTTTTTTGGAGGGAGTGATTTAGCTGAGGGTCCTCATCTACTTTTAAATGTAGATATCATTTTCTTTTTAATTTGAAAAGCTTATTAATGTTTCCCTTTATGTATTATATCCAATATATTTAAAAACTCATTGTGAGATTTTCACCTATATTTTTTACTTGTGGCATTTTTTTTTTACTATTTACCCACTTGTCATTTTTACCTGTGCCATTTTTACCTAAATTATGATCTATAGATTTTAGTTTTACTGGTAGTTTAAAATGAATAAATTTTAATTTAAAAATGAAAATGAAAAGAATCGTTTTTATAATCAGAAATTAGGCTAAAATATTTTCGATTCTGATACCCCCAAAAGTTTCAATTCTAATTCCGATTAATCGTCTCAACACTAATAGCCACATATTGTATTGGAAACAAATGTCTTCTAAAATCATGCAAAAAAAATATATATTTTAACAAATATTTTGATTGAATTTATGAATACTAAACAACAACATTAGAAAAATAACTGGGATTATTAAGTGAAAAATCAATCTTATGTAAAAGAAAAATATCTAAAGCAAGCAAATAGTTTGTTTTTCAATTTTTTACAATTTGAAGAATGAAACGCCTCAGACTGCCCAGGACGATAACTCTATTCAACTAATCCAGAGTTTTAGTTGAATAATTGTGTTATCATCCTTGGAAGTTTATGGGTAAATCTAGGGCAAAAAATGGCATTTGATGTCATTCCATGAACACTTTAAGATAACTTTTCCCTACAATAAAACGTCTGCATGACATGAACTTAAAATTGTATTCATAGAACTTAGCTGTGATTGTTAACTCAAAAAGCACAGGAAATTTTTTTCTGAAATTAATTCAGAAAAATAAAGTCTTTTTCAATAAAAAAAACAACTTTTGGGTTGTTTAGTACACCTAAATATTTTCATAAACTTTGTTCGTTTGTAACAAATGACAAAATGAAGGTAGTTTATTTTTTAACAGATTTTTAATCAGATGGCCAAAATTTCCTATTCAATTTAATAACTGAAAATACATGTAAAAACATTCCTTAGTTTGAAAATGCCTAATATTTTTTACTGTTAGAGTGCAGAGGGAGATTGAGAGCCTCTTGAGATTTTCACACAACTCCAAAATCAGCATTCAGCATAATTAAAAGCTAGTACTTGTCAGTTCTCATACGATCTGGAAATCATTCCGAGAACCAAGGGTCTGAATTCGACCACTGAATCCTTTGTTGAAATGAAAGTGAGTTATGGTCATGCTCAGTTCACTGTCCAAGACACCACCTCCTCCTTCAAAAGAAAGAATTTTGATTTACTTAGTCTGTTAATGACAATTTTTGAACCTAGTCACTGGTTTTCCCCACCTTCCAACCTTCCAACCTTATGTCACATATTGCTACAATGGAAAAAAAGTTATTCCAGCTATTAATCAACTTAAAATTTCTGCTTCTTTCATTAAATTAAATA
>OY744543.1:57614663-57674663 GCA_963556195.1 Sepiola atlantica | reverse complement strand
ACGTGACATGAAAATTAGGCGCCAAATTTGTTCTTTCAAAATTGTATCTTCAGTCCGAGAATAAAAGTTGTGCAATACGCACGTATTATTGTTACCCCATTCTATTCTTGTCTTTTCTTCTGTCTTCGTGACTCATAGTCTACCACGATGTTACGCTCTACCCCTCAAAGCTTAACAGTGTGGGTGTCAAACAAAATCTCTAGATTTTACAGGAAAAAAAACGCTAGATCAAATTTTTACTCGCTAGATTCCAAACGAAATCGCCAGATCTAGCGGGAAACCCGCTAAATTGGCAACCCTGCTGACCGTGATTCCCAAAGGGGTTAAAGTAGTTCTTCAGCCGACAAAAAGAATCCATGCGCTCTGCAGGCTTATCGGTCAGTGTGTGACCAGCTCACTCAATAGGGGCATTTTTCGGATGGAGAAAATAGGTCTATGTTTATGACTGCAACATATTCACTTATTTCAACTTTTATTCCTTTTTTTGATGCAACATATTCACTTATTTCGACTTTTATTCCTTTTTTTGATGCAACATATTCACTTATTTCAACTTTTATTCCTTTTTTTGATGCAACATATTCACTTATTTCGACTTTTATTCCTTTTTTTGATGCAACATATTCACTTATTTCGACTTTTATTCCTTTTTTTGATGCAACATATTCACTTATTTCGACTTTTATTCCTTTTTTTGCTGCAACATATTCACTTATTTCAACTTTTATTCCTTTTTTTGATGCAACATATTCACTTATTTCGACTTTTATTCCTTTTTTTGATGCAACATATTCACTTATTTCGACTTTTATTCCTTTTTTTGATGCAACATATTCACTTATTTCAACTTTTATTCCTTTTTTTGATGCAACATATTCACTTATTTCAACTTTTATTCCTTTTTTTGATGCAACATATTCACTTATTTCAACTTTTATTCCTTTTTTTGATGCAACATATTCACTTATTTCAACTTTTATTCCTTTTTTTGATGCAACATATTCACTTATTTCAACTTTTATTCCTTTTTTTGATGCAACATATTCACTTATTTCAACTTTTATTCCTTTTTTTGATGCAACATATTCACTTATTTCGACTTTTATTCCTTTTTTTGATGCAACATATTCACTTATTTCAACTTTTATTCCTTTTTTTGATGCAACATATTCACTTATTTCAACTTTTATTCCTTTTTTTGATGCAACATATTCACTTATTTCGACTTTTATTCCTTTTTTTGATGCAACATATTCACTTATTTCAACTTTTATTCCTTTTTTTGATGCAACATATTCACTTATTTCGACTTTTATTCCTTTTTTTGATGCAACATATTCACTTATTTCGACTTTTATTCCTTTTTTTGATGCAACATATTCACTTATTTCAACTTTTATTCCTTTTTTTTATGCAACATATTCACTTATTTCGACTTTTTTTCCTTTTTTTGATGCAACATATTCACTTATTTCGACTTCTAGTACTAATAAGAAGATACCCTTTTAATTCGCAGCAGGTTTTAATTTTTTTGCTGTTGTTCTTTTTTAAAACTCAGATGAGGTAATAAAAGTGACTTGATAGTCACAATGGAATTAAAATAAACGTTTATCTATCTTATCTTATTATACTTTTATTCCTTCTTTTGATGCAATACCCAATAAAATTAATTCATTGTGCCATATTAACGGCCTCTCACGTAAATTAAAAAAAGTCAGACAATGTCACCAACTATTAAAAAAAAAAAGAAAAAAAAGACTATGAATATAAGTTTAATAAAATAACTTGGCAGCGGTGGGATTCGAACCCACGCCTCCGAGGAGACTGGTGCCTTAAACCAGCGCCTTAGACCGCTCGGCCACGCTACCTGATCTCCGTCGCTTGCCTTTAAACTAATAGATTCCTGAGTCATATAATTGTTTGCGTTAGTACATTTTCTTTTTTTAGTGCAGTTGTTTATTGCATATTCCTTTGTTACTTAATTGAGGTAATTTGTTGGTTGAGTGCGGTGATCAAAACAGAGCAATTGTATGTATAGCTTTTGTAACTATGGATGCCCGAAAAGGTCATAATCTCGGTAAAAATCTAATGACACTCTGCGTGCGTGAGTTTAAATAAATAAACAAATTTTCTTTATTTAAAAATCCCATGACATTAATTTTATTAACTTTTTAAAATATCAATAAATAAAAAAATTATATTTTTTGATACGTACCCTACAAATTTTCTTCAAGAAATATATCTGTAATGAAAATATTCCGTTTATTTAATTTTGTTGGCACTTCTGTAGATTAGGGACGCGCTGAAATTTATTTGTTTTCATTTTAGAAGAGCTCCAATAATGTAAGGGGCCGACAACTCTTTTTTTTTTCACTAACCCGCACTCAACAGAAAATGATGGACTTTTTTTTTGCAAGCGCATAGACTACTTTCTTTCACCGAGCTATACACCTGCGGAGTGGAAATACAAATGACACCCGTTAAACGAACAAAAACAAGAAAAAAATTAATTTTTTAAACTGTAAAAAAACTCCAAAAACAACAACAAAAAAAAAAAATCTAAAATGTGTTAAACCAAACACGATGACTGTTTTAATTTAAAATGTTAAACTGTAAAAAAAAAAAAAAAAATCAAACATGCGTTAAACAGAATTACTTGCATTACTTCTTATTTTAAAAATTCTTAGAAATTATCTACTTAAAAGTAAAAGAAAACCAGTTGGAGCTCTTCTAAAATGAAAACAAATAAATTTCGGCTCGTCCCTAATCTGCAGAAGTACCATTTTTTTAAATAAAAAATTGTATGCATAAAAAGAATTCCATGATGCTAACTTTATGTAATTTCTTTATTTAATATTACTTTTAAAAAGTGTAAACATAAATTTTCTTTAATAAAAATATGTTTATTACATAAACATAATAAAAAATTCCAATATTTTATTTAATTTTTATTAATATTAATAAAAAAAATATTGTATGTTATAAAAAAATTCCTATTATGTAATTACTTTTAAAAAGTCATTGACTTCAGTTGTTAGATTTTTACCAAGATTATTGCATTTTCGGACATCCATAGTTACAAAAGCTAAATGTATAATTGCTCTGTTTGTATCATCGAACTCGACTTCCGAATTAACCTCAATTGATATATAGCCTTGAGCTAAACGAACTTGATATTATTAATTCAACAAAGTGACACAATTTCGATGAAAACCTGTGAGAATTCATCGGTGAATTTAGAAAATAAAATTTAAATTCATAATAGATTCTTTCTACTCCGTTATCTGTCATGAATCCATCTTTGCTGTGTACAATTACCGGTGAATGTGTATGAAGATAGTACCGAGTGCGTTGTCTGTGAACCGGACTCCGGAGATCACGTGATACTGGTTGCACCGTTTTGAGTTCTGTACCAAAAAAAAGGACCGGGCAACGGGAAATTATAGCTTAATGTTAGAGAAGCGGTTGCAAAAAAAACATTCTGTTTATTTTCTTAAATAAATTAATTGTTTTTTGAAAAAAAGAAGATTCTTTCTATTTTTGTAAATACATTTAATCAATTTTGAAAAAAATCACATTTGTTACATTTTTTCTTTTAAAAACATTCTGTTTATTTTCTTTAATAAATTAATTGTTTTTTTAAAAAAAGAAGATTCTTTCTATTTTTGTAAATACATTTAATCAATTTTGAAAAAATCCCATTTGTTACATTTTTCGTTTAAAAAACATTCTGTTTATTTTCTTAAATAAATTAATTGTTTTTTTGAAAAAAAGAAGATTCTTTCTATTTTTGTAAATACATTTAATCAATTTTGAAAAAATCACATTTGTTACATTTTTTCGTTTAAAAAACATTCTGTTTATTTTCTTAAATAAATTAATTGTTTTTTTGAAAAAAAGAAGATTCTTTCTATTTTTGTAAATACATTTAATCAATTTTGAAAAAATCCCATTTGTTACATTTTTTCGTTTAAAAAACATTCTGTTTATTTTCTTAAATAAATTAATTGTTTTTTTGAAAAAAAGAAGATTCTTTCTATTTTTGTAAATACATTTAATCAATTTTGAAAAAATCACATTTGTTACATTTTTTCGTTTAAAAAACATTCTGTTTATTTTCTTAAATAAATTAATTGTTTTTTTGAAAAAAAGAAGATTCTTTCTATTTTTGTAAATACATTTAATCAATTTTGAAAAAATCCCATTTGTTACATTTTTTCGTTTAAAAAACATTCTGTTTATTTTCTTTAATAAATTAATTCTTTCTATTTTTGTAAATACATTTAATCAATTTTGACACTCAAAAGGAAAAAAAATCACATTTGTTAAATTTTTCGTTAAAAAAAACTTTCTGTTTATTTTCTTTAATAAATTAATTGTTTTTTGAAAATCATTTGTTTATTTGTATTTCAAATTGCGATTGTCCACTGTTTAACTTTTTTTAACACAAAAAAAACAAGCAAAAAAACAAATGAACCGCCCGGTATGTTTTTGTACGGGAAATAAAAAAAATTATATAGAAAATAATTAGTATTTACAAAGTATACATGAAAAAAGATGAGTTAGTTTAAGAATCCTCACTTATTAAATGTGTCAGATAAACTGATTCGCCAGTCGAAAAGTTAATGCAGGCCCCAACGTTTTATTAACAGATCCCCTCCTTCGAAACATCGAAGGGTAACCTGCATCTCTGGCGAATAAATCTACCTATCACCTAATGTGGGGGGGGGGGTACCTAATGAAATCATGCATACACTAGCTAATGACTTAAGCTTACCATAAAAATGGTACTAAACTAGTCTTAGGCGGGACAATTGTCAAGGTTCGTTGAGGCAACTCAATATACTGTGCCTAAGGCACGTCCAAATATCACTCAAAGCTAGCTCCTATCACTCTGTACAATCGCTCAATAGTTACCCACCTTTCACCAAATGTTTCACCTTCTCGTCCCTAATGTGAAATTTCAGGCAGTGTTTGAAAATTCGAATAAGGTTGATAGGTGCAAAGGTCTCACCTCTGTAAAATGCTTTCGAGTAAACCAAATCACACCTCTCATAATTGCTAGCAGACTCAGAAATCTTTTTTGCCTATTCTCTTGTCAGTGACCAATTACAACAGACCGAAACAGGATCCAGTTCAAAATCCACTACGTTCAACATGCGAACCATGAAGCCTTCAACTAAATTGATCAGCGGCTGAATAATGAAGTAATAGACAAAGGTGTGGTGCAACGTCTCTTCATCATCGTCAAACCAAACACAAATAGGTGAACCGCTACGTCAGCTAAATGAAGTTTTCTGCCGACCCAGAGAGCATTTCTAATCATCAGCAAGGCGAGAGATGCTTCATTGTTATCGAAGCATCCTAACTCAGGCGGCCAAGGCCAGATTGAGCGTAGCTCCTCCCTCGCCAAACGCAACGTCTTAATCCTATCATCTGGGAACTGTCCCCTCACTAAAACCCGATATAACGCCTTTCAGGAGAACAGCCGGATGTCAGAGAGGCCTTCTTTCCTCTGTAAAAGAAACTTGAGGGACTCATGATAAAAGGAGCACTCGCCTCGGAGCGATCAAAGTGCCTCCTCCTCATATGAGCACATGCTTTTTAAAGCCTAGAAGGCTTTCTTAGTGTCTTCTTTCCAGAAGCCACCGTTTCCCTCATCAGGTGTAAACATTCAATCTAGGTAAAATAGCCGTGTGTTGACGAATCTCAACGCATGGCCTACCCAGACTGCTTTCAGACGGATGCAAGTAGCAAATCTTACGATGGACCATAGGAGCTTTACCAAGCCACAAGAACTTGAATAATGCTCACTGCAAACAACGCTGGAGTGGACGTACTGAAAGACAATATAGAATGAGCGGGTAGATGTGTGAGCCACACACCTTCGCTCTCCCCTTTAATGAAAGATTTCTACAAGTCCACAGCCCTGCTGCAGCCATAACCACTTTCAATACTTCCAACCAATTTTTCTCCAGCTTGAGATCAGGACCCAACCAGATGCTGAGTATCTTGCAAGGTCCACCCGTCCAGCTAAAGGGTTTCTGTAGAGGTACACACTTCCAGGCACCGATGTGCAAACACACGGACTTGTAACAGTTGATCTTGGCCCCTGTTACCGTTTAATACATTCTGATTTCCATGTTGACGACACTAATCTCAGCATTGCTCAATATAAGCACAGTAATGTCGTCGGCATAGGTGGAGTACTTTAACGTAGTGCAAGCACCTGTCAAAGTAATACCACATAGGGCTGGATTTACCCTTAGCCTGTGAAGGAAAGTTTCCAACGCAAGCACATAGAGTATCGGTGAAAGCGGACATCCCTGACGAAATGATCTGGATAGATTGAAGGGTTTCAACCTCAAACCATTCACCTCCACTATCGCACTGGGGTTAGCATATAAGAGGGGGATCTAGGATTGAAACTGTGGGCCAAAGCCCGCTGATGATAACACAGCCTCCAAGTAGTGATGGTCCACCCTATCGAATGCTTTGGACTGACTCAAATTGATCAGCGTGGCTTCAGTGTCGACTTTCTCAATGATTAAGTGTATCATGTGCAAATTATCCTGCCTATTATGTCTGTTTGGGGCTAATCAGATCAAGCAGGATAGCCTGCAGACGATTTGCTACAATTTTTGCCAAAATCTTTACTTCTACATTTAGCATAGTTAAAGGGCAAAAGTTACCTATGCCATCTTCACCAGTTTTGCTCTTGCAAAGCAGCTTGATAATCCCCTGGTAAAATACTGAGGTATACACCTGTTCCTAAACCAGGAATTAAACAAGACAGTCAGCAAGAGGAGAAAAATGGGCGACAGCCTCAAGTACACCTCATAAGGCAAATCATCGATCCCGGGAGATAATCCAGCCTGACATGGTTCAGGGCTGTTCTATACCCCCTTCACACCTAGCCCTTTCGGTCACCCCAAGGTGAGTAAAATCAGCTAAATAGGCATCAGAATGCGCAAAAGACAAACCAGGCTCTCTGATAAAAAGAACGAAACGCTTCCAAAGTACCTTCGTTTGTTGTCCAAAGACGTCCATTCGGCAATGTGACATGAGTGATTTATCGATAAGAAGCCCTTCGAAGTTCCTCTGCACGCAATTCAGCGGCCATGTTTGTTGCTTCCTTGGAGAATTAAACCTAGAACTAATTACAGAAGCCTGGTCCTCCTTGATAGTCAAGGCAGTCAGTTTAGCCTTAATTACAGTAACTTTAGTGCCATCCCCTTCCTCCACTGCCCAGTCTAATCTAGCTTCTAGTGTCACTTTCACTGCCCTAGATTCTAAGTTGTGTTGACGAGTAAAGACAGCAGAAGAGGACCTAATTTCCTTCTTAGTATGTCCCCACCACTTATTCCCAATTATAGCACCCGTCATTTCCCACATTAAAGTTAGTTTTAATTGTTCTTTGTAAACCGGTATCGTCCGGGCCTTTGGGTCCGGATTTACGCCGGTCTATTGGGGGTTGTCGGTCCTGTGTAGTTCTAGGAGGTGCACCCTCCCAGGCTTTGCCTCCCGTCTTTGGGGAGGAGTAAGTTTATTGCTTACTGCCTGAGGCGCCCCTACCGGGGAATGCCGACGGGGCTGCCCAGGCAATTTTTAAACAGTCAGAGTGCTCAAATTCTCGAGCGCTGGTTCTTTCCCACTTTCCCGACCTTGTGTCACATCTTACCTTGTGGGAGGAAGATAAATAGAAACAAAGTTATGAGCTTCCAGTAACTAGTAGACTTAGGTTTAGGCCTATCTAAGTTTACCCAAACCTGAATTAACTTATGGTTCGAGTAAACTACAGGGTGTTTCAAAAGTCTTGGGAACATAACGATTTTTAATAACTCAAAAACTATTAGGAGTTGAAAAATGAAATTGGTACCGTTGGAAAGGTTAAAGTTTCAAGTTTTGTGGGGAATCTTGAAAGTTGCTCAATATGAGCACCATTCGTCACACGGCAGACATCTAGTCGATAGTCCATTTCCTGCCAAACGCGTTCCAGCATCTTGACGTCAATGGTTCTCACAACTGCCGTTACTCGAGCCTTTAGTTCGTCAATATCTCTTGGAAGGGGCGGCACATAGACTTGTTGCTTGACAAAGCCCCAAAGGAAAAAGTCACACGGGGTAAGATCTGGAGACCTAGGAGGCCAGGGCATGAGAACGTCATCACCTCGCCCAGATCTCCCAATCCATCTACCAGGCAGCCTTGTGTTAAGAAACTGCCTTACTCTAAGACTCCAGTGTGGTGGTGCACCATCTTGTTGAAAAATGAAGTCATCAGATTCTGCTTGTTCCAACTGAGCCATTAACCAGTCTTCCAGCATGTTGAGATAGGATTCACCAGTGATAGTTGCCTCTTCAAAGAAGAACGGTCCATAGACACCTTTCTTGGAAATTGCACAAAACACGTTCACTTTTGGTGAATCTCGCTCGTGCTCAAGAAGTTCATGAGGATTCTCAGTACCCCATATGCGAGTGTTATGCTTGTTAACTTTGCCATTCAGATGGAAGGTCGCCTCATCGCTAAAAACAAGCCGGTCATCAAAGCCGTTATCTTCCAACTTCTCTTGCATTGCAATGCAAAAGTCACGGCGAAGTGGCTTATCAGTGTCCTTCAACTTTTGGACCAACTTGAGCTTGTAAGGTACCATTTGCAGTCGTTTCCTTAAGACACGCCAGACAGTTGCTGGAGCAAGCTGAAGTTCCCTGCTGGCTCTTCTCACTGATTTATGGGGGCTCCGCTGAAAGGCTGTCCGAACTTGCTCAACTGCATCTTCTGAAGTTGAAGGGCGACCTGTTCGCTTACTTGGGCACAAACACCCATCTTTCACAAATTTAGCATGCCATCTGACAATGGATTTCCTTTCAGGGGCTTCTTTTTTAAATTTCCTGCAAAATGCACGCTGAACACATGTCCACGATTCAGTCTTTGCAAATTGGAGGACGCAAAATGCCTTGTCTTGTTTAGAGAATGCCATTACTGCACCTGGAAAGATAACACGAAAATCATTAGTATGACCAAAAACTTGATTAAGCAAGCTTTAAAATGGCACCAGTTTCATTTTTCTACCTGGAATAGTTCATGAGATATACGCATTTGTAATGTTCCCAAGACTTTTGAAACACCCTGTATATTGTGGAAGCTTGGACATTCTAATAGACCAGTCTGTAGTGGAATGGAGTCATAAATGGATGGTAACATTTGAAAACATGCTATCGCGTTTTTACATGACAACCGAAAAGAACCATTAAATCGAATTCGAGATTGTCAACATGGTTAGCTTCCTCCCCATCCGGATGAAAAACTGACTCAGATACGGAAAGCAACGATATCAAGACGAGGTATGCGATCAACTCAGGAAGACAATGGTACAAGGTCGGCCAACCGAGAAAATGGATATTTCTGCTGTACTACACCCGTACTTCCACACCCGTGATGAGATGTCAGTTCAAGATGGACTTATCTTCAAGGGCGATCGAGTACTCATTCCACTCAGTCTGCGGAGTGACATCAAGCACTCAATTCACTCCTCACACATAGGAATAGATGGATAGAGAATGTGTTTTCTGGCCAGGAATGTCATCGGAGATACGTGAATACATCTCCACTTGTGAAACCTTAATGCCACATGATATACCTGATCGGCCATGGCAGAAAGTTGGCATTGATTAGATTGAAAGTGAGACTGCGGAAATATCTCATAACTGTCGTTTATTTCTCAAACTGTTGAGAGATAGATTGATTAGAAGACACAACAACCTCCACCATCATCTGCAAGTTGAAGAAACACTTTGCAATATATGGGATCCCCTGTCAGGTGACCTCCAACGCTGGAACCCAGTTCACCTCATCAGCTTTTAAACACTTCTTGGAGAAATGAGACTTTGAACATCTCATGGCAAGCTCGGGAAATTAGCTCCCTGACGGAAAGGCGGAATTCGCAGTGAAAAGTTCAATACACCTCATACGTAAGAACAAAGACATTGGCACAGACCAGTTCCTGGCATTACCCAACTTCAGGAATCCTCCGACACAACTTATGAGAAGAATCTCCTCTCAGCGTCTGCTGAATCGTCGCACACGCTCACTTCTGCCCAAGATCCGCAACCTGCTGAAACCCAGGTCCACAAACCATGAGGAAAAAGATAAAATACTCCTTGAGCGTAAGCAATCCCTTAAAGTAGAGTAGTGCAATCGTCGTGCACACAACCTACCGGCATTGACCAAGGCGAAGTAGTCAAGATGTGCCCATATAAGAAAGGTGAGAGAGTATGGAAAAGGGCGTTGTGAACCATCGCCTAGATGAACATTTCTACATGGTCGAGACACCTAACGGAAGCTAATGACGCAACAGACAGCACCTGCGATGATCCCCGGAGCAACCACCAAATAGTCAGTCCCCCTACTTTCACCGACAGGAAACAAGACACTTGCTCACCACACCAAGCAACCGACGCTAGGTAATCTATCCGAGGCGAATCCCCTGTGAGAACCCACACACGCACTGGCAGCGGAATACGAAGACCAGCATACCTCGAAGATTATACTACTAGTAGCAGCTATGGCTAAACAATGTAACTCCAGAAAGTAAGGACATTCCTCATCTATAAAAGGAGGATGTAGCATATGCTCCCTACCCATGTATGTTGAACTATACAACCCCCACCCTTTCATTGTCTACTCCCGGCATGCACCATCAGCCTCGTTCTCAGTCTGAATAAAACCTGACTCTCGTCAGTGTGCTTTATCTCACTCCTACACTTGTGTTCTCTTAACTTCTTTAAATACATCATAATGTGACATATATCCTTCCTTCGCCATTTCATTTATATGTATATTTACCATGCATGTTAGGCAAGTTAGCAACAAAGGCCACAGGTTCGAATCCCACAGTTGCCAGTTAAATTTGGAATTAATTTCACAGACTCTCTTTTCTTGTTTGAATTCGTATTTATTTCATAATGTCGAGTATTATTCTAAAAAAAAAAAAAAATTTAACAAATTATTTTTGATGAAGCATCACATGGTGCATTAGTAATAAAGATTTTACTTCGAATCCTTTGATACGTGAGGAAAAAATCCCTTTTTTTTTTAGTTTAGGAGCACAAATGAACCGTAACTTTAAACTATCCGTCAGTTTAGGCTTCCACATTACGAATTTCGAAAGGCCACGAAATCAGACAGTTGAATCCATTTATTAAAAATGGCTGGCATGGGTTTACTATCGTGATAATTCGAAAGTAATTTGAAGCCTAGTAATTAAAATTTAAAGAAAAGGGGAAAGACAAGTATGGTTCATTTGTCCTCTTAAGCCAAAAGAAAACAGTTATTTTCTGATGCGTTCATGTTGTATAAACGAAGACAAAAAATGAACAAGCTCGCTTTGATTTTCGATTTTTGATTCATTTAAGAACGAAATCTATAAAAACATTGGATGTTTCAGTTAATTAGTGGATTAAGATTTCAATGGTCATGCGTTTACGTTGTAAATCGGAGTATAATAAATACTTGGCAGCGGTGGGATTCGAACCCACGCCTCCGAAGAGACTGGTGCCTAAAACCAGCGCCTTAGACCGCTCGGCCACGCTACCAGATGAATTCACACGAATAACCCAAATATTACATTTTCTCTTTAATAGTAGTTGCAGCATTTACGGCATTTGTTTGTGGAAATCCACGTGTGTTGATTCTCTGCCGTTCAGTTCTTTCAGGCTTCAGATAGTCGTATCTGAGGTATCATGTGAAATTATGTACACCTAAGTGCGGTATAATTAAAAAAAATACATACTAAATACGTATGCATATGTGGATATGTGATCGAATTACTGATTCAAAAATATATGCTATTTATTAATGATACTGTTAACATACTGTTTAGCATAAAAGTAAGCGTTTTTATGTAATTTATCATCCATTCATTAACAAAAATACATCGACAAATTAGAATAGCAAGCGTTGATACATCTTGTCTATTTCACTTGGTTTGACTCCAGATTTTAGATTAAATTGATGGTTATCTTGAACTTTTCAGCTTTAACATGGCTGCCATTGAAACAACATCATCTGACACAAATTAGTTCTAGTTTTATAACAATTTGGTTCAATTATTAATTTAATGACCAAACAATACCGTAATAATATAATATAATATTTTTTTTATCATGAAATGGTAATGGTCTAGTTTGGAGTTTTGTAATAAAAAATAATATATATAGGCGATTAAAATGGTTTTATGTTGTTTTTTTTAAATAATATTAAATGAGGTCCCATTTCGAGTAAAAATCTACTAATCGTTTTAAGACGTTTTAATACATTTTTCGGTGCTTGTGCATATCAACCCTGAGATTGAAATATTTAAAGAATGTATAAACTTTATCATGTACTTACGTGTTAGCTGAAAATAAGATTGTGCAGAAAAAATTACGCAAATTCATCCAGTAGTTATTAAATTATAAGAAAAAGGAAAAAAATGATTTAACGTACATTTTGACATTTTTGTAAACAATAGAGACCCCAACCCCCGAAATCGTGAAAATATGAGTTATCGTCCTTGACCATTGGAAAATGGTGGAAATATCTACCGAGTGATAAAATCGTTTTTTATTTATAATTAAATAAATACTGGATGAATTTGCATAATTTTTGGTGTACAGTCATTTTTTCATCTACCACGTAAGTACATAACGAAGTTTATACATTTCTTTAGCTATTTTATTTTTAAGAGCGGTCTAACATGTCAGGGTTGATATGCACAAGCACCCATTTTTCGTCTAAAACACGCAATATCGATATCAAGCATACGAAAACGTTGATTGTGAATCATGGAGAACTGAAACGAACTCTTGTAGTGAATTATAAAAAATAATAAATTTAAGAAGTTACTTGATTTCACAACCTGTGTTATCTCAAGAAAAATACAAAAATAAATATCTTTCACCTTTTTTTTCATCATAAAGTGAATTATAAAAATAAGTGTTGGTTTCGTTTCGTACTTCCATTACGTTTTTCGGTCTGTGGTGTTCATTTTTTTTAAATCTCCCTCCCACAGTGATAAGATGTGACACAAGGTCGGAAAGTGGAATTGAAAAGCCAGCGCCCTAGAGGATGAACACTCTGGCCTACAAAAAAATGCCTGGGAAGCCCCGTCGGCATTCCCCGGTAGGGACGCCTCAGGCGATTAGCAATAAACTAACCCCTTCTCAAAGGGTGAGAAGGCAACGCCTTGGAGGGTGAACCTGAACCTCGTATGACTGCACAGAACAATCCCTAAGACCGGCGGAATCAAGGCCCGAAGGCCAGACGGTACCAGTCTAAGGGGTGTAGTATCCATCGGAACAGATACTACACTTTGATCTCATCCAAAAGGCCGAGTCTGTTCGCGTTCATTTTGTAGCATATTTACACATTTAAAGCATGTTTTCTCTTCGATTATATGGGTAATAATAAGTAGATTTTTACTCGGAAAGGTTCCTCGTTAAATATTATTTTAAAAACAACGACATAAAACCATTTCTATCGCCTATACATCATTTTTTATTACAAAACTCCAAACTAGACCATTACCCATTAAATTATTAATTGAACCAAATTGTTATAAAATTAGAACTAATTTGGTTAAGATAATGTTGTTTTAATGGCAGCTGTCTTAAAGCTGAAACGTTCAAGATAATCAAATTGATTCTTGGTCTTAAATTTTATTATTTAGTCCTGAAATAAAAAGTGTTGAAAAAATGTATCTTTAATTTAATCGCTGGCGGCCATTTTTTTGTTAAAGCAAAAATGACAGTATACACACTAAACTTTAAACATTCTTTACACAGAAAAAACGTTTAACGAATTTAAAAGCAAAAATAAAGAGTTTATATGTTGATGTATTAACATTGTGAAAAAAAAGGGGGGTACTTATGGATTGGGCGCTCAGCGTTTGGGGGAATAGTGGGAGTAATTGCACCTATAAATACGGGTGCAATTCTCCTGTTGTGGTGACCATTATGTTGGAAAAATATTTATGGCGCTACGAACAGGATGGAGTCTGCAGCTGTTGGGGTTGCAAAAAGAGTTCTAATAGGATTCTTCCCTTTTTGCGGACCAAAACCGAGCAGCTAATGGAGTATTCCAACTTCTGTGTCTACACCAGTTAGAAGTTCGACTGTATTGTTGGTATGGCCAATGACGCTGAGCAAGAGACACTGACCGGAGCTGCCGAGACAATGAGTCTCAGTCACATGGATAGGGGGGGGGGACGGTTTTTGACAGCAAGTCATGTCATCAGGACGAGTGGACGACAGCTCCTAAAGGAGAAACTCTGAAGGAATTCCACAGTTACTGTGGTGTTTGGTAATAAACAACAGTCAATTGTGGTGGTTGTAAACATATCTTTATTTAACAAGGGTTATAACAACATGTGTGTATCAACGGTCGTAATCTCTCTATCTATGTCCCTAGCTATGTCGCTGCTGCTCCTCCTTCCTGCTCTCGTACCGATCACGTTGGTACGTGATCTTCGACACTACATCTTCCCTCTTTTTTTTTTATAAATTTATGTCACTATAAAGTCTTCTTGCCACACTGGGGTGGATCTTACTCTAGGTGTTCTGATTGAACAACTAGGGGCAGTTAGGGCCGGTGTTAGGGGTTCTTGAGCAGTTTCCTTAGGGTCTGGACTGGAGATGGGAAGTGCATCGATTGGATTGAGGTGTGTGTCTTCGATATCTGTTGTAGAAGTAGGGGGCCAGTGGGTTGTATCAGGGGGAGAGTAAACTGCTTTAGGGACGTCGGTGTAGTCAGGACTATACTGCATGTCGCCGGGTACCTTTTTTACATGGGCAGCGTTTCTCATTCTCACTTGGCCTTGGGGTTGTTGTATTAGAACAGCATTTCCCTTCTTTTCCACAACTTGATAGGGCTGAGACTCGAACCGAGCGTCCAGCTTGTTTGTTCTGTGTAAATTTTTACACAATACTGTGTCCCCTCTCTGGATCTGTTGGTCTCTGGCTCCTCTTCTCTGGTCAGCAGCTATGTTGCGTTTTAGTTTGTGTAGAGCATCCTTATCATGTACGTCACTAAAATCAGTGGACGCTCCTACAATACTTGGCAGCTTACCTCGGAGTTCGCGGTTCATTAGTAACTTCGCTGGGGATACTCCGGTTACTGTGTGAGGGGTGGTTCGGTATTGGAACAGAAAATTCCTTAGTTCAGTCCTCCAGTCTTTCCCTTCGACTTTGGCGATCTTAATTGCCTTTAGGATTGTTCTGTTGAACCGTTCCACTTCGCCGTTGGACTGTGGCCAATACGGGATCCCTCTCACCTGGGTGATGCCGTGAGTATTCATATACTCATTGAATTCTCTTGATGAGAATGGCTGTCCGTTGTCACTCCTCAGATAGTTGGGATATCCATGATGATTGAACATCATTTCTAGTGCACCCGTTACATTTTTGGCATTTGCTATTTTCATATGCGCAACTTCTGGCCATCTTGAGTAGTAGTCGACAACAGCCAGCAGGTAGTTCCCTTCGGAGACACTCAGTAGGTCAACAGCTACATAGGTCCAGGGTTGGTCAGGCAGCGGTGTACTCTCTAGTTCTTCTGGAGGGGCATTTTTGCCAACCACTTGACATGGGTAACACGCTTTTGCTCGCTTTTCTGCCATTCTATCCATCTCTGGCCACCAAACTTTGGACCGTAGGCGATTTTTGGTTCGCACAATCCCTTGGTGTCCTTCATGAGCCAGTACAACTACCCGCCCCTGAAGTGCCTCAGGGATTATGATCCTGCGTCCTCGGATGACCATCTGTCCTGCTATCCAGAGTTCATCTTTGATTGCATGAAATGCAGTACCTTTGAAATGGGTCCAGTCATTTTCGGATATAGCTTGCCGAAGTTTGGAGATCGTAGCATCATCCTTTGAAGCTTTTTCCACTTCACAGGGAGTCAGTGCCTGAGGTACAGTATCTTTAATGATACTGTAGATGTAGTCCATTGTTTCCTTTTCCTCAGTTTTGTCTGGGTTTTCAACGGGCTGTCGACTCAGCAGGTCCGCCTTATTGGTTCGGCCAGGAATGTGGATGACTTTGTAGGTGAACTGTTGTAGAAACAACAGCCATCTCTCCACTCTTGCTGAAGGGGGCTTCGAGGAAGGTGATAGTACATTTAGCAGCACTTTGTGATCAGTCAGGATCTGAAAGTCACATCCAATGAGGTACAGACTGAACTTTTTGCATGCCCAGAATACTCCCAGTGCTTCTCTTTCAAATTGAGAATATCGGGACTCTGTTGGTGTGAGCTTCCTACTGGCATAGTATACTGGTTTCCAGTATCCGTTTAGCTGCTGTTGTTCAATGATTGCACCCACGCCAACGGGAGAAGCATCAGTTGTGATTCTAGTTGGCAACTCAACACTGTAGTATGCCATGACTGGCGCTTTAATTAACCCTTTCTTTAGTTTGTTAAAGGAATATTGTTCCTCTTCTTCCCATTTCCAATCAGAATCTAGTCTTGTAAGATCCCAAAGTGGTGCAGTTACACTAGCAAAATGGGGCACAAACTTAGCACAGAATTGGGCCAGTCCCAAGAAACTCCTCATCTGTGATGCATCTTTTGGTGGAGGAGCATCAACTACAGCCTTCACCTTTTCGTCCGAGACCTTCAAGCCGTCTTGTGTCAGAATGTGGCCCATGTATCTTATAGATGTCATTTTAATCTGGCACTTCTTTCCATTGACGGTCAGTCCTTGTTCGGCTAGGTGTTGGAAAACTTTGGCGAGTCTAGTGTCGTGCTCACTTTCTGTTTTCCCGACTACTATGATGTCATCTGACATGTTGTATGCTCCTGGGCAGCCAGCTATAACCTGACTTATGATTTGCTGAAATTTTTCTGAGGCCATGTTTACCCCAAACATAAGTCTTTTATACCGGTATAGCCCATCAGGTGCAGCAAATGTTGTGATTTCTCTGGAGTCTGGATGCAACTCTATTTGATGGTAGGCCATATTCAAATCTACTTTTGAGAAATATTTGCCTCCAGCCATTTCTTGTATAGTTTCCTCAATCGTGGGCACTGGATGACGTTCTCGAACGATAGCTTCGTTTGCTCTACGCATGTCGATACATATCCTCACATCGCTTTTTCCATTGTCCTCGGGCCTTTTTTCCACTGTCACTAAAGGATTCACCCATTGAGAAGGTTCCCTGACCCTCTCAATTACATCCAGATCAACCAGTTCTTGCAATTTGTTTAGGACACATTGCCGCCGCTTGAATGGTATCCGACGTACTGGCTGAGTGACAGGTATAATTTCTGGATTTATTTTGAATTTTAATTGGTAGTTTTTCAGTTTTCCCAATCCACTGAAAACCTTTGGAAATTCTTTTAGTATTTTTGTCCATATATCCAGTTCCGAGCAGTTCAAGATGTTGGCGTTAACGCCCACACTTAAAAGTCCTAGTCTTTTACTAGTTCTACCACTTAAAAGTGACGCTTGGGCCTGTGGTATGACAAAAAATGGAACTGTTATGTAGCGATTTGTGCTAGGAACTTCAACCTTCAATATGCACTTTCCTAGAAGGGGAAGTGGTTTTTCACAAGCATAGGGGTATAGTTTAGTAGAATCTGGCTGGAGCTTAATTTTGGGTCCTTCTTTTTCTATTTTCTTGAAGTCCTCAACAGATAATGTATTATGCTGTGCTCCTGAGTCTATCACTAAAGGGATGGTGGTGTTTCTGACTTTGAGGTTTATTACATTTTCACTCATTGATATTTTGAATAAATTAAACCCATTAGCGCCACCAGTTTTGTTATCTTCCCTTTCCCCTACACTCTGTTGAATTCCTTTGTTATGATAATGCTTTCGTCCACCACGACTGTATTTTGGGGCTCTGTCATGTTCGTTTCTATTCTGCGTTTTTGTTTGTTTGTTTTTGTAGAAACAACAGACTTCAAAATGTCCCTTTTTCCCACAGATTCCACACTTGTGATGCTTGCTTCTAACACAATCTCTTGCAAAATGTCCATTCCCCCCACACTTATAACATGCAGATGACACATTGTGGCTTGGTTTAGGTTTTTGTCTGTCGCTTAATCTATTTATATCAGACGTACAAGTAGATCCTAAAATTAGGGCCTCTTTGTGGTGGTACGTCCCAATAATTTGGATGAGACGATCCAACGTCAAGTTGCTTTCACCATATAATTTGGCTTTTAGTTCCGCGTCCTTTATGTGAAGAAGGATCTTGTCTCTGACGAATTCGTTCGGTTCTGGAGTGAAACCGCACACCTTCGCCAAACTCTTTAAGCGAGTGATATAATTATTCACGGTTTCTCCCGTGTTTGGTTCAGACTCCCAAAATCTTGAACGCGCTTTAGGGATATTTTCCTTTAGAGCGAAAGTTTTGTCAAACAGTTCTATAGCTGTTCGGAATACATCGACTCTTTCTTTATTAGCCTCGTGTCCGGCTTTTTGTTCGTCCGTGAAATTCGTCCAAATTTCACGCAGACCCTCGCCTCCTGTTAACAAAAGGATAGCTCTTTTTTGCTCAGAATTTATGACACCTGAAGCTAGTATGAAAATTTCCAGATCGGTTTTCCAATTTACCCATCTTTTATGTAAAGACTCTGGATCTCCGATCGTATCTAACACACGTGGAGGGCTTAGCCCCCCCAATGTGACGAATTTTGCCATATTGTTGTTTAAAAGGACAATAAGATGTGAATAACAAAAGGATTGTTATTTAAAGACAATAAATGTGATAACAAACGAATTACTTATCTCTCGTTTTTTTTCTGTACTTTTCCTTTGGAAGAAAAAAAGTATATTTTTCTTTCTCTCTTGTAGCACGTGTGACCTCTTTTTTCGTGTTTTTTTTCCGTAGAAAAGTTCGTTGTTTGCACTTTTTTTTTTTGTAGATGTCTTTCTTTGCTTTTTTTTTTGTGTAGAATTTCATCTCATCGTCGTCGCCAGTTTGTGGTGTTTGGTAATAAACAACAGTCAATTGTGGTGGTTGTAAACATATCTTTATTTAACAAGGGTTATAACAACATGTGTGTATCAACGGTCGTAATCTCTCTATCTATGTCCCTAGCTATGTCGCTGCTGCTCCTCCTTCCTGCTCTCGTACCGATCACGTTGGTACGTGATCTTCGACACTACAGTTACCATGATTCTTCTCTGACTTTTTCTTCTGTCAAGCACACGGCTGCCCCTGTGGATGGTTATTTCTCTTTGAAACCTTTCACCTGTTCCTGCTATGTGACTTATTTTCCTACGAGCTATTTTTGATGGTCAGAGTGCTCACCTCTCGGGCGCTGGCTTTTCAACCCCCACTTTCCGACCCGACCTTGGGTCACATCTTACTTGTGGGATTAGGATAAAACTGGCCTTGTGCCTAACTCCTGGAGAGGAGTAAATAATACTTATTTTCCTACGAAGCAACACGGCAACCGACCAACGTTATTCTTAAAATCTGACTTCTATAGAACGGTCTCCATATTCTGTCATCATGTATGGCAGTAAGAACATTAATTTGAAGACGATAACCAGACCTTTTTACATTTTCTGGGCTGAAACGCAACCGTTACCTTTTAAGGGGCAATGAGTCCCGGTCGCATGCGTGCGGGGGGATGTTTTGGAGTGCAAGTCATGTCGTCGGGCGAGCGGACGAAAGCACTAAAGGAGAATCTTTGGGTGAATTCCCCTGTTACTATATTCCTTCTTTTTCTTCTGTCAAGCGCGCGACTGCCCCCTGGGGATTGTTCTTTCGCTTTGAGACCTTCTACCTGTTCCTGCTAGTGGGACTTATTTTCCTACGATGTTAAACGGACACTGGAGTACATCACTATACTGACGACTTTAAAACTTTGACTAAAACTCGGTCAATTTTGAGATTTTGTATACGATTTACAATTCCTACCAATAGATGGACGATTTGTTTTTACGAAAATGATGGTTCTAACTTGTTAACCTAAACCTAAACGTTATCCATTCTTGTTAGAAGTATCATACAATTTACTAAACGTGGGACAGAGCCTGTTGGCTGTTTTGAATTTGTGTACACTCTACCCAGTGATAGTAAAACAAATGTTTCTCAGTAAGATTAACAAATAACGTAATGCTTCAGAACGTTTTAGGCACAAACTAGATTGGATGCTGACGTTGTTTTTCTTAGTTTTTATTAGTTTTTCTTTCTTTATTTTTTTTTATTTCGACTGATTTTTTTTGTCGACCTTATTCCGAAACCTAGTCTCTGAACTTTTTAAATTACAACTAAATATGACTGAGAAGTCGTAACTTAATGAACTAAATCTATTATATATATATATATATATATATATATATATATATATATATATATATATATATATATATATATATATATATATATATATATTGGCCACTTAATGTATTTCCTAATATATTCAAGAATTACCGTTTTCTTATAAACACCTGACCTCGCTCTTCAGCTAGCTTCACTCTTGGTTACCTATGATTTTTTTTCGACACATTCTAGACAATTTGATAACAATAATATCGCCAATAAAAATGAGTAAAGAAGGCGAAATTGACGTTTACAGTCTCTAAAAATGTTGTAAAGTTAGCGTTTTCGTGATTAAAATTTGTTATTAAAAAAATGTCAATGTTTGAAAATGTAGTACTGAGAAATGTGTACCAATATTGTGTGAGGATCAACACGGTGTTGGCTCTCGATCACCAGGGGCGGGCAACCTCCGGCCCGCGGACCACATCCGGCCCGCGAAGGCTTAGCGTCCGGCCTGCCACCCTGCTAGGCTTTATTATTGCAATCCGGCCCATGTACCTCCCTGTAAAACTCATATCATTTTGTGACATAGACGTAAAAGTAGATTTCAATTAAGATTTACAGTGGGATAAAAATGTATAAATATTAGCGAGCGATAATGCGTGTATATTTCATTTTTTTTTAACTATTAATTCTAAATCCTTGGCCTGAGATTAAAATAGAAAAAAAGAAAGAGAGAGGCGAAGAGGAAACGGGAGACGAGGAAAGGGCATGACACATAGACTTCATGTGAGGTGTGTCAAAACGATTGCTGGATCAACTTGCTACTTCCCCCGTCATTACTTTTTATGATTCCAAAATGGCTCTTCGTCGGCGCCTTTTATAATATCACATACAGAAGTCTCTTGAGAAAAAATATCAGATTTGTAGAGTGTTCAATGCAATTTTTGTACAATTTATTCATGTAAACAAAATATAGTAATTCTAAGCTTTCGTTTTTCACTCTGGCCCGCGATCTCCTTCCAAAAGTCTCATCTGGCCCTCACTCTGAAAAGGTTGCTGCCCCTGGTTTACAGGAAGGTTTGCACTGCCATTATGAGCAAGACAGGTGTCGCTGGAAATAGTAGTGCCAATAAATTGTTGAATAAAAAAAACGTAAATAAAAAAGAAAAAATATGCAAACAAATAATCTTAACCCTAACCCTAACCCTAACCCTAATTTGGCTGAGAACAAAGTGTAGTATCTGTTCTGATGCTACACTTAGTCTGTTCTGTCCTCGGTCAGTGAAGGAGAGATCCTTCTTGACTGAGGCAATTTTAATTTTTATTCCAATCCAGAGTGACCTTTTTGGGGAAAACCGACCTTGTGTTTAACTTTTCGCTCTTGGAGAGGCAAGTAAAAAGGAACAATAACCCTAAGTCCGAGTGACAATATAATAAAACCAAAAATAGCTAACAAACAAACAAAAGAGACGAAAAAAAAACAAAAAAAAACAACAACGATATTTTGAATCTATGCTTGACTTCTAAGCTGGGCCCTGATTGGTGCAAGCATTTAACTTCGTTTCTGGTTTGTCCAATCAGAAACAAGCTCTCATGCTAGCAGAGCATAGGCCCCGGGGTTATAAAATACAGCATTCTTTACATTCTTCCTCTTTTTGGCCACAAGACGGCACAGCAACCTGACTCATCCACGGCGCTTCTTTCAACCTCCAAACTTCTCTCTTGGGATGCAAACCTCACCCCACCCCACTCGGGCCGTCTGGCCCTTGGTTTGATAAGAAGACATAAGGATCCAACATGGCTACAGCTGCACACACGTGCACTTAATGTAACACACACACATGCCTACATACACACATGGAGACGGCCTGACTTTAACACATACGTATGTACAGCCTTTCTACAAAGAACATTCTCATAATATGAACTCTTCTCCGTTCCTTACAGACAGGACATTTATCCTATCCTCCATATGATGAACTCTCTAACCTTTGCCTCCGTCCATACTCATGGCCTTATTCATTTACTAACACCCTTCTCTTTTATTCGATTTTATTTACACCACAACGAAGATGGCCCAATAAAGTTGTTTTAAATGTTAAAATGAGACTTTGTATTTCTTTCTACAATACTACAACTGAACTAAAAACTGAAAAAAAAATCATTTTTTTGTCTAAAAAATGTGTGTGACTTTATTTACTTGCTTCTCATGCAGCAAGATGTGGCACAAGGCCAAAAGGAGGGGCAAACCAGGTCTTTCTCGAGAGCATTCTGGTCGGGTACAAAAATAGCAAAAAACGAACCTGTCGGCATTCCCCGATCAGAACTCCTCGGGCAATCGGCTATAAATCAACCCCTTTCCCAAAGGAAGAGGGGATGCCTGGGAGGATGTACTTACTATAACTGAGATGGGCCATACCTCATCTCGAAAAAAAAGGGGTTGATGTTTTATGACAGCCCGTAGGTTAGCAGAAGTATGTTTTATGACAGCCCGTAGGTTAGCAGAAGTATGTTTTATGACAGCCCGTAGGTTAGCAGAAGGATGTTTTATGACAGCCCGTAGGTTAGCAGAAGTATGTTTTATGACAGCCCGTAGGTTAGCAGAAGTATGTTTTATGACAGCCCGTAGGTTAGCAGAAGTATGTTTTATGACAGCCCGTAGGTTAGCAGAAGTTTGCCAAAGCGAATCTCGGCTGGTATGAACAGTTGAGTACAGACGCATATGCGCTATTTAATGACGAAATGACTCGATGTTTGTTGATTGACTAAATTTCGAAGGATGTGTTCTGATAATAATGCAAACCCACTTGCACTTATCTCCTTTGAATTTGCAGACCCGCTTTTAAACATTGCACTCTAACAGGCGTGCTAACCCGCTTCCACCATCAATCTTGATAACCAAACATCTGTTGATTAACTCATCAACTACGAATAATGCGGCCGACATCAGTACAGACCCACTTGCACTACACTCTTCAAATTTACAGACCCGCTTATGCATAACGTGCACCAACAACTGTGCAGATCGACTTGCACCCATCACTTCAAACAATGATGACAGTATAGCACTACTGACTTTGGTGACAGTGCAGACAGGCTTGCACTACTGATTTCAACAACACTGCCGACATGGTTGCACTTCTCACTTCGGCCATCTTTGCTGATACACTTCCAATATGTTGACATCCGTTTTGTTGTCAGTTCCCACTAATGAACGTTTCTAATTAATACAATAATTATCTAGGAAGAGGTTCTTGTTGTTTAAAACTCAGAACTCCTTGTAACAAAACAGGATGTTGACCTTTCAATCCCTTCAGTGCGTGTGGCAGAGATAGACACATTTCCATATCTCAGCACACATCTTTCTTTACGTTGAGCAATGTGAGCAATGAGATGTCATTGAGGCATCACTATCAACAGCAGCTGTCAAGCTGTATAAAAAGGATGCATTTTTGCCACTTTGGGGCGACCTGCCATGGCAGCGACGATGGCCAGAGCAGTAGAAGTAGCAGCAGAAGTCAGCCAGGCGATAACAGTGACTTTATGGCTTGTTCCAGCTTCGTCATCAGACAAGCTGGCGATCTGTCACAATGATGATGATGATGATGATTACAGCATGAGCAGTAATCCTCTGCCGGTGATCCACCATGATATAACTAGCAGCAGTGATCTCGTCTGCACTGACCCGGTGACAACAGACATCATCAGTAGCTCTTTCTTTTTAGCACCAAGATTAATAAATTACACCACTGTACAGATCATCATAACCATCATCATAGATAAACCGATTCTTAATGATTCAACGTGGCTGCCGACTTTCCAATACTGCCATCATTATCATCTACTACAGCGACTCTGCTCCTATCTACAACTGCATAACTATAAACGACCACCTTTCCCCAAACGCATGTGCCATGGTCTTCTTCTTCTTCTTCTTCTTCTTCTTCTTATTATTATTATTATTATTATTATTATTATTATTATTATTATTATTGATTATTATTATTATTCTGGCTGTTTCGATTCTAGTATTGGTGGTTGCAGGAAGCACAGTTTACAATTTGCCTACATTATAAAAACAGCTAACACAGACATTTTATACAACCGACTGTTGGACCCGAGTGTGTGTGTGTTTCACTTCTGAGCTAAGCCTCCCATCTCTCACTTCAGAATATCAGCTAAGACTCACTCTGAAGTTCCTTCGTTGATCTGCCCGTTGTGATTATTCACTGTCATCTACTCGGGCTCTCATGGCGATCTGCCTCAAGATCCCTCTCTCGTCGTTTTCCCCATCGTTCTCTTGTCGTTATCCTCGAACAGCCAATGTTCCTCCAAATATATCTACTCTCGACCGGAAATCCGTTTTTTCTCAGCTACTCTCAGGTTACTTCAACCGGAACTAGATATGTCCGCTTTATTTCTCAGCTTACCACCAGAAACGAGATACTTCCTACCGAATTCTCTATCTTGACGCCCCCCCCCCCCAGAAAGGCACCAACTAACTACCATTGCATCATTGGTCTATGGAGGTCAATGGATCAGCAGGTCTTTTTATTGTCATTAACTTTCCTAGCTACTCCTTCTTGGTGGTGCCGACTGTTGGGGGGGGGGGAGTCTATAATATTACACAATTAGTAGCAGCGATTCTGCTTTCTAGGCCAAGGAGCAGTTTCTGATCCTGCCTCCCATAATTCCATCATCATCATCATCATCTACAGCCACTTGTTTTTTTTCCAACAGTGTCAACATTAACTCGGCAACAGCTTTGTTTCTATCCATTACAATGCAACTCTATCAGCATCAGCATCTACAGCAGCTCTGTTCCTACAACTAAACATTATTATCATTATCACTATGTTTTCTCAAAATAGCTTTATTAAAATCTTGTGGATTCAAACATTGTAATACTATGGCCTAAGTTATCTCCCTATTAGAAATTACCAATAACGAAACTATATATGTGGCAGATAACAGGATTCTAAATAAATATGACAACTTCATTGTCTGAAATCGACTTTTCTTGCATGCGTAGACCGAATTACAAGTTGAGATGTGCACAAAAGGAAATAATAGTTGGGAGATCGAATCAAGAAGAGATTTAAATCAACTAACAGACAAATTTAAACCAAAAACAATCGTGTTGTAATTAAGAAGGGTGTCCCAAAAGAAGAGATTTGTTTTCTTTTGCCCCCCCCCCGAACAAGTCCAAACTATGCCATTGATAGTTGGCTTTAAGTTGACTGATGGGAGTAGTTGACAGTTGAAGGCAAAGCTATTAGGCAGAAGATACACCATAATTGAACGATGTATTTTACTTTCATTGTGTTCAAACACAGGGGAGGGAGGGTAAGCCATCGAAATAATTCTGTAAAAGAAGTGCGGAGAGGCGTGAATAACGATTCTTTATTGAAAGGAAGTGGTTGAATCAACTAATGGTATGTTATTTTGTGATTAGGGAAAAATTGTTTTCTTTTCGCTTCTGTAGCAGTTACCTCCTCCTTTCAAAACATAACTACACCGGTTTGCCGGTAGGTGTCGCTTTTTTACCGACAGGTGGCACTGTAAAGCGACACCAGAGTTATCTGCCCTTCTGACTATAAAAACCGTTGCAAACGGAAAATCCCTCTCTTCTTCACCGACCAGTCTCGACAGAACAACGCTGACACTAGCGTTCCGTTTTACTTTTCTCTTCTGGTCGATTGGCCTCGGCAGAACGACGCTAATACACTAGCGCTTCGTCTCACGCTTTTCTCTTGAACTGGTCTCGGCAAAACAACTACCAACACACGTTTCTTCCGTCGGCACGTGTTCAAACAACGGTAAGAGTTCTCAACTCATTTTCTTTGTGTACGGCTTTCAAAGACTTTTCCTACGCCGGATTCATTTCTTCTTATACCTTTTCAAGAACTGTTTTTCCATCGACACACATGCATACATCACACACTTCATCATTCCACGTACACACACGTTCAATAAACCTTATTTGAACTACTTCATTTTGTTTGTTAATTATTACTCTGTCTTTGCATGCAACAATTGCTTGATTCAACTTTGCACGTTTATAATCGGGGGAACACGACCCTCGATCCTAACAATTGGTGACCCGACGTGCAAGCTTTGTTGTATGGGGCAGAGTAATTAATTTCATACTAGAACAAAAAAAAAACAAAAAAAAGATATCATTTCTCGTTTTTTTCTTCCGTGGTGAAACGAATTACGCATCCATCCTTTTCCTTTTTTTTTCTACCCACGTGGTAGAAATATACAAACAAACAAACAAAAAAAGAAGCCACCGTCTCCATTTTTCCTGGCCACGCGGAAATACCCAAACAAAGAAAAACAAACATTTCTCGGCTCTCTCCGAGTATAAAACAAATTACAATTTCATTCTTTCTTTTTCTCTTCCTCTACCCACGTGTCGGAAAATTATATACAAAGAAAAAGACAAACTTTTGCCAATCCTTTTTTTTTCTTTTTTTCAACGAACAAAAGGACCTTACAAGACGCCACTTCCTTTGTTTTGGACACGTGGAGATAAAAAGAAAACAAAAGAAAACAAACGCTCACGCTGCCCATCTTTTTCGTGACCACGTGTTGATAAAAAAAAAAAAATTCAAAAAAATGCAGCCACTCTTTGCCATGACCACGTGTTGATAAAATTTTTTTTAAAAAACCCCAAAAAAGCCATTTTTATCTCTCGGACCACGTGGAAATTAAAATTCAAACAACAAAAAAGAAAAAGAAAATACGAATTTTTTTTCTTTCTTTTCGACAACAAAGGAAGCCGCCATTTTTTTTTTTTTCACGACCACGTGTTGATAAAAAAACAAAAAAAAAACAAAACAAAAGCAACTTCTTCCACCTTCAATCGTCACTATGGCTACTGCGGATACTAACGACGTTCTGGAAGTTTCTGCGAATTACCGTCTGCCCCCTTTTAACTCCAGTAATGTAAAGAACTGGTTCACCCAACTACAGGCATTATTCTCTGTGAGAAGAATAACCTCACAGAGAAGCAAATTTGCCAGCGTGGTGGAAGCCTTGCCCCCAGAGGTGGTAGACGAAGTAACCGACCTGTTGGACGACGTCCCATCAGTCAACCCATATGATGCCCTAAAAGACGCCATAATCAAAAGAATGGGTCGCTCCGAAGAAGCCATGCTACGGGACCTATTCAACAACATCAGACTCGACGACAGGACACCGTCACAACTACTGCGACACATGAAGTCACAGCTCGGAAGAAATACCATGTCCGAGAATATACTGCGACGATTGTGGCTGGACAAACTTCCCTCGAGTGCGACACAAATTCTGGCACCGATGATAGACACCACTCCCATCGACATGCTAGCAAACTCGGCTGATCGAATTCTCGAGTCCAACAGTGGCCCACAAACGGTCAACGCACTCGCCACTCCTAGCAGTCAACACAGCGAGCTGCAGCAGTTAAAAGCTGAGATGGTTGAACTGAAGGCTATGCTAAAGGCCTTCCAAACCCAAAGCAGACCAAGGGGTCGTTCACAGTCCCGAGGCAGGTACCGTGGGAGCCGTAGCAGAGAGAGGTCCCCTTACAACCAACCCCAGGGTGGTATGTGCTGGTACCACTACACATTTGGCAACAAGGCCAGAAAATGCAACAGCCCCTGTAACTACAAGCCACAGGGAAACGCCAATCCCAGCCAGTAATAGCGACAACTGCGGCTGGAGGGAGAAGAAGAGGTCGCTTGTTTTATGTAAAGGACCGCAACAGCGGTCATTCCTTCCTGGTGGATACCGGTGCTGAGATAAGTGTTATCCCACCACAACCCGGACAAAAACCAACTCCTTCGACATTCAAGCTACAGGCAGCAAACGGTTCACAAATCCAGACATACGGCACTAAGGAACTCACCCTACACTTAGGACTCCGCCGTAACTTTGTCTGGAAATTCGTGCAAGCCAACGTCAGGATGGCCATCATAGGAGCTGATTTCCTTTCACACTACGGTCTGTCTGTCCACATGTACAACCAAACACTCTCGGACGATATGACAGACATTAGGGTGAAGGGAACATTAACACAGTTTGGTCCAACAGGAATTTGCTCAGCAACCCACCACACCAAAGAATATGTCAACGTCTTGGATCAGTACCCTGACATTACCAAACCATTCAACATCGACGATAAAATTAAACACTCTACACAACATCACATAAAGACAACCGGACCTCCAGTCTATTCGAACCCTCGACGTCTGTTGCCTGAAAAGTATAAATACGCCAAGCAGGAATTTCAACAGATGATCGAGGATGGAATTATTGAACCCTCCGAAAGCCCATATGCTTCACCTCTCCACCTTGTTCCTAAACCAGACCAGAACACCCATCGTGTATGTGTCGATTATCGGCGACTCAATGCACAAACTGTCCCAGACCGCTATCCCGTACCGCACATACACGATTTCACATTAGGACTCCAGGGTGCAACGATCTTTTCCAAACTGGATCTGACTAAAGCCTTCTACCAGATCCCAGTAGCAGACGAAGATATCCCGAAAACGGCCGTGACCACACCTTTTGGACTCTTCCAGTTCAAACGCATGCCTTTTGGACTGAGAAACGCTGCCCAAACCTTCCAACGCCTCATTGATAACGTCCTAAGAGGACTACCCTGTGTATACGCCTACATAGATGACGTCCTCATAGCAAGCCCGGATGAAGCAACACATGAGCACCATTTACACCAAGTTCTGCAGAGACTATCACAAAATGGTCTGAAGATCAATGTAGACAAGTGTATATTCGGCGCCAAGCAACTTCAGTTTTTGGGACACCAGATTGATGAGGGCGGAATCACACCCCTTCCTGAAAAGGTAGAAGCGGTACAGCAATTTCAACCTCCAACCTCACTCCGTCAGCTGCGACGATTCATAGGAATCGTTAATTATTATCGTCGGTTTATCCCAGACTTTTCTAAGATCCTGTCTCCCTTAACAAATATCTTGCAGAACAAAGGGAGAAGACAGAAACAAGCCCTTACACTCACTGCAGAAGCACTTCATACATTCAACGCAGCCAAATCCGCATTGACCAACTGCACCAAACTCACCTACCTCACTGACAATGTTCAGGCTACATTAACTCTAACAACAGATGCAAGCTCATCAGCCGTAGGCGCGGTACTACATCAGGAGATTGATAACACCAAGGTACCCATATCTTTCTTCTCCTCCAAGCTCAGCCAAACACAGTCCAGATACGGCGCATTTTCTAGGGAACTCCTAGCAATCTACCTCGCAATTAAACATTATAAACATGTGCTAGAAGGTAGACAATTCATCATTTACACAGACCACAAGCCATTAACATATGCATTATCCTCACGTCCGGACAAATACTCACCCAGAGAATCTCGTCACTTGGACTATATATCACAGTTTTCCACTGAAATTAAATATATTAAAGGTGACCAGAACATTGTGGCTGATGCACTTTCTCGGCCAGACACAAACTCCATCACCCAGGATTTTCTTAGCCACGATTTGCTGGCACAGGAACAAGCATCAGACACCACCTTTCAACAAACTCTGCAAAACACTTCCTTGAAACTCACTCCTGTACCAACGCCTTTTAGCGACAAAGAGGTTTATTGCGACACAACAACACCTACACCCAGACCTTACGTCCCACCTTCACTGCGACGACGCATATTTGATCATTTTCATTCACTCTCTCACCCCAGCAAAAGAGCCACCCTGAAAATGATCAGTGACAGATTTGTATGGCCTGGGATGAACAAAGATGTCAGACTTTGGGCTGGCAACTGCATAAACTGCCAGCGTTGCAAGGTCTACCGACACACCAAGTCCCCAATAGGAACATTCAGTAATCCTGATGCCAGGTTCTCTCATCTGCATATAGACATCGTTGGACCCCTGCCACTTTGCCAGAACTACTGCTATCTACTAACGATTATTGATCGATTTTCCCGTTGGCCCACTGCAATCCCATTAAAGGACATCTCAGCAGATACAGTGGCCAAAGCAATCTTGAAGGAGTGGATAGCCACATACGGTGTACCCGCAGTCATTACGACTGACAGAGGCACACAGTTCCAGTCGAAACTTTTCGACAAGTTCAACCTACTCCTGGGCACCAAGCATATACGGACGACGGCATATCATCCCTGTTCCAACGGCCTGGTCGAGCGATTCCACAGGCACCTAAAAGCATCTCTTGCAATGAGGCCAAACACAACCAACTGGGTTGATAACTTGCCTCTGGTCCTATTGTCAATTAGGAATGTCGTAAAGAAGGACTTGGGTTGCACACCGGCTGAAATAGTTTTTGGTACTACATTATCTTTGCCCGGACAATACTTTCATAACAAAGATAATGTACACCCTACAACTACATTTGTACAGGACATAAAGGCAAGGATGTCGAAACTACACTTCACCCCTACACGAGAAGTATCGAGACAAATCCACATACCCAAGACGCTATTTGACAGCGAATACGTATTCGTCCGCGACGATGCGGTGAAAAAGCCTTTATCACCACGCTACCAAGGTCCTTACAAAGTAGTTAGACGGGCAGAAAAATTTTTCACCATTACAAAAAACGGCAAGAATGACACTGTTTCCATTGACAGATTAAAACCTGCTCTAGTGGAAGAATCACAGTCAAGCCAACAGACACACAACTCTCACACAGATTCCGACACCACAGAGGAATCGAATGCTCCATGTGACTATGCCCCACCAGAACAAAAGACAAGATCTGGTCGGAAAGTAACATTCCCACACAACTTCAAAACTTACATATACTATTAGTAACATACAAACAGTTTCAAAACTTTCTCACAAATACACTCGAACACAAACAAAATAATCTCCGAACTTCTATTCGTTCAACAACAACAGTAATGAGAACATTTTCACCGCACACAAATTGAATCTTTTTCATCCAGCAAAAAAAAAAAAAAAAAAAAAAAAAAAGGTTATTTTCGTTAAGCTATATACACTCCCTCAACCTTAAAGAGATAGACAGCTCTATGAACGAAGCCTAACTCTGGATTTTAACTGCATTCATCAATAACTGCACAGACTCACTTGTGCTCATTCATCAACAATTGCACAGACTCACTTGTGCTCATTCATCAACAATTGCACAGACTCACTTGTGCTCATTCATCAACAACTGCACAGACTCAATTGTGCTCATTCATCAACAACTGCACAGACTCACTTGTGCTCACTCATCAATACCGCACAGATTCACTTGTGCTCACTCATTAACAACCGCGCAGACCCAAGCACCAAACATTCCTGGACAACACTGACAATTCAACGTTCGTTCATCAGCTCTGCATCACGCAGACTAATCAACATGAACAACGCCACCAACAAGTGCAAATTCGCTTGCACTGAGCATTTTTTCGACCGCAGACTCACTTGCGCTCAAACTTGATGCAGACCCAATTGCATGCAAACAACACGCAGATCCACATGCGTTACAAACACTCAATTCCGCAGACGCACTTGCGATCAATCATTCAATACAGATAGAAAAACAGAAATAAGTAGCGTGCACACTACTTTTTCTAATCTTCAACAGCAAAACAGACATACCCACAAAGAATGCTTCTCATCTACAACTGTACATATTGAATAATATTTTCAATATTTTTCAATCTGGGGGGGGAGTCCTTGTAGCAGTTACCTCCTCCTTTCAAAACATAACTACACCGGTTTGCCGGTAGGTGTCGCTTTTTCACCGACAGGTGGCACTGTAAAGCGACACCAGAGTTATCTGCCCTTCTGACTATAAAAACCGTTGCAAACGGAAAATCCCTCTCTTCTTCACCGACCAGTCTCGACAGAACAACGCTGACACTAGCGTTCCGTTTTACTTTTCTCTTCTGGTCGATTGGCCTCGGCAGAACGACGCTAATACACTAGCGCTTCGTCTCACGCTTTTCTCTTGAACTGGTCTCGGCAAAACAACTACCAACACACGTTTCTTCCGTCGGCACGTGTTCAAACAACGGTAAGAGTTCTCAACTCATTTTCTTTGTGTACGGCTTTCAAAGACTTTTCCTACGCCGGATTCATTTCTTCTTATACCTTTTCAAGAATTGTTTTTCCATCGACACACATGCATACATCACACACTTCATCATTCCACGTACACACACGTTCAATAAACCTTATTTGAACTACTTCATTTTGTTTGTTAATTATTACTCTGTCTTTGCATGCAACAATTGCTTGATTCAACTTTGCACGTTTATAATCGGGGGAACACGACCCTCGATCCGAACACTTCTCATCCCCTTTCATTAACATGATGGATAGTTTCTGTTCTTGGTCCTCCGGCAAAGCTGATAATCCGTCCATAGCATCAGGTCATCTGTGTACGTACAAAGATAAATGAAAATCCCCTTATAAAATCAAGTGGCTGACAAGAAGGGGTGTGTGTGTGTGTGGGGGGGGCTTAACTGAATTTCAGGAGTTCAATTAGAGCAAGCTAAGACAATGAGTCGTCGAGAGATATCGGTGTGAGCAGACATCTTGTTTTTCAGTCAGCTCAGTAGATTCGCTCTAACTCTAACCCTAACCTTAATCTTAACCATAACCCTAACCCTAACCCTAACCCTAACCCTAACCTCCTGTCACAGATATATTTTCCTACTTCATTTTTGTCCTAGTAACGATATCCTAACCATTCCTAATAAACTGTTGTTAAAGTTATCAACAGTTTTTTGTCAGTTATTAAATCTTGTTTCCAGCTCACCCTTATTACGGTATATATTTGAGGAACAAAATGGGGGTTGCAACGACCTGTAAAAACCACAACACACACACAAACTGGCCCTATTATTGAATGATCGCCCCCTCCCCTCGCCGATCATATTCAAGAGTGACACGCACCTAAAAGGAGGGATGCTAGATCTATTCATCCATAGATAGCTTGGTCAATACAAAACTAAAGGAGTTAGGGTTACAGAAAGATGGCCGTGTGACTACACTTGAATGTCATTACGTCTTCGTGTATTCCACTCTCCAACATAAAATATGGCAACGGTAATAGATATAATCTCTGCTGCTTTCTTTAATATCATACAGCTTACATACACATGGACGGCGGCACCGGGGGGGGGGGGGGGCAGGGGGGCAGGGGGGCAGGGGGGCAGGGGGGGGGGGCTCAAGCCCCCCCCCCACTTTTTGACTTGGCCCCCCCACTTTACGGTCATCAATAATGAAGTTATATATGCATGTGTTTAACCGCCCCCCCCCACTTTTTAGGAGAGCCCCCCCCCACACTTTTATAACTGTGCCGCCGGTCCTGATACATAAGATAAACACATACGTTAATTTATCATTAATGTCATACATACCAGCGCTGCTGCTGCTGCTGCTGTTGTCGCTTCTATCTATCCACGCACAGAACACACATGTGCGTACATTAAATGTATATACAGGGGTTGGACAAAATAATGGAAACCCCTTGTGAATTTTGCATCAATTTAAAAACACCTTTAAAGATTGAAAAAAATTACTCAAATGTTGGTTTCATTTTTTTTATTCATGGTTATTGTTGTCCTGGATTAATTAGTTAAATTTGTTTTTTTTTAAATTTCAGATAGTGCATATTAGTAAGAAAAACATTAATGACAGATTTATCAGATTTTTAAAGATGGCAGATTTTTGGTGCCCGTATGGTAGGCGCTACTGTAACGGAAGTGGCTGAGATGGTGGCCGTATCGAGAGGAACTGTAATTGTAGGTTATGGCAGCCTATGTAAAAGAAAAGAAAAGATCCTCCTCTAAACAAAATTCTTTGACACCCCTCACATAAGTTCTCTGTGTCATGCCCTTTCCTCGTCTCTCGTTTCCCCTTTGCCTCTCTCTTTCTCTATTTTTATATCAGGCCAAGGATTTGAAATTAATAGTTAAAGAAAAATGAAATATACATGCATCATCGCTCGCTGATATTTATACATTTTTATCCCACTGTAAATCTTAATCAAAACCTACTTTTACGTCTATGTCACAAAATGATATGAGTTTTACTGGGAGGTCCGTGAGCCGGATTGCAATAATAAAGCCTAGCAGGGTGGCGGGCCGGACGCTAAGCCTTAGCGGGCCGGGGGTTGCCCGCCCCTGATATAGATAATAAATTTATTTAAAATTTCAAGGTGTTTCCATTATTTTGGTCAACCCCTGTATGTAGAATCCAACGACTATAACTTGCTGTTTTTCATATGGAGAACTAGCATGGTTATCCGGCGTTGGCCGGTAGGGGGGGGGGGGGAGGGCATGGACACCAAAATAGAAGAGTTAAAAAGTGTGTAAGATCTTTCTGTTGGTTGGATAAGAGTCTTGGACATTTTATTTCAGCCAGTCGGAAGGATATTTTTTGCACTTCTGACAAGATAACAAACGTCCACCTATATTAAGGAGTCTCGGCCTCGAACCGGAATCAAGTATGGTTTTGTTCTGTCCTAGGAGGCTATCATCCTAGGCATTACCACCTCCTTCGGGGGAGGTTATTGCCAATCGTTGAAGGAGCCCCTACTGAGTAATGACGACAGGTCCGGTCACGGCAAATTATTTTGCGCCCATCCAGAGAGCCCCTTATTTGGGGAAGCTGAATTCCCCACTATGAACTGACACTATGTCTGTCTAACTTTATTGCAGTGGGGAGCACTTTGTTGGGTGCTTGTTGCTGCTATTGTCATCTCCACGGAATACCAGCGCGTGGGTGTGTCAGCCAGAAAAAAATCTCCGTGTTTTGGGTTATTGAGAGACAGTTTATAGTGGCATAGCTAGCTAAAAGAGTCCGAAGTGAAGAGTCCGCTTCAAACGAGCGTAAAAGATAAATTAATGAGAAAGTCTTATTCTAACATTTTATCAACTTTATTTCACATCTTCGCTTCACGAATAAAAGAAAGAAGTTATGAAAAGATTTGATGTCAAAGGTTAAGAAAGGGTTTCATGGAGCTCGTGAGTTAGACGGATGCACCACACACTCGCTTGGGTTATCTTCAGTCCAACTGACCAGAAAGCGGGGGGGGGGAAACTGTGTAAGTAGTTCAACAGAAGTACATCCCACGTAAAGTGTTTATATTTATCTTCCTCCCACAAGGTAAGATGTGACACAAGGTCGGGAAAGTGGGAAAAAACCAGCGCTAAAGTGTTTTCATTGTATATTAGATCAGTCATGCCGGCGTAGGAACATTAGCTTACATGGAAAGAAAATAGTTCGTCAAAATGTAACTGCTACATTTTCATTGGTTGAGAAATCTCGAGTTCATACCTACATGTGATCTAATGTTTCTTCTTCATTTCGCTGCATTAGTGCGGTCGCCAGAGAGAGAGTGGGGCCTATTGATTTTAGTACGTCCCATTTCCACTCAGTATAGAAAGAGGAGGAAGTGAAAAAGAAAGCAGAGAAAAGAGTAAGCTGGGCGAACGGAGAAAGAGATTATCATACAAGCTAGCATCTTTTTCACGTTCGCCCGTCTCGCATACCTATTTACTAATTACCTCATAATTTTGTTAACTCATAAAGTAATGCCTCCACCCCCACCCACCCCCCACACACACATACGTAGAAGGCTGACGTTACATTAACACTGACTCTGTACTGACGAGGTAGCTTTATTAGATTAGATTACTTAGTAATAGTATGAAGTTAGTTTGACTATATTACCGAATATGGTATTCACTACTCTGGAAGTAGTATCTGTTCTGATACTACATTTCATCTGTTCTGTCCTCGGTCAGTGAAGAAGAAATCCTTCTAGATCGAGGCAATTTTTTTTATTGTTGTCTCAATCCGGAGTTCGATTTTTCCCCACATAAAAAACCGACCTTGTGTCTAACTCTGCCCTCGTGGGGAGGCAAGTAAATAGGTACATTACATCAAAACTAATATTAATATCCTAATGGAACAGTATTTATTGATTTATTTGCTAACCATAGAAACAAGTCGTGTGAATGCCCTGAAAAACTTGGTGCAAAGAAAAAAAAACATTTAAGAGTTGGTAGCGTGGCCGGAGGCGTGGGTTCGAATCCCACCGCTGCCAGACGTTTTATTTTTTTGAATCCAGATCAAAGTCGATTTATTCACTCAGACTTTCGAATTACAATTTCTATGTTTTTTGTTTAAATAAATACTATTCAAGTTATAGCATATTTTTTTAGCTTACTTTTATTTTACAAATGGCCGTTAATGTCTTACGAGAAAGCAGTCGGTTGCGTTGTCTTTAATATTGAAAAGATTATTACGATAAAAATCTATAATAATCGCCGTCTATGTCGATCTGTCTGTCCGGGAAAACAATTGAAAACAAAATCCAATATCAAACGCAACTTTTTGCGAACACGATTTTACAAGGAATATAATGGCGGCATTAATTTTATATTCATTAAATTTGATTGATAATAATCACAGTATATGTTTGTACTACAGTACATTCTGTACATGAGATAAAGCCGAGTTTTGGGTCTTGAATCCGATACCGATCAGATAACCCAGAGACATTACACACACACACACATATATATAATATAGTACGTGTATCATCTTTGTTTCCTAGATGTTAATCCAATGAAACTCCAGTATTTATAAAAAGTGCTAAATAACAAGTAGAGCTGTTTTTTAGCATAAATTTTTATTTATACAAATCTTTATGGTTACATATGTGTATATATATTTCAGCTGCACCCACTTTCGAGAGCCAGCTTCCTCAGACCTTCAGAAGAAATGAAATGAGAAATAATAAACTTCCTTATTCTGTGTATCATCCCGGTTGGGAAGGGATGGGCGTATAATCTAACAGCAAGATTCATATCCAATTACACATTCGCTCTGCCCGGGAAGACACTCAGCATTGCCCGGGAATACACTAAAATAAATATAGGTTTCATTATATTATTAAAGGGGAGGAGGAAGAAAAAGAACACCATGTTGCCCAGGAATAAATTTAAACAAATATAGAGTTGATTATATATTTTGAGAAGTGGGTGGAGAAGAAACCCGGCGTTGTCCGGGGGGAATAACTTTAAAACTGAAAGCTCAAGTGAATGATTTACATTATTATTATTTTCAATACATTAAAACGAGAGAGAGAGGAATGGACTGGGTGAATGTGAAAGAGAGAGGGGTGTAGAAAAACGGGAAAGAGAGAAAAATAGAGAGACGGATTGAGAGAGATAGGAGTTTTAATATAAAGATGCTTTTTTTTTTTTTTTTAAACTTAGTTCACCCCAAACAAGGCAAGTTTCTACTATAGATGTAAGGAGCTACTGAGAATTAGGGTGAAAGTTTTGAGGGTCATCTTAAATTGGGAGCTGTGCAGAGAGATCCTTGTTCACATTAGTTTTAAATTTCTGCATGTCGGTACAGTCGGGGAAACAGGGTGCAGGGAGGGGGTTCCAAAGCAGAACAAGGAAAAAAGCTATTCGAGTAGAAAGCTCTCCGTCATCTGGGAACCTCCAAAGTGAATGGATGGACTTTAGCTGATTGTCAGGTTGGTTGAGTCTATTTACGTTGAGGGAACACCCAAGCAGCAAGTTCATCGGAGCACATTCCATTGAAGTACTTGTAAAACAAACACAAGGATGTAACATTGCGGCGATGGGATAGGGACTGGGGCTTGGTGGATAGTGAGGGACCTATTAGATTAGAGACTCTTTTTTGGACCTTGTCTAAGAGGGAGAGACCAGTGAATGGTGCACCAGCCCAGATGTGACAACAATACTCCATGCATGGGCAGATGGTGGCTTTGTAGGGATATAGGATACTGTCAGGTGTGAGAGGTTTTCTAGCACGGTAGAGGGAGCCCAATTTCTTTGCAGCAGCCTTGGTAATGTCTTCTATGTATTTGTTCCAATTCATGTTACCTGTGAATGTTAGGCCGAGGAGTTTAAACGTTGAAGTCTCAGGTAGAGTGTTATTTGCCATGATGAGAGTAAAACGTTGTGTCGTCAGCAAGTATACCCATCTGAGCACAATGTTATCAGGGAGGTCGTTTATGAAAATCCGAAACAATAAAGGTCCAAGGATCGATCCCTGGGGTACACCTGCATTTATGTTGTTTTGATGAACGGCTATCGAAGACAACTTGGATCTTTCTTTTGGTTAGGAAGGATCTAATTATATTAAATGTTCGTCCAGTAATACTATATGAATTAATTTTTATGTGAGACCTTTATGCCAGATCTTGTCAAAGGTTTTGGCTAGACTGTTCTTACCTCAATCCATACTGATGGCCAGAAAGAAGTTTAGCATTAACAAGGTGCTGGACTATTGCTAGATTGATTAAGGATTCAAAGATGTTAACGAAGAGCAGGAGAAGACTGATGGGGCGATAATTCTAATAATCAGTTCTATCTCCAGAATACTTGAAGACTTGTGCCAAAGAGGCAATTTTCCAGTTATCAGGAAGCAAGATTCAGCAAGGCAATCGTTGTAAGGTTTTTTTTATGATGTCCCGGACATAAGATAGGGTGATGACCAGGTTATCTAGTGTGGCTTTAGTCCACAATGGGAAGTTTGAGAGGGAGTGATTTGAAGAGTCCAAAGTGGAATTTAAAGCGAAACGCTGGGCAAGTACTTCAGCCATTGCAGTGGCCATGCAAACGACATCATTGTGATTGGATAGTGGGGTAATTGTTGATTGTCCATTGTTTACCACACTATTGAAGATTTTCCAGAAATCACGAGTACCTAGTTTCTGCGACTGAATGCGTTTTTTGGTCATCTCTGTATACCTCTTCTTTGCTTCACCTTTCACAGTCTTACATTTTTTCTTGACGCTATAAATTTCTGTCTATTCGTAGTTGACTTATGGCGGCCGAATTGTCACAATGCTTGCTGCCTCTGAGCATTAGCAGCTGCACAGATGAACCATTGTGGGGATTGTGGTTTGCTGTAGAATATTCGCATGAGGACATGTGCTTCAATGCCTGCTTTGACTCGGTTACCTCATTTGCACACTGATCAGCAGGGAGAGAAAACGTTTCACTCCATGGGGCGAGATTTTAGGGGTATATCAATCATTACCACAAGGTGATCAGCGTTCCTTAGCGTGCTATGGGCATTCGTCACACAAGCCCCAGGTAGGGACGGAAAAGAACAGGTTGAGAAGTGAGGCTTGCTGGTCCACACGATCAGAGAGGCTGGTTGGGAAGGTGACAGTTTGTAAGAGGTAGTGGGCTATGGATTAACTATATGTGGAGTTACTAGCTACGTCTATATAGCTGGAGTTACACATACTTTTTAACCTCTTTTATATTTTTTCTTTCCTGGCCGCAGGTAATGCCAGGTAGACCTGCAAGTATATATATATATATATAACTCAAT
Source organism: Sepiola atlantica (assembly GCA_963556195.1). Lineage (NCBI taxonomy): Eukaryota > Metazoa > Mollusca > Cephalopoda > Sepiida > Sepiolidae > Sepiola > Sepiola atlantica. Next base: position 57,635,050 of record OY744543.1, on the reverse strand, counting down.
GTCTGGATGTGTATTTGTGTGTGCCCTATAGAAAAAAGGTTAGAGACTCTAAATAAAATCTAAAAGTGTATTCTTATGTAAAATTGACCATAGAAGATAATGGAAGTGTACCCTAATATCTAAGTGCACCCCTAATGGACTATGGGGCAAATTTTGTCGGGGGTGCGGTCAAGTTTTTCAGTCATGTAATTTCAATGTATTTATTTCGGAAATTACTCGGCGTTTCTTTTCGATATTATTTCATGTTTCTTCGGACTAAAGAAGGGGTGTCAAGAAACTCGGAAAGGGTGGTTTCAGTAGTGCTCATAATTCAACCATAAAATAAAATTTAAAAAAAGAGAATTCTCTAGCTAGTGAAGTTAAAAAAAGGGTCCCCTACCCACTCCCGAACTATAAAACCTGCCTGTCCCTCAATATCTATAAAAAGACGCCATTGAATTGGTCAGATATTTCCTCACTCCCAGGCGGGAGGTGTTTTTCAACGAGGCCAAAGATGCAAATCCCGCATTTATAACTTAGCTAAGTTAAAAAAAAATATTTTTCTGTTTCTTGATTTTTTCAGTGTGTGTCAACCTTTTCTAGACTCTGTTTCATTGTCTCACTGTATCCTACGTAGATTCCTAAATATTTACTAGCGTACCAATCTTTCGCAATTCTCTGTGCGGTCTCGCCCCTTCGTTACATATATGCACATGCATATATATTACAAAATAGAAGAATATGTTACATTAAATTGTCATATATATATATATATATATATATATATATATATATATATATGAAATATTTTTGAAAATCAACACATCTTGCAATTTAAATGAAAAAATAATTTATTTCATTTTTTTTTTGCAAGCTTTCGTTGTAGAACAACTTTGTCAGGCGAGACTGTATAAGACAAAGTTGTTCTACAACGAAAATTTGCAAAAAAAAAAAAATGTTTTTTTCGTTTAAGTAGAGTCCGGTCGATGTTATGTTCAGGTTGGCGCTTTTTGAATAAGGAAATTGACAACATCTTTGAAGCACACATGAAAATGTATTTAAGTGAAATATTTTTTTGTAAATCAACACATCGTGCAATTTAAATTAAAGAATCATTTATTTAATTTTTTTTCTTTTGCAAGCTTTCGACGTAGAACAACTTTGTCAGGAAAGACTGTCTTATAGGTTTTTTTTCTTCTTTTTTCTCATTTTGATTGTATTGACCCCGAGGGGTCTTAAAAATGTTGTCAATTTCCTTATTCAAAAAGCGCCAATCTACGCATAACATCGACCGGACTCTACTTATCCTAATGTCTTCTAGAACTTGACGTGCTTTTCTGCTTTTATCGTGATTCGACCCCTCGGGGTTAATATTATCAAAATGAGAAAGAAGAAAAAGAAGAAAAAAAAAAACTATAAGACAGTTTCGCTTGACAAAGTTGTTCTACAACGAAAGCTTGCAAAAAATAAATTAAATAAATGATTTTTTCATTCAAATTGCACGATGTGTTGATTTTCAAAAATATTTCACTTAAATACATTTTCATGCGTGCTTCAAAGATGCCAATTTTCTTATTCAAAAAGCGCCAACCTGCGCATAACATCGACCGGACTCTACTTATCCTAACGTCTTCTAGAACTTGACGTGCTCTTCTGCCTTTACCGTGATTCGACCCTTCGGGGTTAATACCATCAAAATAAGGAAGAAGAAGAAAACACAATATAAAACCGTCTTGCCTGACAAAGTTGTTCTACAACGAAAGATTGCAAAAAAAAAAAAATTAAATTAAATAAATTATTTTTTCATTTCAATTGCACGATTGTTGATTTTCAAAATATTTCATATATTATTTGTAAGTTTTAGAAGCCAAAACAACGCAGATATTAAATAAATAAATATTTATTTATTTAAAATATATATATCTGCGTTGTTTTAGCTCCTAAAACTTACAAATATATATATATTCGTGGTATCCGCAAGGTGATTTTGGAAAAAAAAAAAGAAAAAAAAAGGAAAATATATATATATATATATATATATATATATATATATATATATATATATATATATATATATATATATATATATATATATATATTCTTTACTTGCGTTTATATATATATATACTTGTGGTTACACCGGCTGTTTCCACTTTTTGTTGAAGTGATTGATTAACTGTCGTTATAGAATTATTTTAACAATCAATATAATGACACAAAAAAACCAGATGAACGAAACATTTTTTATTTTGCACCTCTCATTTGCTCCCCCTCTCCGTACGACCTCTTCCCCATCTAGCATTAGTTATATGACATACGTAATGCATCAATGATCTCTTCTGTTTGTGTTGTTGGCAGAAGGGTTGTGTCCTGGAGCGTTCAGTAGACTTTTTGTAAACCGCGTTTTTTTTTTTTGGTAAATAACATTAGTTCGCTTTCATCTGTAGTCGTATTATTTACTCACTGGATGTTCTCACACGAGTAATGATGAGTGATTACTAACTAGCAACAACATGTGGTGTTCCCCGTTTCATATGTATATATAGAAAGACTGCATGTATAACGCTTAAATTTCCTTCTACTGTTAGTGGCGATGTGCGTTGGTGCAACGAGTTAGGTATTGGACTCCTTGATCGTTATCGTACGTCACTGACCGTTCTGGTTTCGAATTTTGCTAGTTCTAACCACACTGATGAGTCGTAGACAACGAAACAGCTGTCTGTGGATGATATATATATATATATATATATATATATATATATATATATATATATATATATATATATATATATATATATATATATACACAGGGTGGGCCAAAATAAGGGTCCTATCTTTAAATTTGAATAACTTGAATTTGAATAACTTCCACAAAATAAAAGTTAAACTCACCAAACTTTATGTGTGTGTAGACTGACCCTTCCGAGATTTTTTGAAATAAACAAAACAAATTTTAGCCGAAAAACACTTCTTAAAACTTACAAAAACTAAAGTATTGTTTTTTAAGCAAAAATAATGTTTTCTAAATGAGGGTACGTTCCTTAGGGTTAATACGGCTCATGCTTGCTTCGGAAGGGGTCCTTTACTTATTCTAAAAAAAAAAAAAATCAATAAATAAAAAAGTTATGAATTTTTAAAAATAGGACACTTATTTTTGCCTACCCTATATATATATATGCTCCTTATCTATAGGTTTAGCTCTCTGATGATTTGTTGTTGTTCGGGGATGGTGATGATGATGATTATTGATGATGATGACGATGGTGATAACTGCCATTACATTAGCCATGGAAAAAAGACCCCCGTCTCCTCTCATTTTTCTAAATTATATATTAAAAAAATAGATACTTATTTTTTTAATATTCATTAACTCTTTTATTCATTTTCTCGCATTTAAATGAATTAATGCGAAATTATTTTCCATTTATTCGAACTCTATTACATCAAAACATCCTTAGGTTTACTTAATTCAATAATACAATAAAATATTTTAAATACGCTATATATATATATATATATATATATATATATATATATATACTAATAAAAAAAACTTACAAAACACATGAAGGCTATACTTCATACTTCATTAGCATATTTATTTTATAAACAGTGTCTAATAAATTCATATTCTGTGCGATTCATTTGTAATTATATTCTCATATTTCTTATATATACGCAATAGTTTTCTTATATCCATATTATTATTATTATTATTATTATTATTATTATTATTATTATTATTATTATTATTATTATTATTATTATCATTATTATTATCAGTAGTAATATTAATTAAAGCGATTTAATGAAAAAAGTTAAAAATTAAAAATGATAACTTCCGAATTGCTATGAAAAAGAAAATAGAAAACTCCCCACCTTTCATCTATCTAAATTACAAAAAAAAAAGAGATTCTTACTAAAAAAAATTATTATTTTATTTTTAAAATTTTTCTGTCTTTAATAATGAAGACGAAAAGTACAAAGTAACCATTTAAAATTACTCAGTAATATATAATTGTTTTATTTGACAAATCGACGTTCCACCTTTCCGTTTATTCATTTCATTATGTAACCAGTTTTAATGGGAATTCATTTTCATTTTAATGCTTATAGAAAATTAAATTCCTCAACTTTAAATATCGAAAAGACCATATAAAATAACCCATTAATAATATGTGACTATGTTCATACACATTAAATTTCCCAACATTGGAATACATTAAATAACACCATATCAATCATCTTCAAGTTATTTTTCTCCAAATTATTCATCATCACAATCACCGCCACTACCACCATATCTATCTATCTATCTATCTATCTATCTATCTATCTATCTATCTATCTATCTATCTATCTATCTATCTATCTCCACCCCTCTCTCTCTCTCTCTCTCTCTCTCTCTATATATATATATATATATATATATATATATATATATATATATATATATATATATATATATATAGTCTTGGAAGTTTCTCAACCATTAAAACTATATACAAAAAACAACAACAAAAACCAACAACTTTTAGTCCCAAGTCGTTCAGTGGAAAATCACTCATGTAAGTCAATTTATTTTTTACAGTTATTATATTAGTTTGCTTCTAACATTATTTAAGGGATCATCAGTTGTTTACCATGAAAAACTGTTTCGGGAATTTAATATATATATATATATATTAGAGTAATGAACAGACCATTTTTTTTTACTAAGCATCGGAACTTGCCAGAGAACTGAAAGGGATATGGAACATGAAAAAGGTCAATGTACTACCAATAAACGTAGGATTGCTATGAACAGTCTAGAAAAAATGGAAAAAAGACTGGAGTAAATTTGAATCAAAGGGAAGACTGAAAACATACTGAAATTATGAAAACAGTCGAAATCTTAAGGAGAATTCGGAAATCAACTCACATAAAGCGCAACTGCTAACTAGTCACATGGAAGTTGCGATAGAAAGAAAACAAAAACATCGAAATAACGCTACCCCAAGGGAACTGAAACTGCAAGAAATTTCATAAACTGCCAACTTCCGCCAAGAAAAAGAAAGTGATGGCACAAACCTCGACTGATACCACACGTTAATAGCCATGAAGGGTCAAGAAGGATGGAAAAACTAAGGAGGTAGAGCACTAACCAGATCTCCATTAAAAGAGTGCAGAGAGTACTGAGACCTTGGGGAGACTTATTGCCACCAAAATTCCAGAGAAGACCAATGGTCGCTGCCAGCGAGAACTCAATGGTAAGCGACTGTTGCGATAATGCTAAGTCATTTGCAATTGTTATCGAAAGAGGTTGAGACTACTGGAAATCTGGGGAGACTTGTTGTCACTCAGACTCCAGGTGTTGGATTATGAGGGGCCTTGGATTTCTGAAACGGTGTAAGTTAGCTAGTATGAATTGTGGCCGGGGTCAGTTTCAGAATGTAAGTGAAGGTTAGTATGACCCGGTATTTTGTTGAATGATTCATTCTCAAAATCATAACACATCGACAGGATTTGGCCGAGATGAAATATTTGGGGTCAAAGGGGTCAGGCACAAAGCGAGAGTGAATGCGCCCGTGTGATTGGATGATGGAACAAAGGGGACTGTGACGTCACTTGTTGTTGTCGAGAAGATGTCCCAAATCAGTCCGCCATGGAAGTCGAAGCGAAAAGATGTCCAAAGAAGCAGTCCACGATGGTACTCGAAGCGAATGGACGTCCAAAGATAATGGTCTGAAAAGTTTGGGTCTCGAAAGAGACGAGAATGAGCACTTCATCTTTTTCCACCCATTTAGTCAGAAGAATAGTTAAGTAAAAAAAAACAAAAAAAACGAAAAGTGAAACAACTGGAAAACGGCGATTCTCTCCCAGGCGTTATCAGGAAAGAAGTGATCAATAAACGACCTTTCATAGCCCTCTCAACTGCTGTCTTCTGAATGAAAAATGGAGAACGAAGAAGAAGATTAAGAAAAGTATCATGTAAACTATGACTTTGATTGGAGCGAACTATTGTGTTGAAGAAAGTTGTAAATATTCACATCCACACGCACCCATTGTGTTAAATAGAGCAGAGAGGGAGAAGGTGACAAAATACCAAGGCCTAATGTATGATATGAAGATAAACTGGAACCTCAAAAACATCAACATTATCCCAGTTATAATAGGAGCTAAAGGCCCCATGAAGAAAAATTTCAAAAGGTATCTGGAAAGTATTCCCGGAAGACCAAGTGCAAAAGAAATCCAAAATCCTTAAAAGAGCACTCGGTTGGAGCCTCTAAATAGCAGGTGATAGTCTGGCATTTAGAAGAATGCCCTGTCCCTATGCTAATGAAAACAGAAATAAGAAAAGTAAAAAAAAAATTTATAAAGAGTAAAATAAAGTTTGTAGCATCGTATGATCGATGGGCTGCATTTTAAGAGACACGCACACACGCATAAATGCCCACCCACACATTGATCTCCCGTTAAAAGAGACTCCCCGACCACATCGGTCCACGCGGTAAAGAGAAGCGAGTACAATTCTATGAAAAAAGAACGGACAGTTTAAAGACTTTTAATTGTTGACAGTTTAGGGGCTTCGAAATGCTTAAAGGAAAAGTGTGTAAAAGCGTTTCAAACTTTCTTATTTCAAGAAACGTTTTGAAAGACTTTTGCTAACGATATATTCTCAATCGTATCGTTACACAGATTAACAGTGAGCAATCACTGATGATGACCTGTGTGAGAATAAACCGGTGGCAGTACTGGAACATGGAGGTACAAAAAGATAACATCATACAAGTAAAGGCATCGGATGTCATGATAGTCACCAAGAAAAAGAAAATCCTGCCAAATCGTAGATTTTGCCGTCCCAGTAGTCCACAGAATGAATATCAAGGAGACGAAAAAGCGAAGCAAACACACAGAATTGGACAGAGAACTGAACATGAAGAAAGTCAAGATAATACCAATAATCGTAGGAGCACTAGGAACAATCCTAAAAAACTTCGAAAAGAGAATGGAAGAAATTAGAATCAGAGGGAAGACTGAGACGATCCAACGGACGGCGATAATAAAAACAGTAAAAATTTTAAAGAAAATCCTCGAATGTGGAAACCAACCCACATAAACTGCGAACACCAACCAGTCACATTGAAGTTGAAATAGAAATAAAACCAAAATAAAACAGAAAGAAAACTGTTAATCTGTGTAACGATACGATTGAGAACTAGAAATGCAAAAAAAAATTAAGTAAACTGCAGCAAGAGACACCGTCCCAACGAACAACTCGGGAAGCACCGAAACCAGAAACAAAAAGACAAGAAAAGAAAAGTTGGAAGAAAAAACAACTAAATGGATGCTTCATAAGACTGACAAGAGAAGAATCCCGCGAAAATACCTGGACATGACTAAGAAAAGAACACTTGAACAGGGAAACGGAATCTTTACTGACGGCTGCACAGAACAATGCGATTAGGACAAACTACATTAAAGCTAAAATAGATAAAACACAGGAAAACAGTAAATGCAGACTGTGCGGGCAAAGAGACGAAACAGTAAATCATATAATAAGTGAATGCAGCAAACTAGCTCAAAAAGAATACAAGAACAGACATGACTGTGTGTAGAAAGCAGTACACTGGGAACTGTGCAAACGATTGCATTTTGAACATGCAAATAAACGGTACAAACATGAACCAGAGAAGTACTGGAAAATGAAAAACACAAAATCTTCTGGGACATGGATGTACAAACAGATAAACTCATAGAAGCAAGGAAACCGGATGTTATAATAATCAACAAGAAGGAAAAATCCTGCCAAATCGTAGACTTCGCCGTTTCAGCAGACCACAAAGTGAAGATCAAGGAGACGGAAAAACGAAGCAAATACACGGAACTTGCCAGAGAACTGAAAGGAATATGGAACATGAAGAAAATCAATATAATACCAATAATCGTAGGAGCACTTGGAATAGTCCCCAAAAACCTGGAGAAAAAACTGGGAGAAATTGGAATCAAAGGGATCACTGAGACCATACAAAGGACAACAATGATAAAAAAAGCTGCAATCTTAAGGAACATCCTCAAATGCGAAACCAATCCGCATAAGTTACGCATGCTAACCAGCCACATGTAAGTTACGATAGGAAGAAAACAGAACCACAGGAAGAACACCACAGCACGAACCAAGTAACAAAAACTGCAGGAAATCTTATAAACTGCCCCCTATCCCCCAAAAAGTGATGGCACCAGCCTCCGCTGATACCACGCGAAATAATCGTAAAGGGTCAAAGAGGATTAAAAGATCGAGGAAGTAGAGCACTAACCAGACCTCTAATGAAAGGATGCGGGGAGTACTGAGACCTTGCAGGTGCTTATTGCTACCCAAATTCCAGAGAAGCCCAATGGTCGTTGCCAGCGAGAAATCAATGGTAGGCGGGTGTTGCGATACCGCAGGATCATTTGCGGTCGTTATCGAAAAGAGGTGGAGACTACTCGAAATCTGGAGGAGGCTTGTTGTCACTCAGACTCCAGGGAACACCACCGGTTGTTGTCGATGAGCAATAACTTATCATGACTTGTGTGATAACTCATAGTGAGTACAAATAATAATAATAATAATAATAATAATAATAATAATAATAATAATAATAATAATAATACATAAATAAATAAATAAAAACGCTAGACAGATACATCGTTATATATATATATATATATATATATATATATATATATATATATATATATATATATCATGGACGGCGGCACCAGGGGGGGAAGGGGGGGGGCTCAAGCCCCCCTACCCACTTTACGGTCATCAATAATGAAGTTATATATGCATGTGTTTAACCGGCCCCCTCCCCACTTTTTAGGAGAGCCCCCCCCACACACACACACTTTTATAACTGTCCCGCCGGGCCTGTATATATATATATATATATATATATATATAAAGAACATACAAAAAATTATTTAAGAAAAACATATATGCACCAATGCAGATATATCAATGCAGATAAATACATATACATCCCCGTGTATAAAACACACCCACCCATTACATAAAGATAGATGCTTATGTATCAGTATTCATATTTAACATATATTTCTTTCAGCGAATCTTATTTTCAGTTTATTATATTTATCTATTGCTCATGTACAAAACTTCACCGGCAATAAATATATGCACGCATCGTATGTATGCGGACAATCACGACGCGTTATTCAATATATTTATACGTGTCACACACCAGCGTATTTCAATAGATCAGGTATTTTTATTGATCGGCCACATTATATATATATATATATATATATATATATATATATATATATATATATATATATATATATATATATATATATATATATATATATATATATATTCTCTAAAAAAAATCGGTACAAACTGTATTACTTTAAAAAAGAACGTCCTTTCTGACTAGCGAAACCCACTCGTCATTTTATTTATTAATAAAAGGTTTCTGTGTTCCGCTAAGGGATATTGACAAAGTCCGCATATCTAGGATCAGGAAAGAATGGAATATACAAGAACGCAGTCATCTTCATTTTAACAGATAAAAACTCCTGCAGAATTTTAAAAAAAATTGACAAAAAAGATGATTTACTGGTAAGTATTTTCTGTAATATCGCCATAATATGTGATCGATGTATTCTTTATAAAACTCATATATATTTATAACTAGCGGAAAATGTGTCCCAGCGTTGCCCGGGAAAATTAAGGAACCCAAGAAATCCCTGCTCCCACCCCATATAAATATTTTAATCGTATTTTAAACAAATTTTTAAGTTATAAATAAGACAAAATAAAATATTTCCTGTTTATAACACCGATTAACAAATTTCTTTAGAATGATGGCGTTTATTTTAAAACCGTATTTAATTTTGTACTTGTTTTCAAACAATTTAATTTTATATATTTTCAAACAATTTATTTTTATACTTGTTTTAAATAATTTAATTTTATACTTTTTTCAAACAATTTATTTTTATACTTGTTTTTAAACAATTTCATTTTGTACTTTTTTCAAACAATTTATTTTTATACTTGTTTTTAAACAATTTAATTTTATACTTTTTCAAACAATTTATTTTTATACTTGTTTTCAAACAATTTAATTTTATACTTTTTTCAAACAATTTATTTTTATACTTGTTTTTAAACAATTTAATTTTGTACTTTTTTCAAACAATTTTATTATATACTTGTTTAAAAACAGTTTAATTCTATAATTTTTTCAAACAATTTATTTTTATACCTGTTTTTAAACAATTTATTTTTATACTTGTTTTAAAACAATTTTACTTTATACTTGTTTTCAAACAATTTAATTTTATACCTATTTCAAACAATTTAATTTTATACTTGTTTTCAAACAATTTGATTTTATACTTGTTTTCAAACAATTTCTTTTTATACTTGTTTCAAACAATCTGTGAAAGCACCGGAAACAATAAATACAAGAGAAGCTATAAAATTATAATGTACATCTAATATGAGGAGGCTATAGAGACCACCGTTAAATGGTATCGTGGTATAATAGAACGGATGTATAAATAAATGAAAAAAACAAGACAAGGAATGCTTATACTAAAGGCAATTATATATAATATGTGGGAGGAAAAGTGTTACATGGGGGGATGTTAGCTATGCTAGAAAGTAAGATAGAGATTATAGATTAACAGATGAGATTAAGGTTTATAGTTATCATTAACTTTATTTTATAGGAGTACTATAAATTCAAGAGGTAATATATAGGTTTTTAAGAAGGTGTGACTTACTATGCCTATCGAAGTTTCATGCTTTTTATTCGGGCTATTTATCGCACTTAAAGGTGAATTAAAACGCCAATCAAAATAGAAAAATACAATTCTATTTCTGAATTTTTTAGATGAGGATTGATAATTTGTATAATTTTGGTTATTCGGGCTACCTTTCTCATCTTGAGTGTTATCATCACAACGTTTCGGCCACTGTAACCACCGGCTTTCTTCAGGTGTATCTCTTCAAACTCGGGAATATTTCTGTCGAACTCGGGAATCTGGACGGAATTTCAAACGGAACCCTTTATTTAATCCATTGGGGTTGCATTTTTCCGTCAGCCATGACTGGGAAAAGTCTTCAGTAATTCGCAATTCTTCGCATCACCCGCACCGAGGATTGAACCATCAACCTTCAGATGACTATCACTTAGAACTGAATTCAACTTAGTACTATATCCACTGTGTCACGGGTCCTTGAAAGGAATCCGACATTGAAAACAGAGAGGAAGCTATCGCAAATCCTCAGTAATAACAAAGATCTAATACCACCTGCAAAATATAGACAGCTAGTCCAGCATTACAGCAAGCTATACGGTGTTCCTAAGATTCACAAAGATGGTATTCCGTCAAGGCCCATTGTCAGCACACGAGGTTCAGCATGCCATCTATTGAGCCGATTCCTGGTATGTATAATCAGCCCACTCACAAGCAAATCTCCATCGTATGTAAAGAATTCAGCTCACTTTGTTGAAAAAAACTAACAATGCTTCCATTCATTCCAACCAGATGGTGAGTTTAGATGTAGTGAGTCTGTACACGAAAGTACGCACTGATGAGACTCTGACGGTGGTACGGGATAAGTCGACTTCAGATACCTCACTGAAAGAACGCACTTGTATCCCAATGGATAATCTGATGGAGATAATGACCTTCTGTGTAGAAACCACATACTTCACGATGGGATCTGATATATACCGGCAGGAAGAAGGGCTAGCTATGGGATCACCATTGTCCCCAGTACTGGCTAATGTATACATGGAATAGTTTGAGAAAATGGTGTTAGAATCAACACCACTAAAACCAACAATGTGGCTGCGATATGTGGATGCCACATTCATTCTCTGGCCTTACCAGGAAGATGTTCAAACATTACTGGACCATGTGAACTCTATTCGTCCATCTATACAGTTCACTATGGAAAAAGAACATAATAAAAGATTATCCTTCCTAGATGTGCTGATAACTAACTGATCAGGGGTTTAGGTGATCTGTATATCGAAAGCCAACTTTCACTGGACAGTATCTAAATTTCAACTCCCACCATCCATATAATGTACAACGTCGAGCAAAGATAATATGTAGTAACAACAATACATATCAAGAGGAGATGGACAGCTTGAGAGAAAATCTCAACCGAAATAACTATCCTGAGAGCATGACACTAGCTCCAAGATATCTAGACCAAACACAAAGGGACACGACCCGAAAACTCACCACAGTTTGTATATCATATATGATGGGCTTGTTGGAAAAAATCCAAAGAATATGTAATCCATATGACATCAGGACAATATTCAGGAGCAACTCAACTCTCCGAATGCATCTTATGAGAGTCAAACCTTCAACGGAAAAATGTATGACTAAGAAGTGTGTGTATGCAATTCCATGTAAGTGTGGGAAAATATACAAAGGTGAGACATGTCGCCTACTAAAAGTCAGGCTAGAAGAACACCGGAAAGCTGTAATACATGGAGATATTGAAAAATTGGGTATGGCTGACCACATATGGAGGGAAAAGGGAAACCATCTACCTTTATGGGACGAAGTAAACATTATAGATAAAGAAGAACGGTGGAGAGTAAGACGACTCAAAGAAGCAGCGAATATGTTGGGCGACAATGACTTACTAAGCAGACCTAGTATAGAATTTAATACAATATGGGAACCATTAATTATAAATAATAGATAAGGTTATAATATATATATATATATATATATATATATATATATATATATATATATACACACACACACACATACACACACATACACACACATACACACACAGTGATATGTAGTAATAAAAGTACTGATATATAGTGATAAGTAGTAAGACCACACATAAAAAAACAAAAAAAACAAGAATAGGTTTAAGGCTCCCAAAATTCATGCTAGAACTGTCCACAGTGGATATAGTACTAAGTAAAATTCAGTTCTAAGTGATAGTCATCTGAAGGTTGAAGGTTCAATCTTCGGTGCGGGCAATACAAAGAATTGCGAATTACTGAAGATTTCTCCCAGTCATGGCTAATAGAACAAGGGCATGCTACCCCGTGGATTAAATAAAGGGTTCCGTTTGAAATACTCCGAGTTCGAAGAGATACACCTGAAAAAGGCCAAAACGTTGTGATGATAACACTCAAGATTAGAAATGACCGAAATTACACGATATCTTTCTAATATACTAATCATGTGGATGAGATAGACATCTTAAGGTTAACTAATTTGCATATTGCTTCGCCAAAAGACATATCATTAATTCACTATTGGTTCTCATAGTTTTCTAATCCAACGATTGTGTTGCTTTTATTATAACACATAGTTCTACTTACGCAAATATTTTTTATGTTGTGGATAAAGGCCTTTTTTAAAACACTTAGTTCACCCCTAACAAGGCAGGTTGCCACTGTAGACATAAGGGCCTACTGAGAATTAGGGTGAAAGTTTTGGGGGGTCATCCTAAATTGGGAGCTGTGCAGCGAGATGCTTGTTCACATTAGTTTTAAATTTCTGCATCTCGGTACAGTCGGGGAAACATGGAGCAGGGAGGGAGTCCCAAAAGCCGGCAGCACTAGGAAATAAGTTATTAGAGTAGAAAGCTCTCCGGCAAATGGGGACCTCCACAGTGAATGGATGGGATTAAGTTGATTGTCGGGTTGGTTGAGTGTATTTATGTCGAGAAGACACCAAAGCAGCAAGTTCATCGGAGCACATTCCATTTAAGTACTTGTAAAACAAACACAAGGATGTAACATTTCGGCGATGGGACAGGGGCTGGAGCTTGGTGGATAATTAGGGACCTATTAGATTTGAGACTCTTTTTGGGACCCTGTCTAAGAGGGAGAGACTAGTGGATGTTGTACCAGCCCAGATGTGACAACAATACTCCATGCATGGGCGGATGGTGGCTTTGTAGAGATATAGGATACTGTCAGGTGTGAGATGTTTTCTAGCACGGTAGAGGGAGCCCACCTTCTTTGCAGCAGCCTTGGTAATGTCTTCTATGTATTTGTTCCAATTCATGTTACCTCTGAATGTTAGGTTGAGGAGTTTGAACATTGGACTCTTAGGTAGGGTGTTATTTGCTATTGTAATCGGGGGTTGAAGAGGTTTCTTATAGTTGTTGAAAGAAATGAGCTTTGTTTTAGCAGAATTAAATGTCACCATCCATTTGTGACCTCATTCCACTGCAGACTGGAGGTCACTTTCTAAGGATTCAGCCATTGCCTCGGATATGTGTGTGCACGTTTTGCCCACATGACGAGACTAGAGCACGGTGTCGTCAGCAAATACACCCACTTAAGTTTTTTTTTTTTAAATTAGCACGTGATAACGATTTTAATTTCTTAGATACAATAGAGATACAAATAGGAAAATTCATGTTTTATTGTTTTCATTTTGTTTAATTCAAAGATTAAGAAAAACACTAGAACACTATATATATATATATATATATATATATATATATATATATATATATATATATATGTTTGAAAAAAGACAAACGGAAAACAGGTTAGAATGCAGGAGAAAAACAAAAAACAAGAGATTTGACCGGTTTCGTTCGTATTATCGAACGTCTTCAGAAAAAGTGAAGATTTGGAAATAATTTTATTTTATTTTGAAGGCACACAATGGGAGAAGGAAAAGATGATCCGATTGGACCATATGAGAAGACCCAATCCAATCGGATCGTCTTTTCCTTCTCTATGTTTTGGATGACTGCCCCCTCTACGATTGTAAGTAGCGATTTATTCGAAAAAAATAAAAACCACTACCCCAAAGTAAATATGATCCAAGAATATGCGTCAAGGTTTCCAATGTCAGTGAAGGAAAAATACTTCTAGATTGGGGCAATTTTTATCTCAATCCGAAGGGCCGAAGATTTAATTTACCAACATTTCGTCTAACTCTGGCCTTGATTTAAATATATGGCGATTGATTTAAGGAATTTGTTGTGGTTATTTTGTTTTCAATTTATCAACTGTTAACTAATCTGCACTTTTATCATTGACTGTGTTGTTGCTATTTCGTTGCCTTTCCACGAGAGGAGAGTTATACAATGGTCGTGTTTAATGTTTTGAAAATTCATCTCCTGGGGGAAAAATTGCCGCAGTCTAGAAAGATTTCTCCTTCACTGACCGAGAAGAGAAAAGACAAAGTAACGGATACTGCATTTTAAGTTAAAGTATATTCAGAAAAGTAGAAATTAATATTTTTGTGGAATATCAGTAGCAGATTTAGCGTCGAAGAAAGTATGTAAAAAAAGTTATGAAATAAATTTGAATAATGTTCGGTATGAATTAATATCGAAAAATGTTCGATGAATAGGAAAATGTGAATGAAAGTAATGAATTTAAATGTTACGTCGGTCTGTGAAATTGATTTCAAAGCCTTTTAACTGTCGTGAATGAAACCAAGGAACGTTATTCGTAACTGACGTATAATCATTATAATAAAAATATAATTAAATTAATCGGCGAATGCTAATTTAAATACAATGTGAGCAGAAAAATTGTACGTAGCTCTTTAATGTTTATTGCCTCAAAGTTACTGTTGCGTGATACGATTATTTAAGTCGGCGAAAATGTAAACACGTTTTTTTATAAATTGTAGCGAATGAATAAGGAGGGAGAGAGAGAGAGAGAGAGAGAGAGGGGGAGGGGGAGAGAGAGAGTTACAATAGGTAAATCTAAAGAAGAAAAGAAAACGTCTTACGTAAAAATACCCCCCCCCCTAAAAATAAATAGAAAAGAAGAATACCTAACGTGAAAAGGAAAACACGAATGTTGTATTAATGTTAGATATGTATGGATGGGAAAAAGTGAAACAATGAACTTGTGTTATCTGTTAATTATTAGTGTGAGGTTCGTAGAGAAACTGATATTACGTGCTTCCATAGAATTGGTATCAACAAGTGAATGTTGTCGAAATGAACACTGCAGTTCGTTTTTCGCTGTAAGTGCTTGAAAAAGATTTTTAAGCCATAAAGGCGTTATACATTAAATTGTCTAATTGTTTCATATCTAAAATAAACCAAAATCTTTGTTATGTAAAACAAGTTTTTACACTTTAATTTCACAATTATTCATTTAACGACAATGAAGAAACCCCCAAATAGAAATTAATGAACATGGAATTTGCAGTTTTTAGAAAAAATTAGCGTGCACATTCCTCAAATCATTCTATACGATACGTAACAATAACCGTAATATTTGTATTGATAATCTTATCTAACGTGTATGTGATGCGCGCATTTAATTTTTCTAAAGTTAATTAACGCAAAATTTACGACTGATAAATATTCGGTGTTTGCTTTAAATTAAATAATTAGCCGTTAACCTTTTCAAACGATTCGTAAATCATATCTGTTAATGTTAGAAAATGTGAAAAATTATTAATTACGCACCCATATCATTTACAACACGTCAAGCGAAAATTATGTATAGTAAGTGTTGTGAAGTAGTCCAACAGTAAAAAGAAGAAGTCAAGTCGAGGTTGGGTTAAGATAACAAGTGTATTAACATAAAAGGTACAAAGGTAAGGAAACTGACTGGCACTCGGCTAGACAGTTACAATACTGTCCTTTTTCTCCCAGGTGATTGTCTACTCGCATTATTTATAGTGAGAACCGGTGTAGTTTCCCTTCTGTTAGAACGGCCGGTGTAGCAGTAAGAAATAATTTACTCCGGTGTAATTGGTGGCAATAGTGGTACATGTTAATGAGAGGATAAACACTCAGTCACCTTCCTCTTAGTAAGTCGAAAAAGAAACTAAAATATTGATTCAGATTTAATAGTGAAATCGATGAATGCACTTGAAATAATTTTTTTTCGGAACATGAACTGACAAAGCACTTTGTTTTATCTTGCTTTCGGTTAGAAAGCTATACCTATCAACGATAAAGGTGAAAACCTCACTCTACTTTATATATATTATAATTACATCAAAACAGTTGCAATGGCCATGTGTGTGATGTGGTTGTGCCTGTAAGTGTGTATATAGGTTAGGGTATCCTCTATTATGTTTTTATGTATGCGTATGTACGTTTCTGTGTGTGTGTGTGTGTGTATGTATATACGCTTATGTGTTTGCATGCGTCTATGTGTGTTTAATTGGGTGTATTTCTGTAATTGCATATATATATATATATATATATATATATATATATATGTGTGTGTGTGTGTGTGTGTGTGTGTGTGTGTGTGTGTGTGTACTACATGATGTATCTACGATCTCAGTTTATGTGTGTATGTAAGTATGTTTATGTGTAGGTGTGAGCGTTCGAGTGCGCATGCCTTTGTATGCGTTTGGATATGTGTGTATATCTGCTTAAGTGTGCGTGTAGGTGTAATTACTATGTAAATGTGCATCCGTTTCCAAAGCGATTTTAGACATCATAGAGGTAGGCTATTGCGTTGTTGCCTTATGATGTCGTCTGAGGTGTGTATAATCTCATTATACACTCTTGTGTTGCTTGACCCTACACGTGCGGACGTCACCATCTTTGTCTTTGATCAAATTACAAGACACAGGTCATCTTTTCAAACTGAGAATTTATTCGCATGAGAAATATACACAGACATGATTTACATGAACCAGGGAGAGAGAGAGAGAGAGAGAGAGAGAGAGAGAGAGAGAGAGAGAGAGAGAGAGAGAGAGAGAGAGATAGATATAGAGAGAGAGAGAGCGGCAAGAGATAGAGAGGGGGCAGAGAGGGCGAGAGAGATACTAAGAAAGAGAGAGAGAGAGAGAAAAGAGATTAAGATACGGGAATCAATTTATGACTTGCCCTCCTCCACTCGCATCGGGGCAGGGACGAACGATTGTCGCATGTCTGCTCGCTTTTAAGTCTGACCACAACGTGCTCTAGCGGAACAGGCGTAAGATCTCAACTTCCTCTTTTTCATCGAGATCTTGGTTTTAACCTTTCAGCCGTCAATCATTCCACTAGTTTCTCGCTTTTGACTAATCCTTTATTATTTTCATTCTAGAATAAGGGTCATACGCTCTCACTATATAATATATATATTTATTAAACAATTTTTAACATTTTAACCCTGTTGTTCTTTCGGTATTGTTTTGAAAGTACAGCAACATAAAAAAATGTAATTAAATCCTTAGGTTTGTGAACGTGTGACTTAAATGACACCGGGTATTCGAAACGCGAAAACGAGGCTAAAGCTATTGCTGGAACCATTTAGACCCCACATGCTCAACTTAAACAGACGGTCCATTCTTACAAATACTTGATATTTTAAAAATTATTTTGCTTTTTTCAGTTGTTGATCATGAAATACAAATCACGATTGTTGTTGTTGCTGCTGCTCTGTCTTCATGGTTTCGTCGTATGTATGTTCTACATTCATTATAAAGCGGATTCTGCGTTCAAAGGTAAACCGAAAACACAGCCGAAAAGCAGAAACGGCGCAGACGGACTTGACACGGTGAGTTCGCGTCAGCTGAGGTTTATTTTAGCATACAGAGTATCCCCTCCCCCCCCCCCTTCCCGCTGTTTGAGCATTTAATACCCATTTCACATGTCAAATCAAACGACAGGGTTCTGTGAATAAAGAGATAAAATAACAAAACAAATTTACAGTGATGTAAAATATATTTTGAGTGAGTAAAGTTCGTTAGAAGAGTTGAAAGTTCTTGAATGAGGAAAAGACAAGAGCGTTAGAAATATGTGCGTTTTGTTTCAAAAGTAAATTTTGTGTGTGGGGGTGTGTTACCTTTTTGGGTTAGGTTGAAACTGGGAGAGAACAGTCGTGCTTAAACGACTTTCGCACAAATTGTGTTTCTTGGTTGGGCACTGGTTGTTGTTGTTGTTTTATTGTCATCTCCACGAAGAGTCAGACAAGGCACGCCGTTGTGTCGCCCAGAAGAACTCTGATTTTAGGTTGTCGAGTTCGCTGGTTTATTAGATTTTTCAATTTTACATACGCTTGTTAACTCTATCGTTTCAAACGAGCAGGAATCATTTTCACTGGTCGAAAATGTTGAGTTAATATGACCATTTGTATTATTTGTATTATTAGGACTACTGTTCGCAACGTTTCGACCGATGTAACCTCTGCCCCTTTTCAGGTGCAGCTTGTCAAACTCGAGAATCTTTTTGTGAAACTCATGAATCGGTACGGAATTTCGAACGGAACCTTTCATTTAATTCACGGTGATATCAATCTCTCGTTCTGTCAGCATTCACCAGGTAAAACTCTTAAGTAATCCGTAATTGTATTCTTAATATCACCCGCATTGAGGATTGAACCTTCAACCTCCAGAAGACTGTCACTTAGAACTGATTATTACTTAGCACTTATATCCGTTACGAATAATCCAAATAATATCAATTATCAATCCTCATCTAAAATAATTCCGAAACATAACATATCCATGTCATATAATGTTTTTGTTTTTTCGCAGACTCCGCACTGCGTAAGTATGGACCTAGTTGAAAGCACTTGATTTTAGTGAATCCCCATTCCTTCAACACAGAAGAAAAAAAGAAGTAAAAAGGAAGGAATGGGAAAGAGTGAGCCGAACCAATAAAGAGGGAGGGTATACAAGCTAATACCGTTTTCACGTTCATTGGATTCGCATATCAATTTCTAATCTACCACTAATTATTCATTTACTTGATTTCCATGATATTCCACAAGTGAACGTTTCCATCCTCATCTAAACAGACGAATACCTACATTTTTACATCATATACTTTAAATAAGTCATTTATGTTCTTAATAGTTCGGAAGTGCACGTTTTCAGCGTTCAGCATTCGAAAGATACATTTCATGCTATCCTCTAATCCGATCATGTTTCTATTGCGTAGATATTTCTTTTTTTCGGGGGGTAACCATTATTTTCACAAAATCAGTTAACAACGTCGTCATAATTAAATTTAATTTTCAATAAATTATTATAAAACATAAATATTTGGTAACAAAACAAAAAAACACGAAAGCTGTTGATATTTCTATGTATGCGTGCGAACGTACGAGATAACTAAGTGGTAAACTGCTATTGTCCGTGGTCGTACTGTGCGTGTGTGCGTGCGTGCGTAAGTTTGAGTCTACTATTCTTCCACTATCTATGTTTACACTGCTTGTGCTGTTGCTAAAAGCTTTTTGGTGTCTTTTTGTCTCCAGTTGCTGAAAATAAATTTGCCCACTACACACGTATTTGATATCCTTCTCCATTTGATTTAATTTCGCATTTCAGTTTTGCTTAATTTTGTTTCGTAAATCATGATGTTCTAATACAATTTATTGAGTTAAGCTAAAAATGTCGGTATTTTGCCTGTCCTCTTTTTACTATTGATCATTGCTCGAATACAGAGAACAATGTTGGGAATTATGGGTGTATTTGCT
>OY744543.1:57547163-57609663 GCA_963556195.1 Sepiola atlantica | reverse complement strand
GTTTGAAAAAGGGGCGATCTGCAGGGTTTTTGAATGATTTGTATTCGGAATTTAACATTACTAACTAAGGTATAGTGAAGGCTTATGTTAAATTGGTATACTGATTAAGACAGGTTTAGAGATAAGAGTAAGGATTGGGAGATATGGGAGATTAGCATTATGACCGAGAAATGGGAGTAATAATAATGTGAAATGGGGAAGTTATAATTATTGCTCTTGAATAGTTGTATGCATATGGGCTGATTAAGGTATTTGTTCCTATTTTTTAATTGTATTCATATTTATGAGAGGTGATAATTGGGGAATTTTCCGGAGTGGAAGTCGGTATTTAGTGGGGCAATTATGGGGTTATGTATTTGGCAGAGGGGGTGTAGCTAGGCCTTTATGTGTATCGGTATATATATATATATATATATATATATATAGTCTCGGAAGTTTCTCAACCATTAAAACTATATAAAAAAAAAAAAAAAAAAAAAAAAAAAAAAAAAAACTTATAGTCTCAAGTCTTCCAGTGGAAAATCACTCATGTAAGTCAATTTATTTTTTACAGTTATTATATTAGTTAGTTTCTAACACTATTTTAAGGGATCATCAGTTGTTTACCATGAAAAACTGTTTCGGGAATTTAATATATATATATATATATATTCGCTCCAGTTATGAGAGTAAAATTGCTACGTAATATTTTGCGCAAGGAGTATTTTACATAAATATCACAAGGGAACATTTGCCGCTAAAGTAATGCGATTTTATAACAACATTAATCTTTCGTGTGAGGTAATTTTTTAAATATTTTTTATTCACAAAAACACTTTTATAGAAATAAATATTAAATAAGTCATCTTAAAGGTTTTTGTATGTTAAAATTGTTTATTTATTTTATTTTCCAGGTTCTTTGGCATAAAAAGTCTCTCGGTCATTTAACTCAACCTACGAAGGAAGATATACTCGCTAGTAATGTCGGATTGAAAACTTGTCGGGAGAAAAAAAATTTCGTTTTCATCAAATGCATGAAATGCGCTACGGAAACTATGGAGACGATTTTACGGCGCTTTGGGTTAGCCCGCAATCTCAACTTTGTGTTACCCATCGAGCAACGCCTCTACTTGGGTTGGCCTTACCCGATTGAATCAGGCTACTACAAACCACCTCGGAAGTTACCATTGTGCCCTCAGTGTCGACCCGGTTACAACATTCTGACGGAACACGCAATTTACAACCGAACCTTCATGCACGATCTCATGCCATCCGATACCGTTTTTATAACGATCATTCGCGAACCATACAAACGTTTGGTATCCACATTCCGCTATTTTAATCTGAAGAAACTTCTTAATATCACACAGCCAGACGCTATTGGTGAGTATTTGAGCAATTATAGAATGTACGAATCGATATACAAATCAGCCGCTATATCAGAGAAACGTTATTGTATTCCTAACCATTTTTCTGTGACTGAAAACCTGATGGCTCACTGTTTAGGCATGTCACTAGGGTTTCCAAATGGCCGGGTATCAATTGGATCCGATCCTGAAGCAATCTCCAAGCACATCAAGATGTTAAACCAAGATTTTTCACTGGTGATGTTGGTGGAATACTTCCACGAATCACTGATTCTTCTCCGTCGCATGATGTGCTGGACATTCAAAGATATCGTTTACAGGAATGTCAACGTGAATTCTTATAACTCGTTTAACAAAACGAACCCCGAAACGCAGAAACTGAAAGACCAGCTCTATATGACTTACAATCATGTGGATTACGTCATGTATGAATATTTCAATCTGACATTTTGGGAAAAAGTCGCCAGTCAGAGTGACGGGTTCTTTGACGAGGTCAGACATTTTGAAAACGTCCATAAAGACGTGACTGAGTTCTGTTACAGTTTTAATATAGACTTCCGATCGAATAAAACATTGTTCGTGCCATCTTCGCGTTGGGACGCTGGGTTCAATTTTACGATATTTGATTGTAAATCGCTATCGCACAGTTTATTGTCGCGTTTGCAAACACGATACAATGCAGAAATGAAAGAGTTCTATGAAAAGACACACACAAAATCAAATCGAACTTTCTGTTAATGTCATTTTCTAAACATTTTCATCTCAACCCTAAAGAGGGCATGAGCCATTAATGTCAATCATCCAGTTAACATTATTCTGTGTTCTCTTCGCTGCATCTACCCAATTATTTCTCCATCTTTTAAAAAATGTCCCTTCAATGTTACAACTGTTTATTGGCCGGCGGCTCTTTCTTTTTTTTTCAAGTTCTATCTCATAGATTAGGCATCGAGTTATGATAGATATTGGTTATTCTGAGGTGCATCCAATCCAACCTCTTTTTGCCACAAAACCTCATTTACCACCAAATAATTTCATGCTTTCACGTAAGGATTTTGGCGCTCTTCATCTGATTTTAAACTGCGCCCCACCCCCAAAGAAGTGTTCATAAATGTTTACATATTTTTTAATAGGGCAAATACAAAACAGTAATATTAACTAAATCTACAACAGGAAGTTTTGAAATAGCTGGACAATTAATATATTTAACTAATTACATATTTCGGACTATTGTCCTAATCTTGTTTGTTGTCATATTCACATTTCGGATGTTGTAATTTCCAACCTTCTCCGTGTGTCTTTTATTATAGTCGGTAGCCTTCTGCCAATTTCGAACAAAGTCTTTAGTTAACCAATCTGCTGTGAGTAACGTAGAGATTCGAGACCTCTCCCATTGTCTCGAACCTTTAAGTGTCCCCCTAGACTGATCTCATTCTGCGTTCTATGACCTTTTACATATCTAATGTAAGTTAATTTTTCTTCGGTCCCTTCACAAAGGACTGAACTTAGAACACTTAGTCAGAATGCATCGTGACTCATTTACTGTAACCGCTGCATTGGCTACAAATATGCTACTCAATTTGGTAATAAATCCAGATCCTATTGCCTCTCGCTGATACTTTTCCTTAAACCCTTTTCTCGTTCTGGTTCTTCCTTCGCGCGTATGCATCTGTTGGCACTTCAGTACCACTGTTTTCTGTGGTTTAACTAATGAGGGAATGTGTTTATCTTCCTCTAGTACTACAAAGGTGTAACATAGCATCTTACCTTTCTTAATGTGGTCGAAATCAACTAGACTGTTTATAGCTTTCCGTTATTGTTTGTTTGTTTGTTCCGTACGCTACGCTTGTTGTGTTCGTTGTTCCCGTAGTATCTGATTAGTCGTTTCCTTTAGTCCACACGATACACAAGAGAAAACAACATACAATTATTATCTTTTATGTTTTAATAGTTTTTCTTTTCATAATGTTATTGTGGTTCATGGTCATTAATAGATCATGAACCACAATAACATTATGCGGATGACAATTAGAGTCTAAGTCACTAGTGTGCGTGCGTGCGTATTCTGCTACAAGCGAACTGCGGTAGTCGTGTGTCTAGCTTAACGTACATTCCTTCGTCTGTCTGTCTCTCGTTACGTCTTTCGGGTTTCCCCGTTTGTTCGTCTCTTCTCTTCTGCTCTCTTTCTCTCTATTATATATATATATATATATATATATATATATATATATATCGATTTTCTTGCTTACGTAACGATTGACGTCAACAAACTTTCTACTATGTTCCCTTATTTTCAACCCAAAAGTCTGGTCCGAATTCGGATACCTTCGTTACGCTTCAGAATTTTATTTGTTTAATAAATCCTAATAAACTACTCTGTCCAGTGTCTGTTAACTGATGCAATAAAAAATTCAAAATTCCTAACACAATTCGCCTTTTTGATTTATAGTTTCGAATCTTGTCTTCTGCGTCAGTAAAATAATACACGATTTATTTTCATATTAAACCTAGATTTGCATAACGCCCGACTAACTGTAATCAACTTGTGGAGAAACACACACACAGTCCAATCAAATACGAAAAATATAAATGAAAGATCCTTTTTAACGTCGAATAGAAACAATTTAGGTTTGAAAGGGATCGGGTGACGTAATTCAATTCATATTGTACCGTGTTGGCCACTCAACTTTTTGCGGAGGGGTATATGCGAAAGTAAGGCACTTCAACTCAACTTTTTGCGGAAGGGTATATGCGAAAGTAAGGTACTTCAACTCAACTTTTTGCGGAGGGTATATGCGAAAGTAAGGCACTTCAACTCAACTTTTTGCGGAGGGTATATGCGAAAGTAAGGCACTTCAACTCAACTTTTTGCGGAGGGTATATGCGAAAGTAAAGCACTTCAACTCAACTTTTTGCGGAGGGGTATATGCGAAAGTAAGGCACTTCAACTCAACTTTTTGCGGAGGGTATATGCGAAAGTAAGGCACTTCAACTCAACTTTTTGCGGAGGGTATATGCGAAAGTAAGGCACTTCAACTCAACTTTTTGCAGAGGGTATATGCGAAAGTAAGGCACTTCAACTCAACTTTTATCGGAGGGGTATATGCGAAAGTAAGGCACTTCAACTGGTTAAACTTGATATTGCGTCTTATAATTATGGGTCACAAAACCAACACCTTTGTTGTATAAGACGAAAAGGCTGGTTTGCAAGACTCTAAAACACAAAACTGAATTTTCATGACTTATTTTTATTGATGTTACAGTGTCTCACGCTGGTCTATTTTATTATCATGGGTGTCCTGTGAGAGCAAGTACCAAGGATGTCCTTGTGATCCAGTGAAAATATCCGCTTTGACGTTTTCCGATTTCGCCAATAGCATTTATCTAAATGGTTTGTTTTTTGTGCATTCCTTCACAAAACCACAAAGGACTTTCGTTTACATTTCAAATCAACCAACAACTCACAATATTAGCAAAAGATATTTGAATTCCACCAACGCATTCTTAACTAATTTCCAAATTCAACCTAAATTCTGTTAGCACACTTTTTGTAATCCCAGCCATCAGTAGTTACCATTGCTATTACCATTATTATTACCATTATTATTACCATTAGTATTACCATTGCTATTACCCAGTGGCGTAGCTAGACCTTTTGCCGCCCGGGGCGGTAGTAAAATTTGTCGCCCCCCCCCCCCGGCATTTGGGTGCCCGGAAAATTCGTCCATGGATAATTCGCCCATGGATAATTCGTCCATGGAAAATTTTTTGCTAGGTAGGAAAACTGGTCCATTATTATTAAGTTAACATTATTCTTAATTTTCATACCTTGCGAAAATTAGTTCTACGGTATCTAATTTTCCTAAATTCAATTAAATTAAAATTAAAATATGAAAACTGATTTTTAATATTTTTTATTCATTTGAGATTTTATCTGTTTTCCTTTTGTTTTAAGTAGATGGTGGGGGTTGCCCGGGGTGATTTTGTCCGATCCCCCAGCTAGCAATTGTAAAGTTTACAAGGAGTTATAAAAAGTATGCTACAAAAACAAACGTTTGGACAGTAATAAAATTAATGAATTCAAACTTTCGCATCTAATGTTATTTCCTCTTTGATGTCGGTGTATATACACCCAAATATCCAACTTTCTTTTCGCACCTATTCGATAAAAATTTATATGAAAGTTCCCCTTTAAGTATGAAAAGAAGGAGAAAATGCAACCACAAGATCAGATGCATCTTTAATTCTCAACTCGGTACTATCGTTTCCGTTTCTTTTATTTCTGAACCTTTGGAAAACTATTCTCCCAGAAATCAATGATGCCCAGAAATATCTTTAAAAAAAAGGGCTGGATCTGCAACAAAGTTCTGTCAGGCTGACGGCGTTGAAAGATTTCCTTCTTCAGAATAGAGAAAAGATAGTGGACACTGCAATAGACGAGTCAAAAACACTCTGCTCTGAAATGGGGATAAGCATGGAGCGTCGTATTCGCAAAAAGAAACGAATGGATGGTGAAGGATTGACTGATGCAGCGCTGAGTTTTGATACTGAGTTGAGACGGGAAATGCTGTCTGTCATAGACAGATTGACTGAAGAAATATCTTGCAGATTTCAACAAGTTCACAATCTTGCAAATAAATACGCTTTTCTTATACCGTCAAATCTGCTTGATGATAATTATGATTGTCAGCTTGGTGGATTTGACGAAGATATAGAAAAAGAGAAATTCTTTGCTGAAAAGAAGAGGTTACAGTATGTTGTAAAAGCTTCAGAAAAAGACAAAATCGATGGACCTCTTGAACTTTTGAACTTTATACAAAGATACCAACTTGGGGATTCCGTCCCTAATATTGTGATCTTGCTGAGAATTTTCCTCACCAGAGCTATTAGCGTTGCTAGCTGTGAGCGCTCTTTCTCAAAACTGAAGCTCATAAAAAACTACCTTAGATCAGCAATGAGCCAGACAAGACTTACAGACTTGGCAATCCTCTCAATAGAGAGGGAACTTGTCGAGGAAGTGAATTTTGATAGAGTCATTGATAACTTTGCCGAAAAAAAGGCGCGAAAAATCTGTTTGTAAATTTTCAACCGACTTGATGCCTTGCGACAGTTCTCTCACAAAAAATAAATTTATAGCCTTATTTGCCATTCATAAATACATTTGTTTAAAATATATTAAAACTATTTTTAAAAGAGTTGAAACGTTATTAACAACAACAAATTTCTGAAAACCGAGCGATTACACACACGGATTTAAAAAAGCACCGATACAAGACGTTTTTTCTCTTCGGAGGGCTCGCCCTCTTAATAATAACATATGCTCTTAATAGGGTTAAGATGAAAATTCATATACACTAAATGTACAAAAGCAAGGAAATTCCCAGATTTTTACACTTTTATTGTCATTAAGGGTATGCGAGCACAACAGGGTTTTACTGGTAGGAATTTTTCTTCAGCGCACCTCACACACTTCATCCACTCATGCATAGAGATTTATACTGTAGTGATGTGATAATGAAATGGTTTGGTTGATATGTAGTCATACTCTTAATTAATGACAATAAAAGTGTAAAAATTTGGGAATTTCCTTGCTTTTGTACATTTAGTGTATATGAATTTTCATCTTAACCCTATTAAGGGCATATGATTTCAGTATATTGGCATTTTTCATGGAATGGCACTACTTTTGTAAAGGCTATGCCTCACTACAATGCCTTCTCATAAGGTTTTTTGGAATTTTCTGGAAAACTAAGGTATATGGTAAACCGAAATTAAAATGCCACCAACTAGACCCTAGAACCTCTATCTCTGCCAAAAATCAGCTGAATCCATCAAATAGTTGATGAGATACAGGGTGGCACACAGATAACATGATTTCATGATTGAACTTTCTGGATCTCTGGATTGCCTTGACTAATGATGCTGAAATTCTACACACTTATAGAACCTACCAAATAAAAATTTTGTGCAAAGTTTTAACTAATTTGGTTTATTGGTTTTTGAGTTATGATTGATCAAAGAAATGAGATTTCCAGCATAGGCCATTCGTGGTGTCTATTAAGGGATAGAGCACTCTCGAGCCTCCCTTGATTAAAACAAAGATGTGTATGTGTGTGTCTGTCCGACGAAGCATCAGTTGTCAATGTTTGCATATTTGGAATCAGCAGATTTCTGCTGATATTTGTGTCAGGTTTTCATGATTAAAAGATTTTCTATTCTAATTTAAGGAAAAAAAAACTTGTTATTTTAGGTTAGAGCGTATACAACACTGGAACGCTTAACCGCAAACCAGCACGTTACCATGGATTCACGGTTTGAGACCACGAAAGAGGTTTGTCTGCTAATTAGCGGTAATCAGACTGTTTTATTAATTGATTCACGTGGAAATTGTCACCAACAGGTCCACCCTCCCAGGCTATGCCTCCCCTCTTTGGGGAGGAGTAAGTTTATTGCTTACTGCCTGAAGCGCCCCTACCGGGGAATGCTGATGGGGCTGCCCAGGCAATTTTTTAAATGGCCAGAGTGCTCACCTCTCGGGCGCTGGCTTTTCTAATCCCACTTTCCCGACCTTGTGTCACATTTTGCCTTGTGGGGGTAGATACATTAGATGATTCATTTTTTCCGTAAAAAAAGACAGAATTCGCATATCTAAGGCCCGCTTTTTTTTCACGGTGCGTAATAATGCCACGTTTTTATGACTGGGTGATCCGAATAAATTATTTAGTCAAATGTTGGTCGTTTATTTTTATTTGATTGTACTAGGAATTCCCTGGGCAAAGCTGAGTACTTCCGCGAGTACGATATACTCTTTGCTGTGAATATGAATGTTAAAGGACTCGGACACGTACTTTCTTGCATCACTTTTAATTTGCTGAATTAGACTCAAACTATTTCACAGACTGATACAAAGGGTTGATATGCCGTAAAACAAACAAAGCAAACCAAATCAATAATCGAATCCAGTAAGATCACTCAACATTGATCACATGATAGAATCTAATGAAGATTCTTTAATGAGCTTCTTCAGGGCAGTTTTATTTGTATCGGTATTTTGCGGTGTGAGGATCAGGTAACTGTAGACCCGCAGCAAACCATGAATCCTGATTCGTGTTTCTCCCCGTTTATCATTGGCCAACGACATTGCTGCATTGTTGGGCGAGAAACCATTGTTTGCCGCAAAACTGATTTAATGACGAAGAAAAAAAAAGACGTAACGAAAAACGACTCTACAAAATATTTGTGATTCTTAAATTGAAGAAACGGAATCACTGGAATTTCTAAGAATTTCTAACGACTGTTGGCAAAAATGAAATGACTAACAAGAAACTAAAATGACCATAAACAAAGCTTGTAATAATATAAATATACTCGATTGGATCTCTTTTTTTTATTCAAGAAAGAATGTGTGAATTTTAAAAACCGAGACAAAAACTGAATCGGTGATGATTGTTATTTTCTATTTAAAAAAAAAACAATGAAAAAATTCTACCATTTAATCGGTTTTGCCTTTTTTGTTTGCAAGCATTAATTTTGCTTAATAATACCATCTTTAACATTTCTGGACTTAGTTATTATACAGGGTGGGCAAAAATAAGGGTCCTATTTTTAAAAATTCATAACTTTTTTATTTATTGATTTTTAAAATTTTTTTTTTTAGAATAAGTAAAGGACCCCTTCCGAAGCAAGCATGAGCCGTATTAGCCCTAAGGAACGTACCCTCATTTAGAAAACATTATTTTTGCTTAAAAAACTCAAAACAGTGTAAAAAACAATACTTTAGTTTTTGTAAGTTTTAAGAAGTGTTTTTCGGCTAAAATTTGTTTTGTTTATTTCAAAAAATCTCGGAAGGGTCAGTCTACACACACATAAAGTTTGGTGAGTTTAACTTTTATTTTGTGGAAGTTATTCAAATTCAAGTTATTCAAATTTAAAGATAGGACCCTTATTTTGGCCCACCCTGTATATTCGAACCTGGATCACATTCATCAAGTGACCATATAACTTCTAGATTAAGTAGCCTTATGTCTTCCATTGCTTCGACTTTTCCTTTTTTTTATCTCTCTCTCTCTCTCTCTCTCTCTCTCTCTCTCTCTCTCTCTCTCTCTCTCTCTAACTACGGGTTGAATATCATTACTGCTTTTGGTTATATAACCCTTTTGTTTATAATGAACTATTTTAATGTTTTTTTTATTCCTTTATTTCTTTGTTGCCTTTGACTGTCAATAAAGAGAGATAGTGATGGGAGAAGCGTGTGTGGATAGACACTGTATAATATAAGAGCAGAGATTAAATTACAATGAGAGAGGGTGAGAGTAATAGACAGAAACTTAGTAAAAAAAATGGGTCACTTGGTTAGTAAATTGCAAATTACGACTTATTAGAACAATTAACATGGATTTAAAAATAAAAACTAATCCGAGGCATATTTTAATTTGAAATAAGAAATGGTCACAGAGACATAATAAATAAATACAATAGAAGTGTTCCTGAATCTCTAAGTGCATCCCTAATGAGGCTATGAGGACATAACCCCTTAAAACTTCAAATATATAATATTTTAATGCAATGTATAAATCATATATATATATATAAATTTTTCTGGGGAAGACAATGGAAGTAGTCTCGAACCTTTTGAGTGTCCCCCTAACCTAAGGGAGCTGTGATGGCCGAACCTCCTTTAAAACTTCAAATATACCCTAT
Organism: Sepiola atlantica; assembly: GCA_963556195.1. Taxonomy (NCBI): domain Eukaryota; kingdom Metazoa; phylum Mollusca; class Cephalopoda; order Sepiida; family Sepiolidae; genus Sepiola; species Sepiola atlantica. The sequence continues at coordinate 57,599,620 of OY744543.1, read as the reverse complement.
TTTGAGGAAATTTTCATCATATGTATAAAATTCCCCGGGGAAGACAATGGGAGAGGTATCGAATCTCTACGTTACTCCCGGTGTTCTGAATATCCACATACCCTCACCAATAAGTGACCCATGGGGACAGAACCACGGCTATCGTAAACTAAGGCCTGCTAACTGAGTTTTTTTTCTGGTGATGTCATTGATAGTGTGAGTAAGAACCACTATCAATCACGACCGGTTTTTCTGTCATTTCCGAAAGATAACGATACCTTCTTCTTGTGTCGTTCCATATTGCGAGGGGAATTGTAAAAATGGTCCCAAAGGTAATGTTTTTGCCTTTCCGAAATATAAGGAACTATTTCGGACTTGGATACATTTTATTAAGCGAGCTAACTTCAGTCCTACAAAATATAGCAAGGTTTGTGAAATGATGTTTTAAAAAATTAATTAACTAGTAAATATATGATCCATCTGTTCGCATATTTATTACGTTAAAAAAAAATGTGACTGACGGACGGGAAAAAATCTGTATTTATATAATAATTTTTCAAAAAGTTTTTTATAAATAAAATGAAAGTAAAATAACTTATTTATGGGTGTCAACCGCGAACGAAGACACCACAATATTTTTATAAATAAAATAAAGTAAAACCTATTTCCATTTTATAGATGTAAAAATGTATAAATAAAATGAAGTCAAACGTATTTTCTTTTTTATAGATGTCAAGCGTGAAAGAAAATAATAGGAAATTACAACATGGCCGCCAGCGATGAAGGCATTAAATTAAAATTCTATTTTCAAATATTTAAAAACTAAATTAGAATTTTATTTCGGGATAAAATACAATGTAAGACTAATTAATAAATGTCATCTAAAATGTGTGTGAAAATCAAACGAAATTATCGAGATATTCAAATGTTACCATATAGTAAGTAAATTGTTCGCTTTGCAAAAAGAAAACACAAATTTTAATTTCTTTCAATAAATGTTCTATTAATTAATTATTTTGAATTCTTGATTTTGTAATTTTATGACCTTAATTGATAACATGGATTAAATTAGCCAAATACTAGTAAAACAGTACATTTTCAAACGATTAGTGACATTGATTGGATGTGTTTCTAACAATATTTTGTTTAAATTTCGATTTTTTAACTTATTTAATACAGTATAGTTTTCTTTACTATCTCTTCTTAGTTTTTAACAAGAGTTTAAAATATGGTATGGTTGTAAACTAACTTACCGTTTGTTCTTATTTAAATTTATTTATTGTTTATTAACATTTTTAAAATTATTCATAATTCGATTTTTATCTAATTGTGTGTTCCCTAAATTCATAAACAATTAACTATTCATTATGAACTAGTTTTTAAAAAATTATATTGAATAAAGATCTGTTTCAGTATAAATCGAATTGTGTTCATTCTTTTTTTAATGCAATTTTTTAAGTTTTCTAATGCTTTTTTTTTTTGAAAAGCTCTCATTCATTAGATATGTGCCAATATTAGAAAACCGCATCGTATTATTTCTGCAATGTTATTATTTAATTCGAGAATTTAATTTCTCTTTGAGTTAAATTGATTTTATTAATACGAAATGTAGGAGCTTTTTTTCGTAATATATGAGAACTATATTTTAAAATATGTTTTTTATTTCCATAAAAAATACATTCCTACTTTTTTTTGTACCCTGTGATATAACTTTAGTAAAGGTGTTTTTTGTTTACACGAAATAATACATTTGTCTTGGGATGTTTAATAAAGTAATGGGATAATTATATTCCATGATCGTTAATTAATAAATACTGAAAGTATCATTAAAATTGGTTGAATTCCTGAATTTTGGTGAATTTCTAAGTGAAGGGAGGGGTCAAAATGCCCATAGTCTGACTGTTAGACGGATCTCGTTTGTTACTTTACAGCATGACGTAATATCCCAGTGAACAGGCCTTAGTTTACGATTTTACGACGGCCACGACAGAACTCCTTTAAAACTTCACATACGTATATCAGATTTTAATGAAATTTAAATCATATGTATAATACACTAATTCAGAGAGTTTTCCAACATTTCTAACTTTTTTCCGACTATATAAGAAGTGGAAACAGGAGAAGGGGTAAAGTAAAACCAACAAAAATTAATATGGTGTTATGAGCATAGTTAGAATGTACATAGTAGTGATACTCATTCAATCCCGAGCAACGTCGAGTCTTCCTGCTAGTAAATAAATAAATGGAAGCTGTCTATACTCTTAGTCCGTGTGTGACATTCAACCCGTCAATTCACACAAAGAATATCCTTTAATACAGATCATATCCCAGATAGGTCCATTTTCCTAGACCGCAAATTTTCCCCAACACACGGGTAACTATATTCGACTGGTAGTCCCACGAAAACGTTTGCTACGTACATGTTTACTTGGAATTGGTAAATATTTCACGTTCTTTTAGTAACAGATTGGTCGGTTCCACAGTTTAAATAACCATGATCCTTAATTGTTCCAACAACGATGTCTTCATCGGTTACAAATTAAAAATGGTCATGTGTGAGCCAATCAGGCGTCTCGGTGTAGTGACCTTCTGGTGAACTTCTTACAGCGTTTTGCCGAACCAGATATCAAGTGGACATCGGCGAGGTGACAACCTTCTTCTCCCACTTCACGCCTCCAGGCTATGGTCGCATGTCGATGTGTTCAAAAAGATGATAATATCATACTGCAGCGCCACCACGCGGTGCACAGAGGAACTGCTAGCAGACCCTCACACACACAGTGGCTTACAGAGCAACTAACCTAATTCCACTGAGTTTAGTAGTCAGTGATCAACTGTCTTACCTGGCCTTTTGGCTAGGAAGAAAGTGTAGCATCTGTTCCGATGGATACTGCACCCTATAGACCGGCGTCGTCTTGTCCTTCGGGGCTTGATTCCGCCGGTCTCTAGGTGTGTCCTGTGCAGTTCTAGGAGGTCCACCCTCCCAGGCTTTGCCTCCCCTCTTTGGGGAGGAGTAAGTTTATTGCTTACTGCCTGAGGCGCCCCTACCGGGGAATGCCGACGGGGCTGCATAGGAAATGTTTAATGCCCACAGTGCTCACCTTCTCGGGCGCTGCCTTTTCAAGCCCCACTTTCCCGACCCGACCTTGGGTCACAGCTTACCTTGTGGGAGTAAGATAAAACTGGCCTTGTGCCTAACCTCCTGGAGAGGAGGTAAATAAATCAACTGTCTTACCAGGCTGGCATGTTCGATTATGTTCAGATGAACAAGTCCATTCTCTGAATTCTGATTGGTTGCTAGTCTATGATTGGATAATCTTTAAGAAAATTCTTGCTTGAATTAAGCAATATTTACATATCGACTATTGGAGTTCTTTATGTCTGTGCCAGTTTGATTCTACCCTACCCCCCCCCCCCTCAGCACGCGAGCGTAATGGTCTTTGGGGAAGAATGTGTCTCTTCTGGCCTGGATGATTGTGAGGGAGTAATCTGGACAATGTCCGGGTGGATTTTGCTGGCATTGGTTTAGCGGTGCTGGATGATGTTGGGTGTCTGGGCGACGTCATTATGCTTGTAATAGAAGGGGGGCATTTATCGCACGAAATGAATTGAACGAACAACAACCGAGTAACAGGCAACAAAAAAGGGTTTATTTAACAGAGGGTTGGAACTGTGTCCCAGTGAAGAAAAGAGGCTGCCGGGTCGTCAGCAAATATATTCCCAGTGGAGATGGCTGCTGCTGGAACGATGCAGAGGAAAGGCAAGAGATAGATATTTCTTCGTTGCTGGCCGATTTCTCTCTGCTGAATTCGTCAACTGACCATGTGGTAGAAAATAGTCCATGAGGGGACAGTTGATATCAATACGCCCTGCAAGCCGATTGGTCAGCGTATGACCAATTTGCTCACAGGGGACGAGAAGAAATAGATCCTATTTCAGTCTGCTACATGCTTCTCCTGGTTTGCTTCACTGATGTACCAGGTGTATTGGAATCCCAAGATGTTGGTTTGTGAGATTCAGACAAAACACTGGGAATAGAGACTGAAATCAAATATTAATTTGTATCAAGTTTTCTGACGAATCTGCAAATTCGCAGAGTTATTCTGCCTGACCCATCAATCCTGATCCGATACTGACGGTTACAGAGAGTTTCGACAATTCGGCCTCTTTTGTCCCACCGAGTATTGTTTGGTCGTTGTATTGAGACTATTTCTTCTTCTCGTAGTGGGCACAGAGTATACACTGTGCGGTTGTACCGCTCTGTTAGGTGATCGTTGCATTGAAACAGGCTTATCTCGCGGTCCTGAGCTGCATCTATCCATTTTAGTATGGTGTATATAAACGCAGGTTGGGATGGTTTTGTCACCACCGAACGGCCCTCGGCAAGTAGCACACACATGACGAGAGACATTCACGAACTACTGTGCGTCCAACCACAAGCACACACACACACGCGCGCGCGCATGCGCGTGCGCACGCGAATCGCCGAACGCATGTACACACAAGTTCATACATACACTCTCTCACTGGCAGAACAAAAAGGCTAATTTACACACATTTTTATGCCTATCTAATTTTCACACAAGTAAACGCACACGGCTCCAGCCGAAATTAACATGTCTTGTCGATTCCTTCAAGTTAAACAACTAGAACGTTCTTGAACTCTTTGAACCCTCATTCGTTTTTAACACTTTATTTTACATTTTGTTAACAAGTTTTAAGCAAAAATTAATTATTTACGTTCGTACATGCCGTGAATGCATCATCCGTGAATTATTTTGTATGGCTCGACTTTGTCATTCTTTCATTTGATAATGGCCTATCCTCAACATTGGTGACCCACACTAAAGAAACACAACCTTCCGACAACTCTATGAACCGATTTGGTTTCGCTAAACTCTTGTGCATTCTTATCCACTACACCCCTGCTAGTCTATTTATATAAAGCATAATGCTTGAAACCCTGAACAAAGTTACGAGAAAGCCGACTAAATCTTTCAAGCATCCTGTATTATTTATAATGATATGTTTGCTATATCGGAAATACATAAATTCTTAAGTATCAATTATCTTGCCTTTGCTTACAGTATAATTAAGAGATAAAATATATCGATTCCCTGTCTCTTCGCCTCATAACAATAACTTTTGTATAAGGTTATAGTTACGGCTTTGTCATTAGTGACATGGTCCTTTGAAGTAAAAACAACTCTCATTGTACCAAAAGGGAAGTGGTCGTGGACAATCCCTGATGCCCGTGGCGCCTCAAAGTGTAGGCCAGTATCGAAAGGGATTACTTTAATTTCTTTTTGACTCTCATAGCTGTCAAAAGGCGCTGGTTATTCTCCCTTAAAAACCGGCCTAGTCCCAAAGTAATCTGTATAATTTAAATAATACAAATTATCAATCCTCATATGAAAAATGGAGGGGCTAGTTCGGTAATCAAGTTGCTGATTGAGCTTGTCTTGAGATAGGGAGAGAGAAAGCAAATGTTCCCTTTATTCCTCTCTCAGTTTCTACGTTTGACTCTCTATCCTTTTCTCTTCCTATCTCTTCTTCCTAACTGTTCACCTCTCTCTCTACCTCTCTCTCTCCCTCTCTATCTCTCTTTCCCTTCCTTATAGCAATTGAAATAAGAAAGAAAGTGTATATTGACTAAAGAAACAGAAGAAAAAAGAGATCCATAACCAAAAATCGATATTAAAACAACGAAAAAGAAATGAAAATAGTTCATAAACATCTTTATCGATCAGAAATCGATTGATTCTACAAGCAACAAAGCGGGTCTTCAAGAAAGAGACAGAGATGATCAAATCGAAGGATTCAAACAAGGACCTAATGAGACACAAATAAGCTGCCATGTTTGTCGAAGCAGCTGCCGGCGTGTGCGGACAGGATCGGCAAGAAACGCGAAATCCTGAATCATTTCTTTTTTGTTTGCAGACGTCAAATGTGGTTGGCAGCCATTTTAATTGGACAGAAACAGTTGGAAACAAAAAGAAGAAAATCATGAGAGACGTTTTTTACAGATCTTCATGAGACCTTTTTTAAATCTTCAGCCAATATTAACATTGTCCGGTGTAAGAAGTACCGGACTATCCTACCAGTGCGTTTGATCCCTAATCAAACTATTTACTTGTTTTCTGACATTGCCCGGCGTTTCAAGAAAGCACGACATAGATTAACGTTGACTGTGCGAAATCGATCGTAATCAATCCTACAAAAGAAACTAAGGAAAACTTTCTCCAAACTTTTGGCACGTTTCTTTTCTAAATTGGACAATGTCGAATACAAATTAAAGGATCTTCGTCTCGCTTATTTGGTTTGTTGATCTCTATAATTCATAAACGAATCACGAATCTGTGAGGAGATGACCAGACGCTTCTTTTATCGGAGAATTCCACATTTACAACTAAGGTCAGTTAAGGATTCTCTCTTATTAATCACATTTACTCTTTTCTAAAATGTATTTAAAGAAATAAGAAAATTGAACCAAGACAGTAAATCGATATTTTATTTGAATGCAACAATGTTCAATTTTCATTTTACACTTTTACAATTACGCCGATGTAAAAATTCTCCATAACAATTTTTGATCTGATTAAAAATGTTTAACTTCCAAACAACTGAAAGACTCATGTTCAAATAGTAAGGGTCGTATACAACCTTTCATTAGATAAATGTAACTTTCAATTGAAAGGTTTTGCAGATTTATTCTATCGGAATCAACAGTTTATAAAGATCGGCGAATCTGTGGCGAGACTACCAGATAGTCCTTTCGGAGTCGCATTTGTAGCCCCAATATAAGTCAAAGATTATAATCATCAATATTTGTGAAAAATATCTTGTAAAGAAATATCAAAATTGATTCAAATTTAAGTATTTATTTCTATCTTCTTTCAAACATTTACAATTTTGTTTGTTGACTGTTAGAAACCCCGTGATAGCAAAAGAAAGAATGCTTTATTTTCGCATAAAATGACAGTGATAACTTTTGGATATTTTACATCGCCTACAATTAGTTCTGCTTCAAGTGATCAGATGTTTTTTTCGGAATCAGACAAGAATTTGCATTCGTCTACGTTTTTCAGAAATATATTTAATCGGAATTTAACCAAATTCGCACGTTTAATATAAAAAACAAACAGAATTAATGTTTTATTTGACAATTTTTCAGTGACGCTGATGTCAAAATTCAAATCATCTGATTGACTCGAGTTCAAGAATCAAATGACTCAGCAAATTATGTTGAAAAAGAAGCGAAGACTATAACAAGTTTGGATGAGAAGAAATAAATATCCATTGGGAAATTTACTTTGTTGCATTGTACAATTCATAAAAACTTATGAATGATGGAATAGACAGACACATTCTGGCCTTTTGGGTTTGGATTTAGACTGTTACGTTAAGTCAAAGACTTTTAATGAGCAACGTCTAAACAATTTCAAAGAATCATCAAAGTTGTACATCTCAAACCATTTTTAGAACTAAAAAATTGGATTTTTATTATTTACTGTATAATTACGTTCTTGAGCAGATTGGCTCGTGTTGAGTCATGGGATTACAAGAAATTTTCGTATAAAGAGTTTCTTTGATTGGAGAATACTGGTTCATTTTGTACACTCTACAACTGATAAAAACTGAGAAAAATCCGACGAATACAAAGTAATGAATCTGTGACTAAACAACTCGCGCTTGCTTTTGAAGTTTGAATTTCAACGTCAAGGTAGTCAAGAATCCTCCACATCAACTACACATAATATTTTTAAAAGAAATACCGAATATAAACAATAGTTCTGCATCTATAATGAAACTACGTGTAAACGGAATTGGACATTTGCTTAAATTTCAAAGGACTATTGAATTTGAACGTTTGAAACCATTCTAAGAATCAAGAAAATCTTTCAATTTTGCAATTACGTTCTTGAACAGATTGACTCGTTTGGGTTCATGAAAAAGACAAGTAAGGAAAGGATCGTATGAAATGTTCGCTTGATTGGAGAAAGTATTTATTGTGTATACTCTACAATTTATAAAACATGAAAAATCTTCAGCTAATTCATTCATTCTCTAACCAAACGACTTCTCGAGATTGATTTCCAACTGCAATGGTTAGCCAAGAATTTTACTTGATCAACTACTAATAACATTTTTAAAAGCATCAAAATTCTGTATCTAAAAAAATTTAAGAGCAAACAAAATTGAAACAAAAAAAGAAAATTTGATATATTTTTGGTGTTTTTTCTTATGCGACAAATTTGTAGGGAATTGCTTCCAGTACAATCAGCTTTATTCTTCGTTGATGTTCACAAAGTGATTCTTCCTGGATCCCTCGTTTTTCCTCTCCAGGATGATACGGACACCTTTCACCTTACAATTGAATCGTTGTCAAACTTCTCCATAAAGGTATGCGATCTGATTGAGCGTTGAAATTGCCCATTTTTATTGTTAAAAAAGGATCTCATGAAATCAACACCATTGCCACCAACGACTAAAGAAAAATCGATGCGTTGATAGATAAAATGAATAAAAAAATAACTATGTGCATTTTTTACCTTTCAGACTATTGCCTTTGCATATAAAATGTTTCACCCCCAAACTAAACCCATTGTATCGTCAATTAATCTTTTCATAAATTTACACTGAAATTCATTTGCATATTTATTTTATTGGACTCAACGAAACAAATAATAAAAACTGCAAACCTGAAAGCAGACGATCTTTTGGTAATTTCAGAAAACTCTAACCAAAATAATCGAACGACAACACCACAAAAAATCAATTAATGTTTCAACTTATTCAATTATTGTGTCTAAAAACAAAGCTCAATTAATTGATTTTTTCTTTTTCATCCATTTTGTCCCACGCGTTATTCACGATCAAAACGTTCCTTACGACAAGAAGGTTATGTTTTACTCAACGTTTGTTTACTTATTGCCATGTCCGTTTCTGTCAACAACTTCGCATAACAAGAGACATTTTCATGATAAAGCCTAACTAAACCCATTGCTTCTAAATTAATCTTTTCATAAACTTACACTGAAATTCATTGGATATTTATCTTATTGGACTCAACGAAACAAATAATAAAAACTGCAAACCTGAAAGCAGACGATCTTTTTGGTAATTTCAGAAAACTCTAACCAAAATAATCGAACGACAACACCACGTAAAAATCAATCAACGTTTCAACTTATTCAATTATTGTGTCTAAAACAATTAATTGATTCTTTCTCTTTCATCCATTTTGTTTCACGCGTTATTCACGATCAAAACGTTCCTTACGACAAGAAGGTTATGTTTTACTCAACGTTTGTTTGCTTATTGCTTATTGCCATGTCCGTGTCTCTGTCAACAACGTCGCATAACAAGAGCCATTTTCATGATAATTTTGAAAATAAGTTTTATCTTTGAATAAAGAAATCTACATTAAGTCAGCTGAACCAGTTCCTATGAATCTTTCGAAATTCTCCGTATTTATTCAGCATGAACATAGAGTAAGACACTATTGTTGAGAAAATGTAGGAAAAAGAAATTGCACAACACCGAATCGTTGAACTTGACCATTATTTGTAAATCAGCTCCAAGTTACAAGAAAAAATAAATTAAGTTAGCCGTTCAAATCGTTGAACTTTGGTGAATGTTTACATTCTCCAAGCGATCGTGTTTGTGTTCTTTTTTGTCATGTTTAAGAGTCAGAAGCTATTTTAATCAGTGTTTTCTGTGATTTTAAGGAGAACCGACAAGGATATTTTATGATTATACTTTTGGTTCCCTTTAAAATATTTAGGAAGAATATTAGCTTTTTAGTCGCGAATTTGCCAAATAATTTATATATCGTGATAAAAATATATATATGATCATAAAAAAATGATAATATAAACACAAACCTTTATTTATGTAAATATTTTATTTCATTCGCAATTAAGATATTCTGATTGACAAGAAGTATAAATAAATAATTTGAAAAGTTAAATAAATAAATAAATGTGTATTTTAAAACGACATCTTACTCATATTGGAGAGATTCGCTTTGTTATATAAAAAGAGCAGCCTTTGTTGTTTGAATTAAGATAACCTTTTTTTTCTCTAAACTTTTTTTATCGAAATCACATCTTCAACTCAACCAACAATATGTCAAAGGTGACTTTCGTACAATAACATTAAAGTAACAAAAAAAAATATTAGTGGTTTGCAAGACTTTGCCAGCTTGCTGCTACAACATTATTATTAAAGTGCACACATCACCATATGAAATCATCTCAGCTATGTTGACGACCATATTTCAAAAAGTCACTCTTCCTCTCACAGCCATTTCTAAGATAGTCTGACTCAAAAGGTGCGATATAAGTAATATACATACATTACCGAAATTATTTTATTATGTTTTCTATATTAATAAATATGCTCGGATCATTTTTACATGTTTCCCCCCAAATTTCATAGCAATACGAAATGTTAATGTCTTTAAAATGCTGAATAGTATTATTTCTTTTCTTCATAACAAATTAAATTTGAATGAAAGTTCCGATTTTAAAAAAAAAACAATATTGCTTGGATTTATCCACAGATGAAAACTTGAATATTTTTATTGTCAATTAAATTTGTGACATTCTCGAAAACACAATTACACACAATCTGCGTATAATTATGTTTTCGAGAAAGATTACAGGCGTTTGAAATCTACTGATCTGAAGGCGCGAAATGTTTGCCTTGAAATTGTGAACCTTTTCGTTATAAAGAACACATACAATACACTAATATAAATGTACCTTCAAGGGTTGAATTCAAACTCCCAATGTAAGGGTTTTACGAGCACATAGGCTCATACAAGAGAATACATTCGATTCGAAACATTTGTGAACCGTGAGAGTGAAGCTGTTCTCTTGATCCTGTGTTCAGATAGCAAGTTGTTGTTGAAAAAGGAGAGGACGACGCGAGTTTTACACTAAACTAGATTTTTATTTACTTTAAGTAAATGGATCTCCAATTACTTAACTAGGAATTACTTATGTGCTATCTTCAGTGGGGGACGAGGGGTATAAACGGTCCTTATTTCTCAAGGCCTTACATAATCAGAATTCTGGCAGAAACTAAATTTTAAATTCAATCTTCAAATCTCTCATACGTCACGTGGCTAAGCTAACCCAATCAACTGTCTGTTTATTTTTCAATGGTGTTTTAGCTGACTCTAACGACAGACCTCGTTAAGTAACCCGGTAAAAAAACAATTACAGCTGTATAACTATCTCTATACTTCACTTTAAAAGTATTGATTGCTTTCAAGGAATATGAAACACCTAAAATATCCAGGAATTATTTTGTGGACTTGCTGAAAACTCGGATCTAAAAACAAAACAAGCAAAAAACAAAAAAAAAACAAAAGCAAAGACAAGCAAATAAGTTACATCATATTTTTTCTGTTTTAACGCAATACCATGACATATTTATTATCATTATCTTTGTATTCACTTACTAAGGTTATTCAACCAACGTAGCCCGTGTGGAGATATATTGCTGATCGTGAATATTTTAGGAAAAAATTAATATCAAATATACTCATGTTTACAATTTTTCCTTGAAAGAAAAGTTAAAAATAACATTTGTAATATGAAACCAAGTAATAACAAACTGTTAGCGCGATGGTGTTGTTACTAAAAAACCTATGTTGCTGACACACAGCTGTAAAACAGCAAATGGATTTAACCAATCGAAACAAATTCTAATTATTAAAAAAGGCGATTTTAAATCTTAAAAATACCAATGAACATACTGATTCAAATGTTTACACCTTTGTAAATACATTCTTCACGGTGATATTCTTTGTTTAATTTTATTTTTGTTTTAGAAGAAAATCTATTTAAAAAATGATTTTTTTTCTTTACGTTCTAATATATTTCAGTTATAACACACACACAAACATTGACTTTTATATATATAAATAAATAATATAGGCAAATTTATTCAAGTAATTTATAATTAAAATGACATACTTTTTGTTGACATAGTAACAAATTAGGTCAAATAGATTCAGTGGTTTTAAGACGTATACTTTATGTATTGAAGTGTAGAATTGTAATTTATTGCAAGATCAAAAGACATACTGTGTGTTTCCGCCAATCCGTTATTCCAATTTACTTTCTTGAAACCAGGAACTTCTCCTCTAAAGGCTGAATCCTCTCCTCGTGGTCGAATTCTCCTATGATGGCTGAATTCTCCCCTAGAGGACGAATTCTCGCTTAGAGCACGAATTCTCCTCTCGTGGGCGAATTCTTTCCATAAAGAGCGAATTCTCGCCTAGAGCACAAATTCTTCCCTGGCGAGCGAATTATTGCGTGTCTTTGAAGCGTCATGTGGTCATACGACAGTTTCCCACATTTTTACGCAGTCCTTTGCATTACGTTTGTACTCTGCAAGATCTTTCAAGCTGCACTGGTTGGGCAGTAGAGAGGCAGTGTTGCATCGTATCGTCATTCTCTCCACATTCGCAGATGGTTGGGTCGCTTTTATAACCCCATCTTGTCATAGCAACTTTTGATCGGCCGATTCTCGTTCCCGGGCGGTTGAGCGTTTTCCCGCCCGCATAAAAACACCTACTTAATGTAGTGACTTATAATTTCTTTCTTATTTTTTTTTTCTTTTTCAACCAAAATGACACTTGTTTGCAACGAATCGCAACTATTTTTCGGATATTATATGATAGCGAAACCGTTACCTGTCGGATCGTCGATATTGCTACAAAATATCATTAAATATTTATATCTTTATTTGACGCCCTTGTGTTTAGTGATCGGCACGTTAGGCAACTTTCTATCGGTCTTTGTGTTTCTGCGGCCAGCCATGTCGTCGTTAGCCAGCCGGAACCGCTTCATCTTAATCTCTATCATGGATGTCATTATACTATACGGCTGCATGTTCGTCGTGTTTCTCCAGTTGGGAAATTTACACAAGTTTTGCGATTTAGAATTGGAGTTTTTGAATATCTGGTTCCAGTCAAGTATAATAATGGTGGATGCTTGGATCTTGGCATTAGTGACGCTCGAGCGTACACTGGCGATATTTCGACCGCTCAGTACATGGACTGAAAACCGCAAAAGATGTTGCAGTTGGGTCAACGGCGTACTTATCGCACTACCTTTCGTCTGCTTTTTTCTGTGCCTTCCGGAATTGTTCGAGCCGATACTTCGACTGACCCTCCTTGCTAATTTCTCCTATATAATAATCAACGTGAACACGGTGATCAGCACGGCTGTTCCTTTCATTCTTATGCTGTGTCTAGACATCGCCATGTTATTTAAATTGTACGGGTCGCCACTTTCAGGGATCAAGAAAGAAAAAGATAACACCCGTTGGGTTAGCAGAATCAGGAGAAAGGCGTTTAAGAAGAAGAAGTCTTGGTTGAGTCCGGACTTTTCGAGCGACAACCAGACCGCCGACAACGAGGATACGACGCCAAAAAAAAGCAGGAGGATCAAGGAAGCCAGTAACAGTTACGTGACTGCCAGCCGGAAGTCTGCGCGCTCGCGCGCTCTTCAGAGCATTAAGATGATATTGGCTGTGGACATAGTCGCCATTTTGTTAAATCTACCGTTGAATTTGATACTGATTCTGAAAATAGATAACCTGACTCTCATAAACGCCGCCCGCTTAGCGGTATACGTACGCCATACTATCAATTTCTTTTTCTACTTGATTAGTTCCCAGTTTCGACGTGAAGCAGTTGCCATCCTATGCTGTTGTTTCCGACGTCCTTTTCAAACTACGATTTCCACTATTTCATTGTCGTCTGTAACTAGTAAATGTAACACGTGAAACATCAGATCTATTATCAGACCAGGAGACTCCAAATAAACTCTCTCTCTCTCTCTCCTCTCTCTCTCCTATCTCTCTCCTCTCTCTCCGTCTCTCTCTTTCTCTCTCTCCTCTCTCTCTCCTATCTCTCTCCTCTCTCTCTCCGTCTCTCTCTTTCTCTCTCTCCTCTCTCTCTCCCTCGCTCTCTCTCTTTCTCTCTCTCTCTCTCTCTCTCTCTCTATATATATATATATATAGACAGAGAGAGAGAGAGAGAAAGAGAGAGAGAGACAGTTTATTTGCTCATAGATAAATTTAATTGATACGAGTGCGTAAGAGTAATTTAAGATATTATTTCTACCTTCAATGTAAAATATTGGAGTCTCCTGGTCTGATAATAGATCCCATATATATATATATATATATATATATATATATATATATATATATATATATATATATATATATATATATATATATATATATATATATATATATATATAGAGAGAGAGAGAGAGAGAGAGAGAGAGAGAGAGAGAGGGGGGGAGAGAAAGAGAGAGTAGGTTGAGAACAATAAAATTAGCAAAATATTTATATCAGTTCCAAGAATTCAAACTCAACAAAATCTGGTGCACAATCATTTCTAAAGCGATTTGGAATATTTTGGTTTGTATTATACTTTAGATGATTCCAAATGTCACTTCTTCAGCGCCTCTCACAACATCACAAATAGAAGTCAAGTAAGAAAAACGGCACAATTTAGTATTATTTAAGAATACACCGATTCAGTTATGATAAGAAAAATACAACTTCTCACCATATAATTCTATAACACTCTCTATATAATATCCATAAATGATAATTATAATAATAATCATAATATTTAGTATATTGTTTTAAATATAAAATAAATAAATAAATATATATATATATATTCATTCTATCTTATTCACGTAACCTCGTGCCACACACAGCGGCATATCAACATTAATCGTCGAAAACATCAAGACGAATTTCAACTTGACTGCGATAAATATGTCTCAATCAAGAGGGATTAAACGAAAAAAGAATAGGAAAAAAATATGCTTATACTTTTGACAAGGGTGTATTTCACCGAAAGTACTCAAGTTTTTAAAGTAAATAAATAATTTATCTGAACAAAAAAAAAAAATGCATTGTCTAGGTTTTCAAAATATTTTTTTCAAAATATTCTCCTTATTATTGCCATTTCATCACCGCTTCCAAGTGTGACTTTTCATTCCCTCTCTCTCTCTCTCTCTCTCTCTCTCTCTCTCTCTCTCTCTCTCTCTCTCTCTCTCTCTCTCTCTATATATATATATATATATATATATATATATATATATATATATATATATATATACCTTATTTTTTAAATTACACCAGAGATGTATTGTAATTTACGTATGAAACGGTAACAATAAAAAAAGAAATAATGATGATCGATTGTTTATTTTAAACGGGCCTATTGCAAAAATTAGTTTTAAAGATAATGGTTTTCGTTGAGAGTTTTGCTATCATAAAATTAAGTATCTAGTCCGTTTTAGCATTTTTGTTTATTTATCACTTCCTGTTACGGTCAATGTTTTCAAATTCAAATAAATAGAGTATTTATCTACGATATATAATCAAAATAATATATTTAAATATTGTGTGGGAAAAGAGATTTTTAAGTACTTTTTTAATAGCGCTCAGTATGTAACATTGTAGGTCTATTTGCGTGCTCACTTATTTTTGTAGTCTTTTGCGCGTTCATTAATTCTTTAGTTCTCTTCTTCTTTGTTTTGTAATTGTAATCGACAAGCGTCGAAATGTCCCTCGTAATTATGTGTGCGTGAAATACCTTTTTTTCTTCGTTGTCTAGTGTGTGCCGCGTAATTTCGTCATCGTTTCTCTCTCTTTCACCGTCACAGCAGTATTAATTCTTACATTTAGCGGTCGCTGCGTTTTATCATTGACTTCTTCGCTTCTATCGCCCAGGATCGTCATCAGTGTGGCTAGGAATTATCGTGCAAATAGAATTTTATATCTCGTACATAAAGGAAACAAAAGATGGCAGATCTGGGAGTTTTTAAGTTTTCTTCCGAAGAGAAATATTCACGTTGACAGATTAAAGAATATTTCTCTCGAGAGAGACACGATGTCCTATTTTTAATTACTTAATAGCTAACTAGTCAGATAGACAGACATAATGAGAGTCTTGACTACACTTCGCCTTTGGCGATTTTACGATTTTAACGTTTTTTTTGGTGGGGGGGAGGTGTATTACATTCTCATTTGCGATCCGTCCCGCTTAAAGTTCCACCGACGACTCATTCTAAAACCTTCGTTCCCTGTCATTTCGACATCCGTGGCGTCATTACTTCATATTTTATTGTATTTAACCTACTTTAACCTCATACTTTTAATGTAATCCTTACAGGTAATCTCTGCCTCTTATTTTTCTTGGGAACTGGTTTGTTTTTACAAGCTTTCGTGTCACGTTTTGTTCCCTATTTCAAAATCCACACTAGTTGATGTAACCGCAATCTGACATGTCCACCCACAATGTAACAAGTACATTAGTAGATATATATATATATATATATATATATATATATATATATATATATGCAAACATTGTAAAAAAAAACAGAATTCGTTTGTTTAATTATACGTTTGTTTTTCAATTTTTCTGATGGTTATTTTTGTATTAAAATATAGAAAAGTTAATAAATATCCCATAGGTTTCACGAATGTGTTCGATTCTTCGTCGAATCATCCTCAGGTGTCAAAAGCAAGTGAACAAAAAAGCTGGAGAAAGAAGAGAATATTTTAAAAGACGGCGGAGAAACGTGTAGAGAACGTTTTTCGCATTGTTCCAGGAAATACGTTGACGATTTAAACTCAGCGACGCTGGAGTGGCATCACAGAAAAAAATCGCATTTTAAAATGTTACCACTGGTTTCATACGTTATGTTATTAATTTTATGTTGTTGTGTTTTTATGTAGATAGCTTCCAGTATTTTTTTGTATTTTTTTTATTTGTTTCGGAATTAAAAATACTGGGAACTATCTATATAAAACACACACACACACGCATATATATATATATATATATATATATATATATATATATATATATATATATATATATATTTTCACTTATAAAATAGATCATTCAGTGAAGACCGGGGTTGTTCCAATAAAAACAAGCTCGATGATACTCGATTACAGAGTACAGCGCATTTACATGTGATTTTATGAAGGCTTACCAAAGCATTCCTTTCAGGACACCAATGATCACCATTAAAGATATTTTTTCTTACAAATATTATTTATTCAAATTAAATGTTTTTCCTACACGTGTTTCACTACCAAGCAGTTACTTGCTTGGCAGATCATCAGGGAAATTAAATGCCTGAAATACTGGTTTCAACTGCCGACAATACACAATGTGGCGTTGCAATAGTTGAGGTCACTTAAGAAGAGAAGAGGAAAAAAAATAAAAATAAAAGTTAAAATTAAAAAACAATGAAGAACAATGATAAAAAAAGAAAGTCCTAGAAAAGTCTTAGAAAAGTAGCTCGTGCATTATTTCTTCCACCAAGCCAACAAGCAAATAATCGGTCCCAAATACATTTTAAAAAAACCCAAAAACCGGAACAATGTGCGATAATACACTTTCACGTCGGCCGGCACAATGATGAATAAATCCCCCCCCCCCAGAAAAAAAAACAAAAGAACTAAATCATTCAATATAGAATAATATTCTCCACAGAGAGTTGCAAACAGACACAGCCGTTAAGGAAATATTTTAAATGATTTAAAATAATAACTAGATTTTTGTAGAAAACTTTTTTATAATAACATTTTATTTTTGATATATGAATAATCTTTTAAAAACAAATTCTGCGGGATAGGATTTTTTCGCTTCGTTAAACAACAAAACGATAATAATTCGGCAGTTAATTAAATGAAGGATATTTTCCCAAAATGTTTTTTTTTTGTGGGGGGGGGGATTTATTCATCATTGTGCCGGCCGACGTGAAAGTGTATTATCGCACATTGTTCCGGTTTTTTGGGTTTTTTTAATGTATTTGGGACCGATTATTTGCTTGTTGGCTTGGTGGAAGAAATAATGCACGAGCTACTTTTCTAAGACTTTTCTAGGACTTTCTTTTTATCATTGTTCTTCATTGTTTTTTAATTTTAACTTTTATTTTTATTTTTTTTCCTCTTCTCTTCTTAAGTGACCTCAACTATTGCAACGCCACATTGTGTATTGTCGGAAGTTGAAACCAGTATTCCAGACATTTAATTTCCCTGATGATCTGCCAAGCAAGTAACTGCTTGGTAGTGAAACACGTGTAGGAAAAAACATTTAATTTGAATAAATAATATTTGTAAGAAAAAATATCTTTAATGGTGATCATTGGAGTCCTGAAAGGAATGCTTTGGTAAGCCTTCATAAAATCACACACACACACACACATATATATATATATATATATATATATATATATATATATATATATATATATATATATATATATATATATATATATTGTAACTTTGTTGATACTTCAGCATTTCTTCTACTTGCTGTGTCAATCAAATAAAAATATTTGATAAACATGTTGATATACATTTTATTTCATTCCCATTTTTATATTGCACTTGCATATTTATTCCATGTTACATTGATTATGTTGAAATAAAATTATATAGATATTTATATGTTTATTATCCCTTCTAGTATGGATTTTCTGTTCTGTTTTATATCTGTATATTTTCCCTGTAAATAAATATTGTATTTAAAAAAAAAATCTAACCCTATTGTATGCCATTTTGATATTTTATCTTTCCGAATGCGATATTTTGTTGCACATAAATGTTAAATGTACAATGATTCTGTGAGGCAGATGTTAATTGAGACTAATATACGAGAAAATCACAAAAACTCAATGCTGGTAATTAATACCTGGAAATAAATTGAAGAATGGAGATTTGCAATTTGATCCCGGGGTTAAACTTGCAGTGAACGAGTGGATATGGGATACCAACTGACCTGTTGCGATACTACCTTTCTTTCTCTCTTTGTTCTCTTCTTCCTCTGTCCTTTTCCTCTTTCTTCTTTTTCTTTATTTGTTTTTCTTCACGAGAAAAGCAGCATGCATTTATACAGTCTAAAAATAACTAAAATAAAAATTCAAAAATTGTAATTTTGATTTATGGACAAATTAGAGGGCGAACAAATCTAAAAAATGATAAGTGTTTTTGGAGCCAGTCACATAATGAACAAGTCACATAATGAACAAGTCACATAATGAACAGGTCACATAATGAACAAGTCGATATAAGTGGCGTCGACCCACGAACATGCGGAGAGAGGTCCTGCGCGGTTAAAAGATTGATGTCGCTTTGTAGAAGTCATGAGCACAGTAATGTACTATTAAGAGTTAGCTCAATCGGCAAAATTTAAATACTCAACTGGGATGGGAGAAGTAAATGCCCGCAAACCGTTCATACCAGCGACCAAGCGTTGATGCCCTAAAACTACACATTGTAAAGAACTTCTCACAACGGATCTCTACAGAATTTTCTTAACACATTTTACACAACGTTTCGCAACACATTTTACGCAACTCTTCTCAACACATTTTACAAAACTTTTCACAACACATTTTACGCAACTCTTCTCAACACATTTTACAAAACTTTTCACAACACATTTTACGCAACTCTTCTCAACACATTTTACAAAACTTTTCACATCACATTTTACGCAACTCTTCTCAACACATTTTACAAAACTTTTCACAACACATTTTACGCAACTCTTCTCAACACATTTTACAAAACTTTTCACAACACATTTTACGCAACTCTTCTCAACACATTTTACAAAACTTTTCACAAAATATTCATGATGATGAGATAAAAACTTTGAATAAATCGTAAAACTCCAAAGTTCTAAACCTTTGTGTTATTCGACTTATTTAAAACCCCATGAATAACCTCACTGGCAACTTCCTCAATTCATAGAAGATAGTGTGGCCAGATGGTTTACCATTATAGAGTCACAGTTTCATCTTCGGCAAGATACAACAGAAGAGAAGAAAGTTTATACAGTCGTTAGCGTCTTAGCTACCGATGGCATTATTGAATTCTCGTGAATATGTCGAGTTTAAACAGACAGTAGAGTCCGCATATGAAAATACGAGATCAGATTTATTAGAAAAGTTGATGAAGACCACGATTATAGTCGGACGTCCATTATTATATTATATATGTTGGCGAAAGCTCGGAGAAATGCACACTCAGTCTCGTTAGTTAATCGACTTGGAGAGTTCCTCATTAAAAAAATGCATGTAATTATGTCCAAACGGTAATAAAATGTGATGTCCATTCATTATGTTTTCCCTATCCTTGTTTAAAAAAAGAAAGATATATAAAAAGATAGATTAAATTATGTTGTTTGGATGTAAAACCTGAAACGGTTGAACTAAAATGTTAATGATTTTGAAGCTATAAATTTATTTCATTCGCAACTCATTATTTTGAAAATAAACAAATTTCGCCTGTTCTTATATCTTCAATCTTTTTAGTTTCACCAGAAACCCTCTATCCTTGTGACCACATGCATTTAGCCAAATACTAGCATATATGTACGTATGTGCCATATGTACGTATGTATGTATTAATAGGTGTGTTAATTTACTGTTATTATAATAATTGTAAGTCGTAATTTGCGTGAATATATTTTGTTTTCTTATCAAACTTAGAAACAGTCATGATCTGATTTTTTTTAATAAGTAGACATCATTTGCCGACTAAAATCATTCTTTACCAGTTTCGTTCCGAATCTTGTAGGCAATTGTACATACTCCTGCCCACATACTACGATCCAAATCTAACCCTAACCCTAACCCAATATTACATACTCCTGTCCACATACTACGATCCAAATCTAACCCTAACCCTAACCCAACTGTACATACTCCTGCCCACATACTACGATCCAAATCTAACCCTAACCCAACTGTATATACTCCTACCTGTTGACATCAAGCGATACACGCTTCCCATTTATCTTTCTCTGCCCACATACTACGAACCGAATCCCCTTTTTCCATGAGCATTCGTTCAACTTCTTCTGCCAGACTGACCGCCGCGTCTCTAGTCGACAATGGGCACTGTATATTGTACATTTTTCAATAAAAGTTCGATTTTCAACTAAATCGTGTCTAATATACTTTGCCTCGTTAACAACGTGCTGTTGTCATTCTTTACTTTCTCGCAACCATACGCAGTATCTAACAACATTGATAGAGACGCCCAAAGTAGCCATATTCCAACCACATCAACCCTTAAAAATAAAAAGTCAACTTCAGCCTCAACTTACAAGAGAGAATGCTCACTCTTAACCTAGGATTACGAAGACAATTCAAATGGATACTTATCATCGCAGAAGCGAAAAATACCTACCTTCAGAGCAGATTTCCTCGACCATTTCAAATTATTCGTGAATATGACTCACCACACGTTGATGACGAAACAAACATACAAATTTCTGAAATCTCTACTTAGTCGAACTTACTCTTTGGTCAGCTCTGTATGGAAAATGTAGAATTTAACCATATTGGTGTAAATGAATGGAACTAGATTCAATATTTTAAGGAGGTATTAACACAAAAAAAAATTATAGAAGAAAAAACTTTAAGAATAACAATTATTTCCATTGATGGGATTAAAAGGGACGAATCCGTAACGAGAGAGAAATTACTATTTTTGTGCTTTTACGATTTCAGACGCCATTTTCCTAAGACGATAATGACTATGCACTCCATTTGCTATATTTATGTTTTGTTTGTTTCTTCGGATAGTTTGTGCAATGCTTATTATGAACGTGTCCATTTGGTCGTAATAAAAGACACATCAGACATGTTGTCATTATTTGTTTACTTTCAATCGGACGAACGGAACATTGCACGTGTACTGTTCAAAAGAAAATGGCGGCGATGCACACAATAATCAAATCTGGTTAAACATCGCGTTCTATTCGGACGGCAACGTCGTACATATGGAATGTTTATTGTTTGTCTTGTCGCCGGCGGTTTCGGCGGATCGAGAAGACTTAATCAGTCGCAACGGATAAGCAGGTAAGTTTGTTTCTCTTTTTTTTTAGCAGTTATTCATAAAAAAAATAATAATATTCACTGTGAAAAATAAAATAAAAAGATTAGCTGGGTAATACGTTTACAACAGTAAAAAGCACACGACATTACACAGATGCGCTAAACACACCCACACACCCACGCACAAACACACACACACACACATATATATATATATATATATATATATATATATATATATATATATATATATATATATATATATATATATATAATCCAGGTTAAGTATATATTCATGGGATAAAATCCAAACAATTTCAACCGGGCTTATACGATAGTGCTCAATCGTAAATACAGATATTTATATTAATATTTTTATTAATACAGACCTGTACAAAACTCCACTACACTGGCATGTCAATGTTTCTACCTTTAGTTATTAAAACCTAATGGTATCCTCAGGCGGAAAAAATCTGATCTTACACTTAGGTATTCATATTGAAAAAGGAAGAGAGAGAGAGAGAAAGAGAGAAAGAAAAAGAGAGAAAAAGAAAGAGAGAGAAAAAGAGAGAGAAAGAGGGAAAGAGAGATGGGATAAGATGAAAAAAGCGGATATACCCACACAATAAAATAAAATTAATCATATCGTGAGATTTAATAGTTTGTGTTTGTTATTCGAAATACTTCTTCAGAAATGAATTACGTATGAAAAAGAATCTAACAACACTCTACATACTTTAAGTTAACTTTCCAGTTTTTCCCCAAACAAACAAGAACAACAATATAATTTTACTCCGACAACAACAACAACAACAACATTAGAACAGGCAACATTTTTGGTTTCTATCTACGTACTCTTAGAATATGCAATTTTCAACAGCTCAACGAACAATATAAACAAAATGAGAATGTTCTTAAAAACTTGAAATGCTCGAAATATTTTATATTCAATTCTAGACAATTTTATATTCAATTCTAGACAATTCTAGACACACAAACAAAACAAAAAAAAACAAAAATAAAACACACTCATTATTTTTGATAATCATATACTCAGCAGCCTACCTACAAACATGAACGACAAACCTCTTTTCTATCAATTAAACCACACAAACTACATCACACACCATAAAAAAACATCACCAACAACTCGAAATGCACAAACACCGCACTCAAAAATGAAGATGATATTATTCAATTGCAAAAACTACACCAGTGAAACACAACGCAACTTACATAAAAAGAATCTACGCACATGCAAGACTTGTTAGAAATAAACGATCACCAAACGAACATTTTATTCTAGGTGTTTGTTTTAACTAAACATACATTTTCACTCAAGTCGCTGATTCACCGAATCATCTCCCAATTTTACATAATTATAAAACAACGAACAGTTTACTACCACATCATATCTATTTTAGCTAAAATCGTAATCCGAGAAAACAACATTAAGTTCCACAATGGTTATAAAAACTCTCTTTTGCCATTTTATCTTCTACATTTTGATAGAAAGTGAGATGTTATCCTATTTCAGTGACCGGTATAGCTTTCTCTCCAAAAGCTGAATATGCAAATCTTTTTCAGCATTGATTTAGGTCAATTATTGAAATTCGTTCCGTTCACGTTCACCAAATTTTAAATTTAGTCCTGCTCCACATTTCCTCTAACCAGGGCCATAACAGTTTTGCATGCCATATCTGCAACAATACCTGTTAAAATAGATCGGGACTGCTGAACAATTTGCCGTCTCTGTTCTCCTGATCTCAAGTTCCACTTGTTGATTCTGACTCGTAAGAAAACAGTTCCATCTCCCCAAAGTGTGTGTCAGTCTGACATGCACTCAGCTAGATAACTTTAACCTCGGTCACAATCAATAGTAGCTGAAGTACACCTTTTTAAAATATAGGGCCCATCATAATGTAACACTGTTACTATCACTGTTACTATCACTGTTGTCTTATTAATTATTTTTATTATGTTTGTTAATTACTGTATTCATATTTTCTATGCAACAATAAGTGGGTTTGAGATTATTTCTATTGATAATTTTGGATAATTTGGTCTTTCCAGAGAAATATCTATCTATTATCTCCACCAATACTTTGCCTATCTGTGCTTTCTGTTATTTTTATTTTTATTATTATTATTATTATTATTATTATTATTATTATTATTATTATTATTATTATTATTATTATTATTGCTGTTGTTGTTGTTATTATTATTATTATTATTATTGTTGTTGTTGTTATTATTATTATTATTATTATTGTTGTTGTTGTTGTTGTTATTATTATTATTATTGTTGTTGTTGTTGTTGTTATTATTATTATTATTATTATTATTGTTGTTGTTGTTGTTGTTATTATTATTATTATTATTATTGTTGTTGTTGTTGTTATTATTATTATTATTATTGTTGTTGTTGTTGTTGTTGTTGTTGTTGTTATTATTATTATTATTATTATTTTTGTTGTTGTTGTTATTATTATTATTATTATTATTATTATTATTATCATTATTATTATTATTATTGTTGTTGTTGTTGTTATTATTATTATTATTATTATTATTATTATTATTGTTATTATTGTTATTATATATTAATTTATTATTGTGTTCAATATTTTTCAAGGCTGTTCCCTATACTTTCTTGTGTTGGTTAAATATATTCATATTGCTGAAGTTTGTAATCTTTAGCTTACTTAACGAGGAATTTGTTTGAAAACTGCTGGCGTGAGTAAAATGTTTATTAAAATACTGTGTGATATTTTTTCTGCAAAGTTCGTTATTTTGGTTGAAACTTATGGTTAAAAGTCTACTTCATGAGAGTTTCCAGTTTTTAAATCGTACATTGACAAGCGGTGTTTATCAAAAATAGTCCCTCATTATTTAATAGCGCTTAGATTTTGGTGGAACTTTTAATTCCACTTGTTTGTAAACATTTTGTTCAGAGAATAAACCAAATTTCTTTAACCACTAACATTATGTCTGAGTTGCAAGGCATACGTACTCGCCTAAAAATGTAGAATGTTTGATTTGATTATTTATGATAAAAGTATTAAAATTTTCCAATTATAAAAGTCAGTTATATTTTCTTATGTGTTAATAATGTAAAAAATGTATAATCCAAATTTTTAATTGACTCAAACAAGCATCCTACCTAAAATATAATGTTTGTCAATTTCCGATTCAAGACCAGAAGCCGTCATCAAGTAGACTTTTTAACTTTAACCAAAGTTATATCCATAAAATTCACTTTTTAAAATTAATGTTTATTAAGATTTTTATTAATTTGTATAATTTCTTTTCTTTTTCTTGGTGTGTTTCGAAATATAAGTCCATCATCTTTATATATATATATATATATATATATATATATATATATATATATATATATATATATATATATATATATATATATATATATATATATATATAAAGAAAAAATTCACATACACATTGTAACTGTCGGCATTATAATTTATTTCGACCTTCTTTTTTTGATGATTTTAATTTAAGTGTGTTGCGCTTCTCCCTTGTTTATCTCTCCTCTCTCTGCCTATGCTATTTCTTTTTGGCTGGTGAATATTTCTGTTTTCCGTCATTTCCAATATGTAGCTGTCTAATTAGCATTCTGAAGAGGCCAGGAGGTCGAAATAAATTTTAATGCCGACAGTTACAATGTGTATGTGAATTTTTTCTTTCTATATTCTATTCTTGCTCTGTTTTCTACATTGAGCTCTCTTACTTGGATTTCTTACCAAAATTATTCAGCTTAACACTATATATATATATATATATATATATATATATATATATATATATATATATATATATATATATATATATATATTATTTCTCGTACCCACGCTATATCATAATATTCCAGCGTTGCATCAACATTTGCTGTTTGATCTGTTTTATCCATATATTATTATTATTATTATTATTATGATACAAAATATATTTTTTTACAATGTTTTATAATGTTTAGATCATTTTTAGGAATATATTTATGTCGTTTTGAACATTCCGATGTGTTGTTTAAGATGATTTATTAAATAGAAAAATAAAAGTCTTTCCATATAACATTTTTAACGTACTTTGTTTACTATTATTCGTATTATTAAATCACTTAATTGTGGCGTTAATATTTTTCTATCGATTTTAGTGTAATGTATTTCTTAATGCTATATTTTTGGATTTTTCTGTTTGAGATTACTACTTTTTCATGTTTGTCTGTTTTACGGTATATCAACCCTTTGAGTGTTATTTAATATTGAACCCACAATGACTATCGTAAATGAGGCATTTAACACGATTCAATGAAAACGAACTTTTATTTTACCCATAACTATATGGAATGCTGTGGGTTCATGCCTCTACCAACGGTCTCATTGTGTAAGTGAGCGCAACTGATCCGATAGAATTTGAACCGACACCGCTGATTCTATTGCTCCACGTCTTTATCCATTACGTTCCACCTGATCCCTTTTTTTTTACTTTCTAATTCTTATGTTTTTGGTTGTTTGTTTTTTTCATTTACTTTTTTAATACGACTTTTCTATTATTTCCTTCGAAATAATCTCTAACCAGGCGGGTTTCTACAGTCTTTTTATTATTATTTATTTCAAAGAAACTGTCAATGTCTGCCGGTTTTCATCCTAAAATGTTATTAATTTCTAATTCTTTTATTTTTCATTGAATCTTTTGAAATACAACTTTTTCTATTATTTTCCTTGAATTAATCCCAGGTACTTTACTAACTTCTTTTTGTTTCTCTCCCAGAAAATGTCTGCTGGTTTTCATCCTACAATTTATGCATCTTCCCGCTCCATCACCAGGAAAAGGATTTTTCCTCAAAATGACTCTGGGACTGGAAATATTACGAGAAACCATCGATTTACTGTTGACCGTTTTTTTCTTTTATGTATGACTCAAGACATTTTTCTAAGTCGGCAAAGGAGAACTATTTTCATTCTGAAGTTAATAATGGCCATTCAAAAAAGGGATCATTTCAGAAATCATAAACGATTTCCATGTACGTCTTAAAGATTCTCTATGCGAAACATTCATAATATTCGACCAGATTCAAGAAAGAAATCTTTGGTACAAATATTTATTTAACGATTATGAAATGTTATAATTGACCTCATGTTTTTTCTCATTGGTGTTTGAACAATTGTGTGCAAACCCTGTTTAGTTTCGTATACAAGCAAAGCTTTTATCAGCAGTGCTATACTAATATTTTTTTCTTCTGTAAGATATCAGCCTGGCCAAAGAAGAACAACAATATTCGATAACAATCAGTTATAAAACAGGATAAATAGCCCAAGAAATTATATAACCAATAAAAGACACAATGATATGAATATATACCTTTAAATGTTGATCACCTCATATCTGAATCATTGTAAATGTGGATATGATGATGAAACGAATGAATAAATCGTAACTCATGTTCGGCTCTTTTTCTCTGTTCTGACAGACTGGCCTCCGCCTATCGCTAAAGACACTTTGTACCCTTTCAATTTCTTACCATAATAAAGCAAAAGTTTTACCATCTCTAGCCGCACTTCTCCTGGCCTGGCATTGCTCAGGTCTAGTGGCAAGGAGAAATCACGGGTCGCCACCCATGACTAACAGATGACCCCGTTGGGAGAGTCTTACTCCTCTGTTGAGATGCAGTCAGCATATTTTCCAGCCTTTGTTGACAGGGTGTGACAAAAAAAAGTATAAAGAAACCCCCAAAATAAAGTGGTGAACTCATTATGAACGAATGTTTCTTATTCGACAATATTATCCATGAAAAGCAGTCTTGGAATTTTTGTACTTTTCACGCGATACAGTCAGTGATTTAAACCAAAGTTTTATCAACTGTTTGGTATATAATTCAATCTAGGAACCAGTTTAGAGTTACATCTCTGTGCTTCGGTGCTATTGTTCTAGGAGGTCCACTCTCCCAGGCTTCGCCTCCCCTCTTTGGGGAGGAGTAAGTTTATTGCTTACTGTCTGAGGCGCCCCTACCGGGGAATGCCGACGGGGCTGCCCAGGCAATTTTTTAAACCCCACTTTCCCGACCTTGTGTCACATCTTACTTGTGGGAGTAAGATAAAAACTGGCCTTGTGCCTAACTCCTGGACAGGAGTAAATCAATATTCAGTTTATGGTTCAACTCAACCTCTTAAAGAAGCAATTTCTGCATTTTCTCCGCATTTCCCGCTTTATTTAGTTATTTTCCATAACTATTCTTCGTCAGTCTTTAACTCCATATCACCATTAGAGCTATACATTGTATCCTGCTTTTCACGTTCGTGCTCTCACCAAAGCCCACTCTGTTTTTCTGTTTATCCTGCTTCTTATTCTCACCCAAAAATGCAGCCCCACACTGATATGGATGCGAATCAAGACAAGATTGCGGCAATCTGCGAGAGTTTGTTCAGCTACACCAGTTATAGACAATACATTCCTTAAAACCTTTGACAAAATTGAAAACACAGTCGATGAAAATGAGAAAGAAATCCAGACTAGTTTCACCCAAAGCTAGTAGAGGATAGGAGAGAGGCTAATTAGAAAAAGTAATCTAACGTCTAA
Source organism: Sepiola atlantica (assembly GCA_963556195.1). Classification (NCBI taxonomy): domain Eukaryota; kingdom Metazoa; phylum Mollusca; class Cephalopoda; order Sepiida; family Sepiolidae; genus Sepiola; species Sepiola atlantica. Next base: position 57,571,115 of record OY744543.1, on the reverse strand, counting down.
GTCAAAATGAGAAAAAAATCCAGACTAGTTTCCCGAGCAAGATTTACGTGTCTCGTCTATGCTACTCTTTCACCCAAAGCTAGGAGGGGATAGGAGAGGAGAGGATAGGAATGATACTTATGGCTAATTAGAGAAAGTAATCTGACGTCTAAGTCAAATCGGAGCTGCTGTAAACAAACAGGGCAATGAACGGTTTTGTATTTTCTTATATTCTTATTCTACGTAAACATATAAGTATGAAAATAAGCCGAAATCTGAACGGAAATTAATTTTCAATTTGCTTAATTCCTTTCAAATTCCAGAATGACTTGAACGATATAACGTGTTTTTAATTATTTATTTTTGAAGACGGACCATTTAATATTCAAGAATAGCCGGTGAGTAAGGGAAAATGCATTCACTCTAACGGTATTCTTAGACAGAATAAGTATTTTCAGAAAAAAATGAAGCGAAATAAAATATAATACTGAAAGGCATAAGCGAAGACAAAATAGGTTAGTTCGAATCAAGTATCGATACGTCAGACGGATTGCTATTTGGGTCTGATTTTATATGCTAAAAAAATGTAATGTTGGGAGACAATCAAAGTCTGCTCATCTGGAATTTTGAAAATAATCAAACCAAGACAGCCCTGGAAATATCGTGGCAGTATCGAATTATCCCAGTTGTGGCCGCTTATATCATTCCGATTTACCTTTCAGTGGGCACGGTCGGAAACGTAACGGCTATTGTCGTGTTTCACCGACCAGGAATGTCATCCATTACAAATGGCGGATTTTTTGTGATGGTCGCTTTTCTGGATTTGTCCATCCTCTACGCCTGCCTGTTAACCGATTACCTCATTCTTATGCAGTATATCCACCCGTTTACATTGCAAGGAATTTTGATCTCAGATTGGATTAAATCTAGCATGGGCATGTTAGATCCATGGCTTTTAGTGACCATCACGGCCGAGCGAGCAGTCGCTGTTTTTCGTCCCCTGAACACATGGACAAATAAAAAAGAAGTTAAACACTGTCATGGCTGCCCTTGTAAGTGGCGTTTTGGTAATTTCACTGGTTTCATTTTTACGTTTTTATTTATTGCTTGTTTTCTATTCAACTTACCGATTATTTTCCAAATGAATCTACGAAAAGGCGCCTACATTGGCGTTTTTAAAGCTTGGATTTCATTGCAGTCTCTGCTTATTCTGGTCGTCCCTTATATCATCATGTTGAGTCTCGACACAGGAATCTTGTATAAGCTGCATGGTTCGCCGTTTGCCAAGTTAAACAATGTAAAGGGGAAAGAGAGTCGCAAATGGTGGAAATGTATCCGCAACGTGAAAGTTGGCAACAACATTGAAGGTGAAATCTGCGAAGAGGACGGTAAAACTGAACGGCAGGACGATAAGGGGAGCGACGAGTCCGGCCGAAGCCGTGTCTCAGCTGGCCGGAAGTCGAACCGATCACGTGCATTACAAAGCATCCGGTTGATTCTCGTAATGGACGCCCTAAGCATCGCACTAAACCTTCCGATGACTTTGGTTTCATTCTTCTGGATCTCCGATTTGTTTGCTTTCTCGATCTGCCGTTTTGTGTTGTTCGCCCGCCATGCATTCGGATTCCTGTTCTATTTAACCGGCAGTCAGTTTCGGTACGAACTGGTCGTTATGTTTTGCCATCGCGCCAATCTTCGGCGAAGAAATTTCTGCAACTCGCCTTTGGAGACTATTACAAGTTCAGTCATGTAACCAGAACCCAGTGACTCTTTCAATCGAAAACTTCTTAACATGAAAATGAAATTTAAAAATATACATTTATTCAAAATAGAAGTGAAACAGTTATAGCTGCCCTTGTAAGTGACGTTTTGATAATTTAGCATGTTTATGAACTTTTATGCGTGTTATATTAAACTTGATGCCTGGAACTCATTAAGATTTTCCCCAACTAGCTGAAACCATAAAAAAGAGACATGCCAAGTACAGATAATCGATCTTTATGACATACCACCTCCACCACCACCACTACTAGGTAAATGGGTAGTTCAATAAACAGTAGGCACAATCAAGGCTCTATGAGGGAAGGTTACACGAAAGAAAGTTCCTAACACACAGCATTATGGATATATAGGACAACCCCGATAAAGAATTACCTTCTATCACCATACGATCTCCTATTCACAAAAAGCCATACAATAACGTCACCCTAAAAAAGCACATTTTGAGCAAAAAACGAAAACAACCAAAAACAAGAAAAGAAAAATCTCCAATGGATATAACCCACCAAAGAACCAAGAATGCACTAGGTTAACATCAGGGGTAAGGTATGCGAAATGACTAGGGAACAGCTCAAAGCAAGACCTACAACAACTCAACTCAGCGCACCAGGATTCATATCAATGTAGGAGACACTTTATCCACCAATATATATAGACAATCCACAAGTGAACGAAACCGCAACAAAATAAAACGAACTATTATTATAAAGGTAAAAATTTGATAGGCGAGCATTGATTATAACACCTAACAGTTGGCACAGATGACGATGGCCAGTCGTCCAGTGTATCACGACTTCTGATAAAAAGGAAATAATCATTGGAAAAGGATGCAATGAAAACGCAAGAAATAAAATACTATAGACAGTGGTTGTAAAAAAAATAATATTTTATTGGGAGAAAAAAGTGTTGGAAAGTGTTGTGCTTGCAGGTGCGTACATAGGAAAGGTGTTCTAGTCTGATTGTATATACGTGTTGCGTTGTGTTAGTATGAGCAACTGTGTAAGGCACTGTGTGCAACTAAGTCAAACAGTCAATGTAAGCAGTTTGCGTATATCTCGTATATGGTTGCTTTATGTGAGCGTAAAGATCCGCCGATAGAGAATTATGTGCGTGTGCATATAAACAGTAGTAATAGTTTTTAGCAGTCTGACTGAGAGTTGTGTGTTGTTGTTTCTTCCATAGTTGTTGGCGATGATGACTGGGTTTCGCCTAGCATAGAAAATGATTGTCGTTGTTCTTTATGTTGCTGTTTTTTAGATGGCTGATGCTGATGATTGTGAGTCGACATAGTTATTGTCGCCTTTGCGTAGCTATTTTATGTAGACGGTGCCAACTGCGACTCGTCGTAGTTATTTTTGCTATTGTCAGTGCTGATGATTTGCACAAGGCGCTTAGCACGGCAACATGGTATTTTCTCCAACATTAGCTTTCGCTGAAATCATGATCGTTGGCGAGAAAAGTGCGGTTTGCTCCGACGTGGAGGCTGGCCGCCTTGTGTGCTGCCGGTTACGATCTCTTTAGCCGTTGGTTTGTCCTAGTTTTTATAGAAATGCACAGATAATGTTATGGGATATTTTTTGTTTCGCGAAACACTTCTTAAATTGCCGTCATTCCCGACAAGGGAGACAATCCCTTTCATTTATACGCTCTTCACAAATATGAAATAAAATACACGACTTCCGTTTTATCTTGCCTAATCATACGTTCGCGTCTTACTTGAGCTATAAATAACGACACCAAAAGAAATAACAAATAGCACATAACATGTTCATAGTTCTCTTAACAATTAGGCCTAACAACGACAAAAGTTATTTAATATTTTATCGTACAGAAACCAATGCTATTCACAACAATTGAATTACCCGGTGAAGTTTTAAAATTATACAGATTTTTAAAAATCCGTTTCATATATAAAAGTTATCATTCTTTGAATTTGACTGGAGGATTTTTAGGAGCGACTCTTTGGGGAAACAAGCTTTTCAACAAGAATACCCGATTATACGACAATCGATTAATCTTGTTATTAATAAATAGTTGGAGCATAATACCCGGATGGATAGATCCTTGTTTAAAAAAGAAGAATGCAAAGCTGTACTGATATTTGTTTCACTTTTATTTATTTATTTATAAATCGCATAAATACTTTCGCATTTGTTTTTTTTTTATATATAAATCGCATAAATGTTTAAGTTGGCTTTCCAGCAAACGACATTTTCTATTACGATTGCCTCTCAGAGCGTTGAGTTAAATCTGTTGCTAAGATAGACAGCCAGTTCGGTCTATGAGATGTCGGTTCAGTTTGAATTTGAATCTAAAATCTGATTAAAGCAAAAGTGTGTGTAGCAGTGACAAACTATGTTGTTCCTATTTCTTTTGTTTGAAAGTTATTATACTGATGTGACTTGCTCATGTGTTGACAAATCAAAAAACTATGTGCAGTAGTTTGCTAATGATACAGCTTTATGCCGACAGCAAGAACAACCAGAGAGATCGGACAAACGGCAAAGAGATACGATTTTTCATTCTATGCTGTCTGTCATCTGCCAGACCTGTCAGTCAACATCCTGCAAGAAAAAAGATCTATTCTGTCCGCTTTATCGCTCGCAGGCGAATGAGGCTAAAGAATTGCTATCATACAATGTCGCCCACGCGGCGCACACATATATTCTCAGCGAAACTCAAATACACACACACAAATTTCTTACAGTGTAATTACATTTACTGTCCGGATATTTAGGCATATAACATGAACTTTCAACTGTATGTATAGTTTATATATATATATATATATATATATATATATATATATATATATATATATATATATATATATATATATATATATATATATATCGGAACTTTTAAGGTATCGGAATCGGTATCGGAATCGAAAAAATTTTTGCTTATTTTCTGATGCCAAAAACACATCTTTTAATTGTTTTTTTTTGTTTTTCCTTTTGTTTAAAACTTAAATTTCTATTGCAGGTACTAATGATGAAATCAAATCTAAATACGAATACAAACCACATTTATTCAAACTTATACGTACATAGACATATAATCACATAAGTACGTTAGCCTAGAATTACGTTACAAAATAAACCTGCAATTTCATACAAGCCTATCTGTACAATATAATATTATATTTAGTCACTACATATTTCTATCGAAAAGTGCATCTTTATATAAGTTTCCATATTCCCCTATATATATATATATGTATGTATATATATAAGTGCAGATTAGTCGTCCGAGGCTATAGCAATGCGATGTGTTGCCGTAAGATGGAAAAGTGAAAAGAAATAAACGCAGGGAGAAAGTGAAACTCAAAACGATTTATTAATAAATTTCACGAAAACTGATTAAATACCAAAATAGTAAATACTGTCCGGTAAGTAACAGTTCGGCAAAGGGTAATCTTAAATTTCCGAAAGAAAAACTTTCATTATCAGAAGACAACAATAAAAGACCGAGTGGGTCGGAAAAAAAACGGGAAAAACCGGTGTCAGAACATCGAAATACGGCAGAAGATAATTGGAAGTAGGAACGCAGAAAATGTCAAAATTCTATTAAGCAATCATATAACTAAAGTTAAAACATTATAAACATTTGTTTAATAATATACTAATTATTATAATTTTATTATGTCTTATTTTATATGATTCATTAATTAATTTTTTTTTCTTTTCTCTTTATTCAATTCAAATTTGAATTTACGTGTGGGCTGTTATTGTCAAAGGGGGATAACTTATTTTAAAAAAAAAAAATATTTAGAAATGAGATTTGAAATTTGAGAAGGAATTTGAATTGTGGAATGGATCAAGGCCAAGGAGGGAACCGTTGGAACAGGGGAGGGGGGAATAAGAAGAGGTTTTTGGGAAGGGGGGGGGGGAACTATGGAAAAATAAATAAATAAGATAAAAAAAAATAATAAACAAATAAATAAACAAAAATAAAGATAAACAAATAAAAATTAAAAAAAAAAGATATACATACATACATCAAGTGTAAATATCTAAATACATATTTATTTATTTATTTATTCATTCATTCATTCCTTCCTTTCCCTTTCCTTCTTTTTTATAGTTAATTTAAGAGGAAAATACTCCTAGAAGTAAATTTGTATAAATTTATTCTATCTATTGACTCATAGATTTATTTATTTTACATTTTTTTTTCTTTAATTCTCCTTTGTTATTATGATCTATTAATATATTTAATTTATTCTTTTATTACTATAATTTATTTTTTTCATTTTTTTTTCTATTCATCCTAATTTCAATCTTTTATTTCCTTTATTTTAATTTTCTTTTTTCTACTATTATTTTATTTTATCGAGCATACACATACACACACATGAGAATACACCCATATTCACATACATGTATATATGCATACACATAATCACTAGGTCTAAATACATGTAAATAAAGTGCATATCATTCCATTCCACAATTATAATACGTAAAGTGTAAAAATGTGGGGTGGGTGGCGTTGGCAAATACCGAGGAGACAAAGGCAAGCAAAAATGTGGGGTGGGTGGCGTTGGCAAATAAAGAAGAGACAAAGGCAAGTAAGTTGGGGGTGGGAGTGTGAGGATGTAAGAATCAGAGGATGAAGGGAGAAGACAACTCGAATCTGTTATTCAAGATTGGACGAAATTTAGAGATTAGAATAGCTTCCGAAATTCGAAGCTGACCTATATTGCGGACGGAGTTGAGGATGCGGACACTAATGGAGCGATGTGTGTTGCCACATGATATTAAGTGTTTATGGAAGGAAGAAATGTGGGTGTTTAGATGCTCTTTAATGCGTTGGTGTAGAGGCCTAACGGTTCTACCGATGTAGAACTTTTGACACTTAGCGCATTGTAGGTTGTATACTGTATAGGTGCGGAGACAGAGGCCAGAGTTGGGGATGGGGCAACTAGCTAGAGAGCAGGGGTCTGGGGTGTAGTGGCTTTTTTTGGATAAATGTTGTCGGAGAGAGGTGCCTGTGTGAGAAAGTTGTATGTTAAGGTTCTCACCAATTATGGCATTGCAGATAGCAGAAGTGATACGGTCGCTAAAGAAGGGGAGTTTAAGGAAGCAAGTGTTGGTGAGAGTGTGGTGTCTACGTCTTCTGGTGTTGTTAAGGCTGGATATGGTAGTTAGGGAGAAACCGTTGGTTAATAGGGTTTGGTGGAAGGCTTCGGTGTGTGTTGTTTTATCGGAAGTAGAAGAGCATTTGTCCTGTATGCGGGTGATTTCGGTTTGTGCGTAACTAATTTTGGATTTGAGGGGTAGTGCGGATTTGTAGTGGATAAAGAGGTTCCTGCACCCGGGTTTTCTATAGAAAGTGGTGTGGAGAGATCCGTCGTTATTAATGCTGAGTTTGAAGTCTAGAAGTGAGAGAGAGCCTGAGGTGTTGGGATGTTCGATGGTGAATTTAATGTGGGGGTCAGAATTATTAAATGTATTAAAGATAGAGGTAGCTTCCTCTCGGGATGAGGTGAGGATCAAAATGTCGTCAACGTATCTCGAGAAGAAAATATGGGAATGGCAGGTGCTAAGTGCTTGTTGTTCCAGTCTGTTCATGTAGGAAATGGCGAGGAGGCCGGAGAGACTGGAACCCATGGGTAGGCCAGAGACTTGTTTGTATGTGTCTTGTTGGAACTTAAAGTAGGTGTTATCCACAATGATACGTAGGAGCTGATGAATGTCTGTAGGGGTAAGCCCAAAACAGTCAAGATTGTTAGAGGAGATGTGGTCAGTTATGAGGTCAATGGCGGGGTGTGCGGGAATGGAAGTATAAAGAGAGACAACGTCAAGGCTGAAGATGTAGTTGTTGATGCGGAGCTGTTGGGGTTGGAGCAAGTGGAGTCTATCTAATACCTGGTCAGAGCTGCTGACATGCGCCGGGAAGGTGGGGAGTAGCGGTTTAAGTAAGTGGGAGAGGAGCCAGGAGATCTTGTAAAGAGGTCCCTCAGTACTGGAGACTATAGGTCTGATCTGTAGGTGGTTGCTGGTTTTGTGGGTTTTAATGAGATGGTAAAAGGTGGGGAGTCTACTGTTCCTAGAGGTGAGATTGAGCCTATAAGCCTTGGGGAGATTACGTCTGGAGCAAATTTGGGGCCAAGCGTTGTTAATAGAGGTTTGAATGCGGGTAGCTGAGATGTTGTTATCGGGTGTGTAAAGGGATGTATTGCTGAGGTGTTCCAGGGCGAGAGTATTGTAGGATTCTTGGGAGATAATGCAGAATTCCTTGCCTTTGTCAGAGGGTAGGTATACCAGGGTTTTTTTCTTAAGGCCTTTGAGGGTGAGACGCTGGGAATGGGAGATATTTGATGTGATACGGTGTTTTTCCCGTTGTAGTATGGAGAAAATCTTATGTTTGAGATTTACCAGCTTTAGGTCTAAAGGGTGTTTTTTAGGAGGAGGGTGTAGGGGGCGGTCAGGTTGATAAACGGGGAAGGGGTTGGATGAAAAATTAGGGGGATCGGTGGAGGTGGAGTCGTTAAGTGGGTCAAGGGAAGATGGTTCAAAGGCTGATAACCATTTCAAATGGTACGCTGTCCTGCAAAACTGCGTTTCAATATCGAGGAGGGTTTGGTCATTAAGTTTTTGTGTAACGAAAAATTTCGGTCCGAGGCTGAGGAGATCGGTTTCTGTTGCGGAGAGAGAACCCGTGAGGTCAGTGATGAGTGGTTGGGTAGTAGTTTGAGGATGGAGAGGGGGTCCGTGTACAGCTCCATAATTGGTAAGTGGCTGTAAGATCTGTTTTTTGTGGAGCCAGTTGAATTTAAGTATGAGCCTGTTTTTTCCGTGTGGAAACAGTGGTGGAAAGCTTTGTTGACAGCTGTGGAGATGCGGGGTGGAAGGTGTGAGGGGGAGGGAAATGTGGTATCTGACATAGCGTTGATATGTTGGTGTAGCTTGCAGTGGAGGTGTTTGATGATTTGTTTGATACAAAAGGTATGTATGAACGAGCGTGCAGAGTGGAGAGTGGATAGGTAGAAGCATGACGGTAGGTGGATGTTCTTGATAGTGTTGGGGAAAATTCCATGTCTGAGGCATCTCTTCAGGAAGTTGATCTGGCAGCCGGTCCTAGCTCGCTTCTCCGAAAGTCGGAACATTTTCTTGGTGTATGCAAACTCTGGCTGGCCGAGACTGAGAGATAAAAGGAGATTGTAGTTTGCTTGAAGCATTGATGGTAAATGTAAGTGCAAATTAGTCGTCCGAGGCTATAGCAATGCGATGTGGTTGCCGTAAGATGGAAAAGTGAAAAGAAATAAACGCAGGGAGAAAGTGAAACTCAAAACGATTTATTAATAAATTTCACGAAAACTGATTAAATACCAAAATAGTAAATACTGTCCGGTAAGTAACAGTTCGGCAAAGGGTAATCTTAAATTTTCGAAAGAAAAACTTTCATTATCAGAAGACAACAATAAAAGACCGAGTGGGTCGAAAAAAAAATGAAAAAAATAAATTATAGTAATAAAAGAATAAATTAAATATATTAATAGATCATAATAACAAAGGAGAATTAAAGAAAAATAATAATAAATGTAAAATAAATAAATCTATGAGTCAATAGATAGAATAAATTTATACAAATTTACTTCTAGGAGTATTTTCCTCTTAAATTAACTATAAAAAAGAAGGAAAGGGAAAGGAAGGAATGAATGAATGAATAAATAAATAAATATGTATTTAGATATTTACACTTTATGTACGTATGTATATCTTTTTTTAAAAAAATTTTTTTTATTTGTTTATCTTTATTTTTGTTTATTTATTTATTTGTTTATTATTATTATTTTTTATCTTATTTATTTATTTTTCCATAGTTCCCCCCTTCCCCAAAATCTCTTCTTATTCCCCCCTTCCCCTGTTCCAACGGTTCCCTCCTTGGCCTTGATCCATTCCACAATTCAAATTCCTTCTCAAATTTCAAATCTCATTTCTAAATATATATTTTTTTTATTTAAATAAGTTATCCCCCTTTGACAATAACAGCCCACACGTAAATTTAAATTTGAATTGAATAAAGAGAAAAAATTTAAAAAAATTAATTAATGAATCATATAAAATAAGACATAATAAAATTATAATAATTAATATATTATTAAACAAATGTTTATAATGTTTTAACTTTAGTTATATGATTGCTTAATAGAATTTTGACATTTTCTGCGTTCCTACTTCGAATTATCTTCTGCCGTATTTCGATGTTCTGACACCGGTTTTTCCCGTTTTTTCCGACCCACTCGGTCTTTTATTGTTGTCTTCTGATAATGAAAGTTTTTCTTTCGGAAATTTAAGATTACCCTTTGCCGAACTGTTACTTACCGGACAGTATTTACTATTTTGGTATTTAATCAGTTTTCGTGAAATTTATTAATAAATCGTTTTGAGTTTCACTTTCTCCCTGTGTTTATTTCTTTTCACTTTTCCATCTTACGGCAACCACATCGCATTGCTATAGCCTCGGACGACTAATCTGCACTTACATTTACCAGCAATGCTTTGAGCAAACTACAATCTCCTTTTATATATATATATATATATATATATATATATATATATATATATATATATATATATATATATATATACCACCACATAAATTACACACACACACACTTTTACTTACTAAATACAGGGGCTATGAATAAAGCATACTTCTTTTTACAAAATAGGGAAAATACCGATACTAAGGAAAATTACGGTTTTAAAAGTATGAACCCTGCCCCTCCCAGTAAGCAACTAAAACAGTTTGAAAGTGATATATATAGGATATACTAGCAAAAACCATCATATTTCACAAATATAAGAACCCATTTCAGAGGAAACTAAATGGTATAGTCAAAGAGATAAATAAATCTAACGAAATTCTAGTCAAAGCAGATAAAACAAGGAACTTTTATAAACGCAGCTGACAAGAATACAAAAGCCCAATAAACAAGAACCTGACGAAGAACTACCGAAAAGCAAACACCATTAAGTTAGTAGAAGTTATTAACACAGAAATTAACAGATTAGTTACAAATTAGCGAAAGGACATGGAAACGAAGATTACAAACCAGATTTTAACACAAAACCATCAACGAGACTTATCAACCCAACCCGGCTAGAAATTGGAAGGACAAGCTAGAGAATTCTAGAAAGGGTTCAGCTGAAAATCAAGGATAAATATATACTAATCCAATGGATTAACACCATGGATAAGATAAATTTGTTTTCAGGGATCAATGGCAAAGGTAGATGTGCTTTTATTCAATTTGACATTACGGAATACAACTAAAGTTCTCTTCGAACCACCAATTGAATTTGCTAAAAATTACACAGATATCTCGCAAAAAGATATCAATATTATAAAAAGCTGTCATACAACAGTTCTCATTAGTAACAGCGAATAATTGGTAAAAAAATAGGCAAAACGGATCTTTCGATATGTCTATGGACTCGCTGGACTCTTCAGAGGCATCTAATCTAGTAGGTGTAAATATATTAAGAAATATTACCAGAAATAATAATATAGATGTAAAAGATTATAAAAAGATGGCGGTCTAATAGTAGTTAAGGAATCTACTAATGCTAAATGCGACAAGATTAGAAAGATAATTCACAAAGAACTGAGTAAACTAGAGCTTAAGGTTGAAATTACTAGCAACACGAAACAGTAGAATTAGTAACAATTTATCGGACGAAACAACGTTTAACAACTATAGAAACATTTACCACACGGTCCTAAAGAATAGCGAGTACATAAACGCTGATATAAAGTATAAGAATATAGAAGCAAATAAAGCACTTCTAGAAATTGAGGCCGGAAATCATCTGATTTACGCCTTCTTCAATGTAAGAAAAATTGGTAGCAAATTCCCGCAACTTATAAACAAACACTTTCCACCAGGTAATGAATTAAACGGGTTATTTAATAGAAATACATTACAATTAAGTTATAGTTGCACAGACAACCTTGAGAGAATCATTAAAAATACAACAACAAAATACTTAAAAGAAATGACACAAATAACGGCAGTAACAGTAATGGAAGCACTAATAACTGTAATTGTCAAAAACAGGATGAATGCCACTTACAGAACAACTGCCTTACTACCTTAGTAATATATTGAGCAAAAATATACACTACAGAAGAAAAGAAGTTCTATATAGGAAGCACGACAAGACGTTTTAAACATAGGTTTGCTTTTCAGTAGTTCTTGGTCAGGTTCTTGTTTATTTGGCTTCTTTATTCTTGTCTGCTGAGTTTATAAAAGTTCCTTGTCTTATCTGTTTCTGAACATCGGGAAAGAAAATCTGTGCAGAACAACTAGTAGCACTAGTATATATATATATATATATATATATATATATATATATATATATATATATGAAAATTATAACTAAAAGATAAACTTTTAGAGAGTTGGACCTATTGTGAAATAAGGAAAGCTCAATATGCTGGATAGAGCAAAAATATAGTAAGTCAATAAAAATTGATTTGAAAAACCTGGTTTAAGGAATGAAAGAGAAGAAAAATAAATGTTTTTATTAATTAAACTGCTCCTTGTTTTGAACAACTGAAGATATTGATTTGCTTCCATTTGCCGGTCTAATCAATTTTTATTGACTTACCATATATATATATATACATATATACACACACATATATATATTAAAAATATTTGTTATTGTTTATTATCTATGTACGCATACGTTTCGTCCCTTTTCAATCAGGACTCATCAGCATAGAGATATGACTATTCACTACCGGTCGTACGATTCGAAATCCTGGATTACAAGTATTTTTCAACTTAAATCCAACGTCGTTAACCGCGCGGCCAATATTTGAATAGCCGATAAACAATGATAATTTAACACATTTAAAAGCGTCACAATATCCAGGCATTCTACTTCTATTAAAGAAGGAATGATGCATATAAAGCAAGTGACGTCATGCTGTGTTTGTACTACCATTTAGAGTGCTCTACTTATTTTACGAGGAGAGACAAATATAAAATATTTGTTATTGTTTATTATCTATGTACGTATACGTTTCATCTATGTACGTATACGTTTCGTCCCTTTTCAATGAGGACTCATCAGCATATATATATATATATATATATATATATATATATATATATATATATATATATATATATATATATATATATATATATCAACTGCTTGCTGGATAGCCGCCGATGTTCAGAAGAATTAATGCAGTGATCTTGGAATTCATGTAGCATGCAAGGCAAGGCTAGGAAAAGTAAGATATGTTACTGGCATGTTAAGCCACTACCTTTCTTTCTCTACTCTTTCCTATTTTTATCCTTTCTTTCTTTCCTCTCAAAAAAGCAAATTTCACAGGAAAAAGAAGCTTTAGGACTATTGCTTACAACTACGTCTGCAAAATCAGTGTAGCAAGATAATATGTGGTAATATGAAAATAATGTACAGTATTTTCCACGTATGATTAATATTACGCATAGAGTGGAAAGTTCTATTCGAAGTCAAGTTAGAGGTTAGGAGTAAGTGTAAGGATATGACGTTGTGGACAGGAAGTCTAAAATAAAACGTGGCGAAAAATGGAAAAACTCTTGTGTCTTTTGGCCTGTGAGCTGACTGTTTTCGGACATTTTTCGAAACTCTATCTTCGTTTACCCCTCTGGGAAGCTGGCGAGAGGTATCTCATGTAATGCTGTGAAATAAATAAGTAAATAAAAAAGAACGTAAGCCGCTGAGCAACAATGTTGTTGGCGTTTATTTAAAGATTTTATTTTGTTAAATTATTGCAGCTCCAAGGAGAGAGAAAGGCACAGAAACTTTGACTGCTACATCACCACTACGACCACCATTATAAGTAGACGTCACTATCCACTGTGTCATCTATTACGTGTCTACGAAAGCTGTTTCTGTCGACGAAAACGGCGACAGACAATCCGTAGTGATCAAAGAAATCCGCACGCTATGCTACAGATCGTAATTGAAAAGTAAAGTAATCGATTTATCGAAACAAGTGTGGGAGACGCAGCATTTAGATACAAGAACAAAAATTGCTGACTGAGATCAGAAAGCTTATCAGCTGACACCAGAGCGTTGACACAACTAAAGCAAACCGTGAGTTTTCAAACCACATCCGACGCAGCAGATTGCTGAAGACAACAGCGAGCTTTCAGATATAACACCAGCATAACTGTTTCAGCATGTTTGAAACGACATAGCTGGATGTACATCTACACACGTCGAACTTACGCAACCATAAACAGTACAAAATCGGACCACGGATACATTTACTTACATATAATAACACCGAAACTCATCTGAAGAAACACACCTACGCACATTTTATTGTATTTTTCTGTTTTTTGTTTTCTGTTTTCTGTTATGAGTTTTAGTTTCGTGTGTTATTTAATACTGAACATAAAAAGCTATCGTAAATGATATATTTAACACAGAAACTGTTATATTACCCATAACTGTAGGTAATGCGGAGGGTTCATATCTATCCCAACGTTGTCAGCGTGTGAAGTAAGCGCAACTGATCCAATAGAATTTGAACCCACATCGCTGATTCTATTGCTCCACGTCGGTATCTAATACGCTTCTCGTGACCTCTTTTTTGTATTACGCTCTAATTCTCATGCTCTTCTATCATTGAATTTTATCAAATATGACTTTTCTATGATTTATACTGAAATAATCTCTAACCAGGTGTTTGTCTAACGTCTTTCATTTTATTGTTTGTGTTTTTTTTTCTGCCAGAAAATTATCGCCGGTTTTCATCTTACAATTTTATTACATTCTAATTCTTATATTTTATTTTTGTTTGCTTTTTAATAGAATCACTTGAAATGCGTCTTTTCTATCATTTCCCCCTCGAAATAATCGCTAACCAGGTGCTTGGCTAAGGTCTTTCATTTTATTTATTTCTCTCCCCAAAAATGTCTGCCGGTTTACATTCAACAATTTATGGCCCTTCCCGCTCTCTCACCAGGAAAATACTGTTTCCGCATTCTTTATCACACATATATATATATATATATATATATATATATATATATATATATATAAATGAATAAATGCGAAAGTTGTTTTTCATCTATACTAACTATATTAACATAAAAGCACGTTACGATTATTTAATTCTAATAATATAAAGAACATATTGAAATACCTTATATAGGCATTTCCAACTCACCCAAACAAATCTAGATTTTGCTCATTTGCATATTTATTTATTTTTAAGTTTTTAATAAATTAATATTTTGTAATATACCTTACTACTTTGTATTGTCAAATTTTCTTCTACATAGGCAATCGTTTTATCGATGCATATTGGTTTTGTAAAAGTGAATTTTGTTAATTAACTGTTATTTGGTATTGTTTTTCAGTTCAATGATTTTTTAAATTTTGATATAGCAAATGTTCTGTTTCGCAATAGTGTTTTATTTTCTGGACAAATATGTAGCATTTGTGTTCAAACGTCGTTCAAATGTTTCAAACATCGGTCGCTCTCAATAACAATTAATTTCTTACTGTCTCTCGCTCGCTTTCTCTCTCTCACTGTCTCTCTCTCTCTCTCTCTCTCTCTCTCTGGCGCTCTCTTTCTCTTTCTCTCCCTCTCTCCTTTTTCTCTCTCCTGTTAACGACGCCGTATTATGTTATTGTTTTTTTTATTATTGTTTGAAGCAATAGTTTCGTCGATAGTAAAAGAGTAAATAAGATGCTGAGAACAGATACTACACTTTGACTTATTTATTTGCACAAAATATAAAAATTTAAATGAAGGCGATCAAAAGTGTTAGAAAAAAGGAAGGTCAACAGTTATAAAATGTCTATCTTACTCTTAACTAGAATCATCTCAGTCACCACAATACCACATTTACTCTTGTGGGGAGGCATCCAACTTCAAATATATTTAAATTGTTGAAAAAACTTTTTTTCGTAAATATTTACAGAAATTCATTGTATTAACATGGGGGAGTGAGATCTTAGGGAAAGGACCAAGAAACTATTAAAAAATATATGTTTATAACTCGGCATTTATAAATGAATGACCCCCCCCCCCCAAAAAAAAATAAACAGATTAAATCTATTATTATATTATCTTTTACTGGGGATAGGTTAGTGTAGTATCAGTTGTGTTGTCATAGGACCGTCCTCCCAGGAATTGGCACGCTCTTTTTTGATCCTCCCAGGTCTTTTGTCATGAGACCATCTTCCCATGGACTACCTTCTTTTTTAGGGGGGGCAGGGGATGGTGTAGTATCTTTTCTGTTGTTATAATATTATATTCACAGGCATTACCTTCTGCTTTTATGGGAAGATCCAGGTATTACCTCCTCTATTTTGGAAGAGGTGTTGTAGTACCCGTACTGTTGTCATGATACCATACTACCAGAGCATTAGTGTAGTATATGTTCGTTTATACCTCCTCCTTTAGAGTTCAGTATATGTAGTTCGTTCGTCATGACTTCATCCTCCCAGCCTAACGAAAGTATGCGACCGGAGGAGGCATACTTTTGCTAGTATATATATATACATCTCAGTTCATGTAGTTTGTTCCTCTTTTGTTCGTACTTGTCGCTCTTCTTACTTCCAATATCCTTTAAATACACCGAGGAACTTATATGCATGTCACAGTCTAAAATTCAGAGGCGCAAATTTCGTACGAGTTGAAGATACCTCCTCGACAATCAGTCTGACAGAGGGTGCGTTGTTGTGGCATCTTGCCCTGCTCTGCCGGACTGAGGTATGGTTTTGTGCCGTTCTAGGGGGTCCATCCTCCCAGGTGTTAGCTTATCGCGCTGTGAAAAGGGGTTAGTTTATTGTTGATCGCCTGAGGTGCCTCAACCGGGGAATGCTGACGGGACTGTTCAGGCATTTTGTAGGGCAGAGTGCTCTACCTCTTGGGCGCTGGATTTTCAATCCCCTCTTTCCGACCTTGTATCACATCTTCCCGCCGTGGGAGGGAGATAAATAAATCACAGTCTAAAATGTCTTAGAGCATTTAAAATTAGTTTTTAAAAATTGATATGTTAATTAGCCTGACTATTCACTCTGTGTCCCACATTTTTATTCATCATCATCATCATCGTCATCATCATCATCATCAGTTTAACGTGCGTTCTACATGCTGCCATGTGTTGGACGGCTTTTAGAAATTGACTTCCAAACTAACCTATCTCTGGTCAGGTCTTCATTTATACCTCTTTCTTTCAAGTCCATGTTTATCACTTCCTCTTATGTTTTCCTTGGCTTTCCCTTGTGAACTGATCCTGCTACCTCAACTATTCTACATCTACTAATCCAAAAGACTCTCACCCATCCTCCCAACATGGCCATACCATCGAAATTCTGCACACATCTCCCTATACTGAACTGAGATCATCAAAACTAACCTGTGTTTGAGACTCACATTACACATCCATCGCATCATTCTCATATCATTTCTTTTCATACAACGCGTGTCCTCACCCCTAACTGGTCAGATTTCACTTCTAGGCATCATCAAACTGCATGCACATGCCTGATAAACTCTTCCCTTGGTTGACAGTGGTAATTCTCTGCTGACAGAAATTCCCTGAACTTACTCTACCCATTCCTAACTCTTGGACCCACACTAGCACCTGCTCCCCTCTGTGCTCCAATAGTATTAACAAGATAACATAACTTCTGAACAATCTCAATAACATCGCCATCCAAATATACTTTCTGCACATCTGAGTTCTTATCCATCTCCATTGTCTTACACTTTTTGCACACAAACCGGTTATCCTTTCTCAACCTACTAATAATTCCACGGCACTTCTTGTTGTACATATAAATTTAATTAGATGTTAAACAAACGGTGTAAATGATATCTTTTGATTATTTTTTCATATCTAGAATAAACGTGAAATGTTACATAGTTTCGGTTACAGACAAACGCATCCTCTCCTTTCTGATAACACTTAGGCCGGCTATGAATAGTGATACACTTATGCACTTAAAAATAAAGTTTACACTTGAATAATTAGCTTGCTTTGTTAAAATAGATAATATTTTTACACACACACACACACATATATATATATATATATATATATATATATATATATATATATATATATATATATATAAGTGTTAATATATATGTTTTCAGCATATACCTTTTATATTCTAAGTCTACCAACCCCTTCTAATTTAAACCTTGATGATTGTCAACTAGTAACAACATAGTATATATAAGTAAACAAAGTTAATTTACATTCCATAGCCAAGATTTTATTTACCCTACGAAATATTTTCAAAACAGTCAATCTTTATTTCAATTATCTTACAACTCGTTTCGCTCATAGAAGACCAACCAATATTCGTATGTCAATATTGGATCTGTCTTCCTTGAACTCTTCAGAAAGTACAATAAATAGCATATAGTCAATTGTAGAGAATAATAATAGAATAATAATAGAATAACGATTACCGGCAAAGGTTATGCGAATTTATGCTAGCTCTACATTGAGTTTTTCAAGATGGTGAATCGTCTCGCATGTTGGTATCAGTGCTGAAGGGCCAATGTGAGTTTACGGATAATTTTTGGACGTTTTCTTTTCATGTCACGCTACAATGTATAATTTTCCGAACTGAGAATTTTTTGTACTTTCTGGAGAGTTCAAGGAAGACAGATCAAATATTGACATACTAACGTTGGTTGGTCTCCTATGAGCGAAACGCGTTCGTAAAATATTTGAACTAAAGATTGACTGTTTTGAGAATGTTTCGTGAGATAAATAAAATCTTGACTTTTTAAATGTAAATGAACCTAGTTTACTATATATATATATATATATATATATATATATATATATATATATATATATATATATATATATAGTCTCGGAAGTTCTTTTAACCTTCAAAACTGGGGAAAAAAAAAAGAAAAAAAAAAAAAATTTGTTGAAAGATTTTAGTCTAGTAAGTCAATAAATCTACTGCAATCATTATTTTAGTTTACTTCCAAGAATATACTCTAATATAAATATATTTTTATATATGTTTTTATATATAAGGGATCGTCAGTTGTTTACCATGAAAACTGTTTCGGGATTTTAAAAACAAAACAGTATTTCTTTATCATGGCATCCCAGCAGTGTTGATCAGACACCACCTCCCTATTTAATAATTATTTTTTAATTTAAAAAGTTTACAAATATTTAATTTAGTTTTGCCTCCAGATTTGTTTTTCTAAAGTATTAAAATATAGTTTCCTTACCTGTGTTGTTCCTTTCAAAGTGGGTATTTACTATTTTACAGAACATCTATTTTTTATAGAGTTAGATGATTCCATTATAATAACCCCCCTTTTTTTCCTTGGTTATTTTCTTTGTCTACAAATGTTTTAAAATTAAAAATATATATTTATAAAAATATTTCATATATACATATATATATATATACATTTATTTATTTATTTTATCATGGACTATTTACATATGTTATACATTTTTATAGTAGAGTTTTGGATTTCTTTTATCAATTTCTTTTGATTTATTTCATATAATTTAAAAGCGTCAGGATAGCGTGTTATTGCCTTATTTAACTGTCTAAATATTTTATTTTTATCTCCACCTTGTTTAAGCATTCTTATTACTAATGAAGTGACTGGAGGTATAAAATCCATTAACCTTAAAGTAACGCGGGCTATTCTTAGAAATTCGGACATTATACTCCCATAAAATATATACATAGGACAGGTACTACTTTTATGCGGCATACGAACGATATGAAAGGGAAAAGAATTTCTTTTATCAAACATTTTATAAATAAATCTACCATCCTCAATTTTTATATCTAAATCTAGAAAGGTAGCATGTATTCCTGTATGTTCACAATTTAATTTTAATTCCCTAGGATATATTAAATGTTTAGTATTTTCAAACTCCTCTCTATCATTTATACAGACCAGGTCATCAATAAACCTCCTGCAGCCGTGGTAACTATACGTTCTAGATATATCATTTTTTATTAATGCTGACATATATATGTATTCATATCTATGTAAATAGAGATTTGCCCAAAAGGGGGCAGGGTCCAAACCCATATATATATATGAAAATTTCTTTGAGAAACCAGTAAAGAGACGCGTGAATTCATATCAATAAATGAAAATTTATTTAATCATTTTTTTCTTTTTTTATAATTCCAAATTTTCGGGTTTATCAAACCATAATCATTGTATTTCTTCTTTTTTTTTTCCTGGTAAAAATCTGACGGCGTGGCCGAAGATTTACGATCTCCTCCGATCTTATTGGAGAGTTTTTTTGTTTGTTTTTTATATATGTCCGATATTGTAGTGAATGTCCTGGTTGGCATGAGATGAATGCTATATATATATATATATATATATATAGTGAATGCTTTTATTCAAACATGTACAAGGTCTGCTACACTGGCATGTCGATGTTATCGATCTACAGCTCTCAAGAGCTGAGGTCTCATCAGGCAGAAAATTGTTTTTTTGATTCAACTGGTTGCTGAATTCCAGGGAGAATGAAGTCAAGCAAAAAAGAAGAGGAGAAAGAAATAAAAGTCATGTGACCGATTTTAAAATATGATTGCCGTTAGAAATTACTATTTTCTTATTTTTATCTTTTATATATTTTATTTTATATATACATATCCAACGCTGAGCTGGGGTAGAAAGGGGGGGGGGGGCTAGGAAAAGAAAAAGAAAAGAGAAGGGAAAGAGATACAATTGCTGTCAGAAAAGTTTAATTTACAGCTGTTAATATTTTTATTTTGTATTTTTATCCAACGCTTAGTTAAGGTGGGGGGGGGGGTTGGAAGAAAAAGAAAGAGAAAGGGGTTGAGGGGTGTTAAGGGTGGATGTCTATAGCCATTTAGGATTTGTTGCGGGGAATGGTTCTGAGTTAAATTCATATTTATTTTTATTCAGCGCTGGGCTGGATAAAGGGGGGGGGTCGGGGGGAGATTAAACAAGAGCGAAAGAGAAGATGAAGGAATAGGAATAGGGGGAGGGGGGGTTTCAAGTTTGTTGTGTCTGCTTCCTGTCAATGCAGACATATAACAATTACATGACACCCAGCTTACGGGGATATTTTAGTTTAAGCTCATTGGTGGATTTATTGTTAATAAATTATGTTCTTATATTTTGATCAATTGGCATTTAATTTTGATTATTTTGATGGATAGTTAAATGTATTTTAAATAATATTTATCAGTTAATTAATAAAACATAATGGTAATTGTCTTTATTTTTAGTAAGATTCATATATGGATTATTGGCAGTAATATTAGTAGGTTAGTTCTAGGTACTAATGAGTTAAAATATATTGGGAATTATTCTTGGTAAGGATCGTATATAAGTTTATGACATTGATATAGATGGATTATACTATTATATTTAGTTTTAATTATTTTGGAATATGAATAAATGTATTTCGATTATAAATAATAGTTAGTGATGGATTAATAAAACATACTGGTAATTGCTTTTATTTTTAATGGAATTTATATATCGATTAATTTCAGTGGTATAAATAAATAAATTTTATTATTCGTTGTGATCCTATTATTAATGGTGGGGTTAACACCTGTTATAGTATTAGTGGTAAGGTGTTCTAGTTAAAATTGTTAACGCAAGTTATGGTCTATGAAGGGGGGGGATTAGGAATGGTGGGGGCCAGTAATTTTAATTAAGGTGATCAGTATATAATTATTTAAATATTTAAAAATTGGTTTTGGTAATAAGTAGTTTTGTAAGCTGGGTGTTGAGTGCACATACGCACTCGTGCACACATATAAACACATATATGCACATGTATACACAAACATTCATATATGCACCCAAACCCATGCACATACGCGTGAACACACAGATACACATGTATGTGTACATATGTATACGCATACATACGCGCACACAGGCGCACACATACACACATAAATAGTTATAAAATTTTATATCTTCATACATATGCCCACTCATATGTCCACAAAAATCACCTATATATATATATATATATAAAATTTTACTTTTACATGTTATAGTATTTATTCAAAGATTGGGGTGGTTGTACTGTGTTTGTAGTTGAGGGTTAAAGTTACTTGATTTGGAAGTGTTAATAAGTGTTAATTTTAGCGGGCTTTTTGGGTATTGTTTTTTTTTTTTGTTTTAATGGTATTATTTAGGGGGGGTTGTACAAATTACTGAGGAGGTGTGATCTGTTATGCCTACAGTTGATCGATGTTTCCTGTTTTTTGTTTAAAAGTTTTCCTCTGTCAGTAAATTTAATTATTTCGAGTTTTTCGCCGAGGCATAAATAGCATGGTGAGTTTAATGAGCTACAGGTGCTAGTTTTTCTGATAATGTTCCAGATTACAATTGGTGATTTATTTTTATTAGTGAGTTCCCAGTGGTAATTTGAGAGTGATGTTCTGTTTTGGTAGCTTGGGTTGTTGAATGAACATTTATGGCCGGTGTATCTTTCTTTGAAAGTATTACCTGCCATACCTATGTAGTATTTTTTTATATTAGGAGTTTCCTTAGTTGAGATTGTTGCTTGGTAAATCGTTTTTGTTATTAAACAATTTTGTTGCAAGGGGCATTCATTTTTATTTATGCAGTTACAGGACTTTACTTTAGTTGTTTTATTGTTATTTGATTCAGGGTTTAGGTTGCTGTTTAGGATTTTGTTATTGTGTTTTTTAATTATCATTTCTAAATTTTCGCTGCAACTGTAACTTAGTTTAAGTGTATTTTTGTTGAATATTTTATGTAAGATATTGTTTGGGGGGAAATATGTGTTTATGAGGTTTAGAAATTTTTTACCAAGTTTGGTTTTAACTGCTTGATTGAAGGGAGGTGTAAACCATATTATCTTCCTATTTCTTGCTTTATTGTTTTTATTATTAGTCGTTGCAGGTTTATTAAATTTAATTTGTGTATTCTTGTATCCGCTGTTTTTTAGTGCTTTATTATAGAATTCTTTATGTTTGTTAAAGATTGTTTCATTTGATGAGTTATTGCTTATCCTATGTTGGATAGATTTAGGGATGTGTTTAATGATAGTTTTGGGGTGGTTGGAGAGGGGGTGTACATAGATTGGGTTAAAGTTTTCTTTATTATATGGTTCGTATGTTTCTTTGGTTAAGTTGAGAGTTACATCTAGGAAATTTACTATTTTAATGTTGGAAGTTATTTCAACTTTAAGGCATATCCTCCTCATCTCCCTAATAATAATCTTTTTAATATTTTCACACCTTTGCCCATTAGAGTTTCTGACTACTAAGAGTCCATCATCCCTATATAGGCCAATGTCTTCAATATCTATATCATTAGTTAGGTTGTAGAGGATGTATAAACCAACTAGGTCGGTGATTTCTGCAGAGTCGAAAGAGCCCATCGAAACATCAAAAGAGCCAGATTGGTTGCTCTTTGTCCATTGATCTTTTTTACTAATTAGCACTGTTTTCCTACATTTTCTTACAATGTTAATCTCTTCTTCAGAAATATCCGAGAGAAGAGTAGCAAACTCCATGACGCTTTCGAAGAGTTCATTAGAAATTGAGGGGTAGTAATTAATTATGTCAAATTGGATGAAGGAACAATTTATTTTGTTTTTTATTTTGCGGAACCAATTAATTGTATCGGTCGTGTTGATCCATTGGTTGAGTTTATATGCTGATCTAATGTTTTTGTTAATTTTTTGTAGAATGATTTTGCTAATTTTTCCGGTTTCTTGTTTTGTAGGATTAATTAGTCTAGTTGTTGGCTTTGTCTGAAAGTCAGGTTTGTGGTCTTTAAGGAGTATATATGCTTCTCTTACTTTTAGTTTACTAACCCTATCACTAATTTTGAGTTTGTCAGTAATTTCCTTGCTACTAATATTTATGTTTTGGACTAAGTCAGTGTTTGATTTTCTGTAATTTTTAGTTATATTATTGTCGAGTAGTTTAAAATATTCTGATTTGGTGAGTTTATAAAAGTTTTGAGTTTTGTCTGCCTTAACTAGAATGTGCTTGGAGTTGTTAATTTCGTTGACTATTCTATCTAGTTTTTTCTGGAATGGGTTTTTTTTTGTCGTTGAATTTAACGTCCTTAACAATTTTGAGTAAGTCATTTTCAAAGTTATCGAGTAATTCGATACGCGGTGCCGTACCTTGGTTTTTGAAGCCGTATTTTTCTTTGTTGTTG